>QUSF01000006.1:7001752-7508939 GCA_003676055.1 Chloebia gouldiae
CCCCCCTGTTTCTGTTGTTTCACTACTTCCTGCTAGAGGCATTGCCTTTAACCACTAAAAGTAATTATTACACCTAAAGAAACAGAGTGCATGGATTACTTAGTAGCATACTTGTACTTATTTCAATTAGAATTAATAAATAAACCCTAATGCTTCAGTGAAAATAATGTGCAAAGCAGATGTATTGAACTATTCATTCCATGGGAAACTGTCACTAAGGCCCCATTCTCCAGGGCACAGGGCAGCATCCCAATGTCCTTGTGAATGTGGAGTCTACCCTTAAGCATAAAAATTGGAAACCAATAAATTACTTTCTTTGAGCAAAAGACATTGAGGATATTGATCATTGTATTATTCATAAGATTTGGTTATCTGATATATTGATTTATTGACCAAAATGTATGCAAATATAGAATAGATATGTTTGTATTACTTTTAAATGACCATTATTAAGTCCTGTGAAGTCGTGGTTTTTTTGAGTGAGTATAAATTAGCTTGTGTGAGATTGACTAATTCTAAACTTGGAATTGCCAACAAGATTGCAGATTTTTTTCCTCATTCTGACCTACTATTATCAAATAATATGTTAAGAGCCATTTTATTTTTCTGAATACATGATCATATCCTAACAGATACTCCCTGAAGTGTCTGGAGTACAAATCTCATTTTATGTGTATTAAAAACAGTAGGGAATCTCAAATCAGCTCACTAAATAGCTTTTCTGCAACACCTTATTGAGGAAGAGAAAACTAATATAATTGCCATTTTGCTGTTCTGAAAGCTTTAAATCTGGCAGCTACTGAATTCCAAGCTTATATTGTTTCTGCATGAAGGCCATTTGAAGGTGAAATGAGAATAAACTTGATTTTATTAAAATTTGTATTAAATTGACTAGAATGTGTGTCTCAGGGAATGGTGCTGCACTTTGCACACAATACTCAAGATCTGATGGGAGAAAAGGAAGAGATTGATTAGAATGAAATGCTTAAGACTATTAAATAAATCTCAAGTTTGATGATTTACAGCTCAAGAAAAACCATGGTGTACACTTACCAGTTTTCAGATTAGCTTTAGATACAGCCAGAGTCTTCTTGTAAACAAATCAATGTATTACATTATTATTCACAGATCTGTTTTGTACCTGCTTTTCATTTTGTGTCAAGTTATCTGATAGGAGGCAGCGGTAGGAATACCCTTGGGCCAGTCACTTTATCTCTGTGTGCTTATGTTTATCTTCTGAGTTATGTTTTGAGGAGGATTTTCTGTCCTTTGTGAGTATTGTGAGCTCCAGAGAGCAATACCAGCAGCATCTGTGCACAGCAGTGGTGCTGTGCAGCCTACAGTCTGCAGTGCAGTAGCTGAGTGTTATGGGTGTTTTTTAATAAACGTTGTTCAGTTTCTTTAATGCTTCCAAGAGGTGTCAGTTTTACAAATGGTATTTTGACTGTAAAGGATAACATTACTATCCATGGGGTGGGGGACAGGCAGTTGTCTTGTAAATGCAAGCCAGCAAAAATATTCAATATTCTCTGAATATCAAGGTCTTGGTTCCACATTTATTCTGGTTAAAAAAGGACTTGACATTAACCTAAATGTTTTAAAATTATGGGATCGTAGAGTATGTGAGCATTTACCAGCACATCTTCAGCTGTAAAATAACAGCTGCTTTTGATGGTTACATTTTGAGTGTCCGTCCCTCATAATCTGAAAAATTCATGTGAGTTTGTTATTGTGTTCTGCTTCTCTTTCTCCTCCTCTATTGCTTCCATAAATCTATTTGAACTGAGAGGGAAAGCCAGCAATATTTTTTTTATGGAGAATTCACAGACAAGCAATCAGAATTTGCCAAGACTGGACAACATGAAAGTAAACGTGTATATTAGAACTTGACTGCTTTGAAAAAAAAATTAATAATTCATTTCTGTGCTCCTGTGAGAGAACATAAGTATCATTTAAGGATCACTCTAAAGGGTAGGAGAGGAAGACCTGGGGTTTTTTCATTATTGCTGCCAAATACAATTCACACTCCTATTTCACCACAGAATTCTTTCAAAAGTTAGAATTAAATTAACCTTGATAATTATTTGAAAAAAAAAACCCAAAGAAAAGAAAAATGGAAATTAATTTTCTGAAAATATCCACAGATATATGTGGGAATATATGTTACACTGATATATGCTGATTTGTTAATATTAATATTTGTAATTTTGAAAATGAAATTCACAAACAAGTATGATTCCTTTCCTTTCCCGCAAATCAGTTCTGAAATACTGAATGCAATATAAAATGGTATCTTTATGTGACTTGAAGTGATTTTTTTATTCCTGTGTAAAAAATGTCTGCATGAGTGAAGGTAATTACACATTGTGTAAAGAGATACTGCTTGTATGGTACATATAGATAGCTGCTGTATGGACATATACATATATATACACATATGCCTGCACAAATGTGTTGGTTTTGTATAAAAGTCATCTGTGATTTTAAATTAGTTCACCATTAAATGATGTTAATAAAACCTGAGATGCTCACAAGTTCCCAAGAAACAGTCTGTGCCTTGGAGGCTAAAGTTCACTCTGAATTAGTCTACAAATGGGAAATCACCTGTACCAATATAATTACAGCATCAAATGTTCTGTGGCCATAATCTAAAGTCCTTCAGCTGCTTGACTGGACTTTGCATTAAGTGTCTTTCTCAGCAAATGTTTGTTTGTGGTATTTCATTATATACCTGTCAGTCTAGGGCCTTAAGAGTGGTGGACATCAGTGACCTGATAGGAAATCTCTCTCTGACATCTGTTCTTACATTTATGCCGTGAAGTGGAGGAAAGCACAAGTTGGCTTGTAGGAATGACAAAATTTGTACATTAAAAAGATTCTTCTGTATCCTGAAGTATTTATGGTGCTTCTCACTGTTTTATGTTTGAAAGAAATAACAAAATTTAACAAGATAGTAATGGTTTTCATGGGTTTTCATGTTAATTCTCTGTAGCCAATGAAAAATTCATAAAGCTCACAAGAAAAATATTAAGGGTCAGTAGTTCAGGCTAAAGTATATATATAGGTACATAATGCACTGTGCATTTCAAAATCTGACAGTTTAGTTTTCTATGAATGCTTTATTCTCGATTTTACAAGGTCAAATAAAATAATACCTGTCTGAGAAATAAGGAGCATTCTCTAACAGTATTGTTTCTACAAGTAACAATCTTTTGTCAAAGTTTTTAAGAATATATCTTTGAAATATTTTTGTTTGAATGAACTGTTTGAGTAGCAGAAGCACAGAAGCATTTCAGTATATTTTATGTATTCTATTACCTATAGAATTAGTCAAGATTTTTTCAGAAACTAGACTTGTCCTAAAGAATGCATTTAAATTGCAAAGTTTTCTTTTCTAACCCATGAAGCCTGAAAGCCCATGAAAAAATGCAATAAAATTAGGGATGAAATAAATATTTAGTGAATGTATGCAAATTGGAAAGATTTCTACATTAGGCTTACTGTACCTGACAAGGTTTGTCTCTGGCATTTTTTTGTTTTCACCTACTTATGTTGTTTAAATATTGCTTGTTTTTTTTATTATTGTATTTAATACATGAATTTTATTTCTCAGTTTTCTTTTCTTTCCCCTCATTTAAGATTCCAGAGGCTTATTTTATTAGAGACCCTCATACTTTCCTCCTTACAAAGGACTTTATTAAGGTATATATGTTCTTTTTAGTGCAAAAAACCCAAAACCTCTCTCAAACCCTGAACTGCATGTCCTCACAGGTTAACATTTTCACATATAACGCCAGTTGCTAGAGATGAGAATGGTTAGTTGGTTAACTGAGGCATGCTTGAAAGGAGAAGCAAAGCTTGTCTACAAAATACTAACACTTGGATGAGTCTGCAGCCTGGGAGGAGAGCACCGGGTGAATTTTCTGGACTTTTTTCATGGCTGACTTGGGATATGCCTGCATTGTCACACAGTGTGTTGACCTCTCTCCTTGATGCATATTGCTCCTGACAGTCCCTCTCCTCTGCCCGCAGGCCATGGAGGCGCAGATACAGAACTTTGGACAGACGCCATCGCAGTTGCTCATTGAGCCCCATCCACCTCGGAGCTCTGCCATGCACCTGGTGAGACACGACTGCTGGCTGGGAATGCATTCCCTTTGAACCTTAGGGTCCCTTGTAGGTCATAAAGTACTCATTAAAGCAAAAATTTTGATGCCCTCCATTGCCCATGCAGCCATTCTTGCTTTGGGTACGAACAAATTACAGGAATATAGCAGAGCAAGGTGGAGGTGTGACTGGCTTTAGCTTCATACAGTCCTAGATTTTCCTTACTAATATGGTCTAAGAAGGCTCCATCTTAAAAAATATAAACTTAAAAAATACATATTTTCATTCTTGTTTCTGCAAGTGGTGGGAATGACTTCAGGCTTTCCTTAGTGTGAGTATGTTGTTTTGTTTTAAAGGATGCATTGTTAGGGGCTGATTTATGAACAATGTCTGCTTGACAAAAATGAAGTATTGGAGTTCAAATCCTGCTGGAATCCTCCTGCCCATTCCCCCAGGAGAATGAAATGTATATTTTGAGTTTCAATTCAAACTCCAAAATTAATTTCCATCACATTCTTCTCTATCCTTCCTGGAAAGAATCATATGAAATAGCCAGACTGAACAAGACAGATCTCTATGCCCTGAGTGCCTTTGATGAAATGCTTAGAGCTAGATTTTTTTTAACTTTGTAAATCAACAGTAATACATGCAGTAGTTTAAATTATTTTTTCCATCTGTAAGGAAATCTCTCTATTTAGCTATAGACTGTGAACGTGGAAATTGATCTGGAAGTGGTTTTTGTCTTATTTTAAGTGTGTACAAGTCAAACTTAGGTAATATTTATTTTACATTCTTAAGATACGGATAATATATTTTTAATAGTTCTAGGTGATAAGCAGAAAGGAATATTTGACCTTTTAGAAATAGTTCATTTTGTTATAATCGTGGCTTAAAAAAAACCCTTAAAACCAGTACTCAATAGCTATCCTTGTCCATGTACAAACAATTGTGTCATTTCCAGAATCATGAAACAGGCTTAGGTTATTGTAACCTTATTAGGTTGCAGACTCCCTAATAAGCATATGCTTCACTTAGAATTAGATTGTCTATGTTTGGAAGCACTGTATTTCATATAAGGAATTAATTAAGAAAAATATCTGTGTGTCTTTGAGTCACTCTTAAAGTTTCTTTCTTTCAACTGTGATAGTTTAAAGAATTAATATTTATTATGTATTAATTGATTAACACATTAAGACACGTCTCTATTTTATGAATATTAACTACTGAATAATTTTATATTTTACTGTATGCTAATTAATGCTAATGGTCATTTTGTATTCTGTAATGATGACCCTTACCATACCTATTCTCTATTTATCCTCGTGTAATGTTCCAATAATAGCTTGTGATCTTGCTCTCCTCCATCACTAGAGTAGATGCACAGGTAGTGTTGTTTTCCCTGTATGTGCACATGCTTGCCTGCTCTTTTTTAACCTCGTTTTCCCTCAGACCTCCTCACTAATTGTGTTATCCCTTCTGTTTTCTTCTGCTCTCTTCTCCTTTCTACTCAACAGTGTTTCCTTCCACAGAGCCCTCTCATGTTTAAAGATCAGATGCAGCAGGATGTCATCATGGTGCTGAAGTTCCCATCAAATTCCCCTGTCACACACGTGGCAGCCAACACACTGCCCCACCTGACCATCCCTGCCGTGGTGACGGTCACTTGCAGCAGGCTGTTTGCAGTCAATCGGTGGCACAACACAGTAGGTAGGTCCTCGCAGGCACGCTTCACTCTAATTTGAAGACCTTAACAACGCAGCTTTAATTTTGAGTGCAGTTTAGCTCGCTCACCTGCCTGTGCACCAAAATTTACTGTTTCTTCTGGTTTGTGTCAAATAATCACAGCTTCTGTTTTCTCTGGTGTCATTCCTAGAAACACGCTCCTTAACAGCAGCACATCACCATGGCAGCCAATCGATTCGTGGTTACTTCAGGATCAGCCTTTGATACAGTGCTTTTCAGGAGATTGCTGTTGCTCTCGACGCAGCAAATATTAATATGTCCCAGGTTTCAGGAATACATACTGACATGTAGAGAGCGTATATCCCTATCTGCTGCTTGAGAGAGATTTCAGGATCTTGTCATAAGCTTTCCCTTGGGTCAGTGATGAATTATCTGGGACCCTAAGAAGCCTAAGCAACCAGACACTTAACTATTCTGAGGAGAAGTTTCCTCATTTCCTCTCAAAAGTCCATCCAACAGGGCCATCCCAAAATTCCCTTCCAGCCCCTCTGCTCACCTCTCCATATTGCCATTAGGACTGTCCATGTCACCTGGATGTGCAGGTGCTAAGGCAGTTCCAGACATTGCTAAATAGGTGGTGGGGTCATGAGGTACATGAAGGAACAAACAGGTTTAATTTTCTCAGATAGTTTGCTGCAGCAATAGCCCTTATGCTGCAATATCTGGAAAGATTTATAATACTCCATCAGGTGCAACTACATTATGTGTAAAAAAATTTTTTTCCCATTTCTTTACAACAAAAGGTAAAAATCTAGAGGGGGAAAAACACCCAGCATTTTTTAAAAAGTATTTAATGACAATGTCCTCTGTGGAAGATTCCAGTGTCAGGAATGATTCAGAGGTGCAGAAACTGTTGTGTGTTGTTTTAATACACCTTTGACTAACATGGATTGGCTAATTCCTAATTATTTTCCTTTGATTTTTCAGGGATTCTGTCCAAATACTCTATACCCATCATCTTTCATGTCTTCTCTATTTGAGGAAGCTTATTTGATTCTGGAGTAGCCATTTCTCATCCAGATTTTTGAGTCAAGAGAGCCCAAAATTCCTACCCGTACTTTACTGTGAAGGAATTAATCTCATTAATATTGAAGTATGCTGGAGTTCAAGGATTTCCTTAAAAACTGACATTTGAAGTCCTTTAATTTAGCTAAAGCTTTGTTGGTCCTCATGATGCATATGACAGTAAGGTTTTAAGCTTTCCTCTATACTCTTGTAAAACATAAGTCATGTTGCAAAAATTCAGAATTCAAGGCATGAACCAACCATAAATTAAATTTCACACCATTTGTAAACCTCTGGTCTAAATTAAAAAAAAAAAAAAGATACTTTTTAAATAGAATAGAAAGAGAGGAAAATGAAACTGTTTAGAGAATCAAACCTCATTGTAATGTCTTTAACTTTTGCATCCTGCTTGGCAATGTTGCTTATTTTGCAGGAGGCTAATCCAGGACAGGGTATCAATTTCCTACTATTGCCATAATATTATTTTAATAAATCATAACTCTAGTATAAAGGATGGCTTTATCTACAGAAATGTATGCATAGACCACTTGTTGTAGAATGTATGTAGAGCTTTGGAATTTAATAAACAGCAGGAGGTATTTACAGAGACATCTCATAATAGAAGTGGATTAATCTAAGTTAATACCAGTAAAGACCTGTCCCAAACCACTTGGATTTTGAAAGAAGAGACAGAAAGAAGGAAAGAAGTTCTCAGAGCTGTGTCTTTCTGAAAATAGTAGAGCTAGCTTTTCGTTTACCTCTTCTTCTACTATTGCAGTAGTAGAAAATGAAATTTATTCTTCAGAAATCTGTATGTCCTATTACACAGGGTATTCTTGTGCAGTGTAGCAGTTTGTGAAAAAAAAAATGTGTTCTCAGTAGTGACTATTTGATTTATATACCAGAGAAGCTGCTCAGAAGGGCTAAAGCAATGCTATCTGTGCATGAGAGAAGATAACACTAAATTTGCAGCCCCTGATGCACATTTGAACATCTTAAAGACTGCTTAGAATAGTATGAACAGGAATAATTGTGGCACATTTACTGTACCCTACAGTTTTACATATAAAAATTTTAGATAAATCCATGAAAAGGTCCAAGTTTCTGTCACATACAGGTTTCCATATGTAAGAAACTCATAAAAATGTTTAATCTAATTAACTTTATTTTCTGTGCTAAAATCTCTGCTCAAAAATAAAAAAAAACTCTTATACTATTTAAAATTAGTTATTTAATGAATGTGTGTGGCTGCAAAAGTTGTGATGAAGCTGATGCTTCTACATTTATAGTTACTTTTACATAAACAAAGAATTAACAAATGCATATTTGTGAAGCACAGAGAAAGAAATCTTAAAATATTAATAAAGCAGATAGTAAAAAGCTACTTTCTAAAAATATATAATAATCTAATAATGAAGTTTTAAACCTAGAAAAGTCATGTCAAAAGGTTTCTATGTGCTTTGTTCTTTCATGTGTAGGCCTTCGGGGAGCCCCAGGATATTCTTTGGATCAAGCCCATCATCTTCCAATTGAAATGGATCCATTGATTGGTATGTCAAGATGAAAATGTAGCAATATATTTGAAATTGGCATTTTCAGGAATTATTGATTAAGCTATATTTGTATATTATGCTTCATTTAACACAGAAAATAGGAAAATATTTATTCTTGTCAGTCCTGGAGAACTAAAAAGCATTAGCTATTGATGCTGAATGAATTACATGAATGCTATTTGTTATTAACATCACCAGCAACTGGTATTTAAGAAACAACCAATTAAGTCAGTTAATTGTCAGTCCATATCTATAATTCTGTTATCAGGTCACATTAGTAAAATAAAACCTGAGGGTCCTTTGGAGATAGCATATTTTTTTTTTTACAGCCAGTAATATGTTTATCAGTGGAGATGCAGATTCATTTATTTTGATTCACTTTATAATTTGGATTTAGTCAACAATACTAATTTAATAATGAAAACACTGGCTTTTAATTTGATAGTATTTTTTAAAATCCAGATTTTTCTGAGAAACTGAATAATTTGAGAAATAGCATCTGCTAAAATTGTTAGATTTCAGGACTTCCTAATGATCATAATTTTTTATTAATTGCACTTATTGGATTTGTAGTGGGGAGGTAGTTCAGTAATTTGAAATAGAAATTTGGGACAGGGAAAGTTCTTAGGGACAAGTTTGTAGCATTGTTGAGAACAAAATATATTTTAAACATAGCCAGATATAAAGTTCCATTTTTTTTCTGTGTCAATATTCATATTCAAAATTTTCAATATTTACTTTATGTAAATTCATTATTTACATAGAAGTACCTCAGGAGAGTTAGCTTTCTCATTCTGTGTGCTGCATCTGATCTTATATATTGACAGTGGTTTTCTCTTCAGTTTTTTCTCTCACAAGCTAAGGCACAACTATCGTGCCCATCTGTTCTGGAAATTTGAGTAATTTGCTCTTCATTATCTTTCAGCTGATGGACGTAAAGGGTCTGGTAGTTTAAATATGTGTTCTTAGAATGTATGCAAACATGATATTAACTTCCACAAGCAATTTTAAAATAGAATGGAATGGGTTTTTTTTTGGCTGAATCTCTTATTTCATGTAGTTGTGAGCAGTTTAAGTAGAATAGCAAAAAAACAGGGGAAAATCTGCATTTGGTTCTGTTCTTATATTAGGAGAAACATATTTCTCAGAGTGATTTTTACCTCTAACTTTGGGTAACTGAAGTTAGTTGTCAAGATTCCCTCCATAACTACTGTAGAAAGACAGACTCTCCTGTGGAGCTGTCTAGCACTTAGACAATTATTATAGTATGAGATGACTTGTCATGTGAAAAAAATGTCTTCTCCAGTGAGACTGGATGGAGTGGATAAAATTAATTTCGATTATATACTCAACTTTCAGAAAGTTAATACAGAGGTGGAACACACTTTTATGGTGTTGCTATATCTTGTCTGTTGTGTAACAGAGGGACAGAGCACATTAGCTGTGGACTTCCAGTCATTAGTGTCCTTCTACACAGCTGCGTTTGGCTGTTGGGTTGGTGGGATTCTGCGTGAACTACTTCTTTTCCCTTGGTTCTGGGAAGTTTCTAGGTGTCATTGCCTCTTTTAAAAGTACTGTCCGTGGCCTGGGTCCCTGCTAGAGGAGCAGATGATAACACTTAATTTTCCTGTACTGGAAAATCGTATAAGGTTTGAATAGATTAATGGAATCATAAAATATGGTGAGTTGAAAGGGACCCATCGAGTCCAACTCCTGTTTCTGTGCGGGACCTCCCCCAAGAGTCACATCATGTGCCTGAGAGCATTGTCCAAATTCTTCTTGAGCTCTCTCAGGCTGGTTCTGTGACCACTTCCCTGAGGAGCCAGTTCCAGTGCCCAGCCACCCTCTGGGTAAAAAAACAGTCCAACCCAAATATCTCCTAACTCAGCTTCATGCCTTTCCCTTGAGTCCTGTCCCTAGTCATAAGAGTAAAGAGATCAGTACCTGCTCCTCCCCTTCCCCTTGTGAAGATGCCGAAGACCACAATGAGTCTCCCCTCATTCATTGATGGAATCCTTATGCTTTTAATCTGGTTAAGCATCTGGAGGTGTATGGTTGTCAAGGCCACACAATACAAGCTGTTTTCTGTGGACGAGATACTAACCAGCAAGAACTGGCTCTCTGCAGTATTGTCAATATTGATTTTATATTTTATATGGACTTCTGCTACTTTCACCTGGTTCAGATTGTTTTGAGGGACTACTTCTGCAGAGCACTAAAATTATTACCACATATTATGCAGTGCATCAGGCAGCTTATAAGAAATTGTCATATCTTGTAAAATCTTATCTCTTATTCAAAGGGGAACTAGAAATCTCACAATAATTCTGTATTTCTGACACCCATATAGACAGGTCTAAATGTTCATATTCAAAATGCTTACTCAACAACAAATTCACAGTTCATTGAAAGTTAAATGTATTCATTTTCTCCTGTAAATGGATGACAGGAAGGTGTTGGAATGGCTTACATGTAAAATGTGTTTTGCATTTCGTTACAGCCAATAACTCTGGTGTGAACAAACGTCAGATCACAGACCTTGTGGATCAGAGCATCCAGATCAACGCGCATTGCTTCGTGGTCACGGCAGATAATCGCTACATTCTCATCTGTGGTTTCTGGGACAAGAGCTTTCGAGTTTATTCCACAGAAACAGGTGACCTCAAATACAGCTCTCTGGTTCTCCCTGGGTCACAAAGCAGATAAAGACTATTGTCTTAATAGTTCCATATCTAATACTTATGCTTACACGTCAATAAGTGGTAAACAGCAGTTTATAAAATCCTTCATTATTGTTTCAGCATGATAACTTTAAGATTTTTTTAAGAGAAGATAGAGGATGTAAAAGGAAATAGAACACAGTTTTATTAATAGTAAGTTTTGGAAACCATAGTTATCTTCAGGAAATTTATCATGTCAAAAGAATCAACCAAATTTTTGTTCAAATATTTTGTTGCTTTGTGTCATTACTTAGCCTAATATCACTCAATATATTGCTAAAAAGTAATTGTAATAATAGAAAGGAGGAGGTGATAATCACAGTAAACCTTAGTTTGACATTAATATAAAACAAGCACACATTTTTAACATAATAATGCAGCACAATTATAGAAGAGTTCATGTGCAGTCTTATGCATATCACTCATGAAATTCGTAAATACTGTTCTAGTGCTATTGCTTAAATACTGATGGAGCTATAACTCCACTTAATATTCAGTGACTGCAGCACTGCCTTGATTTTCAGAGATAAGGGTTAGACTATAGATTGCCACAGAGCACAGCCTTCAACAAGAATGAAAAAAAGGTGGAAAAAAAGTTTAATCTTTGTGATTTTTTAATCTTCTTGTAGCATTTCGTGAACTTTAATTATGGGACGTGAAACAAAAGTTACATTTGAACTGAATATTAATTATATAGTTACTGACTTCCAAATGCTGCTAATACCTTAGAAAACTGAATTTGTATGACTTTTTATTCCCACCAGGAAAATTAACTCAGATTGTGTTTGGCCACTGGGATGTTGTGACTTGCCTCGCCAGGTCGGAGTCCTACATTGGGGGTGACTGCTACATCGTGTCTGGGTCTCGTGACGCTACCCTGCTGCTTTGGTACTGGAGTGGCCGGCATCATATCATAGGTGACAATCCAAACAGCAGTAAGTACCCTTCAATAACACCTCTCCCAGAGGTCTTCTGTCACTTCTATTTGTTTTAGCATTCTTTCTTTCAGCTTCAGAAGTTATTACCAGATATATCAGTAACTTTGCTTACAGGTTGAAGGTTGGTATAAGAGCACCACATGCTAAGCAATGCATTGATTGCTAGCCAAAAAAATGTTTAAACACTCTCTGCATGTTAAGAGAGAATAGGATGGGAGTATAGTTTCTAAGTTTGTAGTTGCCTTTATCACTTATAGCATCATGTCACATAAACTAGAAGATAGTTGTGGCCTTTAAGTGACAGTACATATATCACTATATTTTGACTTCCCTTTCCCTGGAAATATTTTTTGGCATTTTAACTTACTCCTTTTGTGCTACAGCATGCTATATCAGCTGCTTGCCTTTTCAAAAAAGGAATGTCTCACATGCCATGTAATTAAATGAGACTCTCTTGAGAAAGGTCTTTCTATAGTTTGGGGAAGCAATCTGACTGAATAAAAATAGAAAAAGATAAAATGTCAGGAAAAGTTTACATTTTGTTTGCATGGGACTAACAGTGCTTTGCAGAGTGAGTGGGACACAATAGTAATATTAATTTATGCAAAAGGACACTTAAAGTGCACCAGTAATTTAATGATCCCATCACCCAAGCCAGAGATATGGCTGCAGCTAAAGAGCAGCTTTCATCCATATACTAGAACTGTTTTCTACAACATTAAATCCATTTCACTTAAAGAAGTTTCTGATTTGTAATGATAATTTTCAATAGAAGGGTTTTGTCTTTGGATAAAAATGGAAGAATCTGTCACTATCAGTTTTGATCTCAGATTCAAATATTGACTGGAGGCAGTACTGTCAGTTACAGACATCTAAGTGAAAGTATTTCTTCAACTGAATGGCTGGTAGAAACATGTTTTATGTATTTAAAAGTAAATATTTTGTTAATTTTGCAGCAAGATGCTTTTTATTGAATTTTGTTTTTTTTTCATTTGTCTGTAAGCAGAGTAAAAGGGAGACAGATAAAAGTATTGCTTTCTCACAAGATTTTATTTGCTTTTCTAACAGAGGAAATAGAGGGAAAGAAGAAAATTGTGTTGCAATAACAAATTTCTATAATTTTTACCTATATTCCATGACTTTTTTAGTCTGTAATTCTCCAATATGGAAAAATTCTGTCAGACAAGGATTTTCATGTCTTAGCAGTCTGTTTAGGTTGATGCCATTTTTCTTCTTTGAATGCCTGTGTGATTCATATAAAGTATTAGTCATTCCTATAAAGTATTTCTATGTTAAGAGAAAAATAAAAAGAGCTTTCTACTCTCATTAAAGAAAAAAATGTAAGACTTTCCCCTTACCTCTCTTGATTGTAAAGGGCTTGGACAGCCTTGCAATTAGCATCTCCTTTCTGGCTGATACAAACTACTTCAATTCTTTTCCAGATAGAATTATATTTGTTCTGGTATTATTCTGTCATCTCTTACATATCTGAATACACAAAAGTGGTACTTATTGGTATCTCAGATTTAATATCTTAGCTGTATAACTTTGGAATTGTCTGCCTGGGAGGTCTTTAATTTTATGAAAGGAAGGATATGAACTGCGTGACAGAAATAAATTTGTAATTATTTGTATGACTTGCTCTCGGTTCTCTACCTTTATGTGGATAAGATGCTGTTTTGCTGAAGAAATGACCTTATGGAGCCATTTCTTATGGAGCCTTATGGATTAATAGGAGACAGTGCTGCAGATAGCCAGTCCAGTCAAATGAAATCTTTCAGGCACAGGTAACAGAATTCAGGAAGACTAAGTACCCAGGACCGCTGTGGTACCTTTGAAATATATTGAAAAGATTTTTTGATATTCATGTTGAAGACATGTTGAAGACTCATGCTGAGGAAGAGTGATGGCATTTCTATTATTTCTATCTCTATTCATTGGATTGAAGCAACCATGGATATGCCAATTATATGCTAGTACTGTACTATAACCAGAACAACATGTGTTGGAAGCATATTATTATTAAGTGCTTACTTTGTCTTTTCATGAACATACATTAATGGGGATGGATCACAAAAGCAAAGGGTCTTTAAAAACAGGGCCTTTAAAAACTTCTACAATTACTAAGTGTTTCTGCTGAAGTAATGACTAATAGTTTCTGCTTACTACTTCGAGCAGACATGATAACTGTCATATGACTGATTACCTTTAAAACTAATTTCCAAGAGAAGCATTCTCAATATTCCTTATGAAAATACATTTGAAGTTTTACCTAGTTAAAGCCACCAAAGTAATAAAGAAAAATTTCCTAATCTACTCTAATCTATAGTTGCTGTTAGAAGGTTTCCTTGTAGGAAAAATGAGTGATATGATCAATGTAGATCAAATCCAATTACTTAACATCTTCAGAATTAATTTCCAGAAAGATGTAGATTATATTTTCAGAGGAAAAATAAAGGGGTATTGGTTTTTTTAAAAACTGTCATCTGGAGATACAGACAAGATATTTTATACCAGAGGATATAAGAAGGTGAAGAACTCAAAGAAAAATGTCAGGTATAGTAATTACCTAGGTTAGATGTTTGACTTTATAATTATCTTTTAAGCTGAAAGACAGTTAATTATCAATTTTAACTTCAATACATCCAATTACCAAAAGGAACTTTAGTTGTTTCAGAAAATCTTAAAGGGGAGAAAAAGCAGACCTCCAGCCCTAGATAGTTTGTGTGGTTTGACATTAGTATTGAAAAACGTAGATACCATTTCATTCAAAAACATAGAAATCACATAGAAATACTCTCAGGCAAAATAAAAACATAGAAATACTCTCAGGCAAAAGATTGTCAGAACAAATTTCTTGCAGATTGTAGTAAAATTCATATTGCAGCATCTATGAGGGAGATGCAATCTTTACCAAACAGCAAGTATTTCAACAACCTAACCTGTCAGACTTCTGTAGAATCTTCTGCTGAAATACCTGTACAGATGTAAGCTCAGTGGGTCATCTCGACTGGGTCTGTGGGAAATGCAAAACCAGTGCTCGTTTAGAGAGGAGAATTGAGAAAATATGCAAATAATTAATCTAGCTCAGTAGTTGAAACCTTGCCTATGAGACCATGGTAAACTTCATTTTATGAGTTTAGAATAATTTTTCTAATCTTACATTTATCAAGTTATCATCATTTTACTACAGTAAGCTTCAAAAATTAGTTTCTGGTTTGGTTTGCACTTGGCACAATTTCTTGACACATCTCAATCACCCTGAAAAGAGTGAAGTTTTACCATGTTTTAAATTCAATGTTTTCCATACAGTAGCTTTCTGAAAAAGCTTGAAGGAAATCTTCAGGCAAGAGTGCTTGTCCAGGAAGTAGGAGAACTATGCTCTTGACCTCTAGAGCCTGGGGTAATTGAAGCCCTTATTCCCATGTTCACAGCATGTGCTATCAGCTATAAATTATCATAGAATGGGCCCTTGAGAACTTCTAGATTTGGTAGAAAGCAAAATTCTTTTCTATGCTCATATTTATGCATATTACATGTCATGATGATTGGATATAGAGATAATTCACGAAATCAGGAGCAATATGCTGCGTACCTTCAATAGCAGCATGTAGGGCAAATCTTGTCCCAACTTTCTCTAGTTCAACATTGGTCTCATGGCCATGGCATTACAAAGCTCCAACAGTGGTGATGTTGGAGGTCCTGTTAAGACTAGACTAGAGACTGGTGTTTGGGAATGCTTCTGGAAAGTAAGAGATGTGGCATAATTTCCTGTAGGCTGAAGGGAAGCTGAATGCAGGGTTTATGTACATTTGAACTTCCCTTTATTTCTTTATCCTTGCTTACCTAGGTACCACCTATCAGAAAAACACTGAACCGAATGAAGCTTAGTTCTCTTCCCAGGGTCAGATATCTACTTGCTAAGCCAAAATTGCCCATCTGAAATAGCTAATCTGAATCTGCACCTTATTAAGTTGATGAGCAGATTGTATAAATTTGCTGCAATTGCGACAGTGAAAGGTATCTGTTTTCTCTTAGTAAGACACGGCACATGCAAAGGACATTGTTTGCTTATTTTATTTATTTAAAGTGATATGGGAAATGTAAATCTTTGCAGTTCGCAGAGACTGAATACAAAAATTATTGTGATGGAGTTTGACAATTTGTGTTTTGATTTTTCTTTTCTTATGATATACAGGGATTTGTTTTAGCTGAGTGCTAATTTGTATACAAATTTCTTCTCACATAGCAACTGTATTAGTCATCACAAAAAGGAGCAAAGAAAGTATATTATATGCCCTGGAGTTCAACATGTATCATTATAGCTGTTTTATTTTTATATTTTATGATTACTTTATTGAATGTCTCTTTCAAACAAGTGACTTTGAAAATGAGAACTATCTCAGAGTCTTTGAACAGATATACCAAAGTAGATGATAGAATTGCAGAAAAGTGAGGGACAGATGCTTTCATCTTAAACAGACACAAATTCAGAAAGTAATTTGGAAGTGATAAAAATTAATTTGCACACTTTAATTGGAATCAGACTCCTGCATGAAAGAAAGGAAGGGTAGGCAGCTTGTGCTAAAGGCTGATTGAATTTTTTGTCAGGTAAGTATGTTGGACCTGGCCGTTTATCCTCTTGAGCCTCTCCATGCAATATATTACATTCACCCTCTGACTGGTGTTCTTTAAAAGGATCAATGCTATTCCTGTTTTTTCCCTAGAGCCTGAAATTTCATTGATCTTGGGACTTGACATTTCTCATTACCTATTGTAGCTTCCAAGAGGATGGTCACAAGTCGTGTGGGAGTTAACCCTACTTTTTCTAACAGCAGCTGTGCTGACCATTGAAAAATGCTCTATCAGCCATAAGATGGGTTTGTTTAGCATTATAACAAAATCTTCACAGGTGCTAAGAATTCATTCTGTCCCAGTGAGTGTATTCAGTCAGTATATATCTGAAAGGGAGGGTAAACTTTATCATAAAATATCTTTGTCAAGTCAATATACTTTTTTTTGTGTCTTTCATGAAGTATATCTTTGTATGTTCCTTTTACATAACATAATTTTGAAACAATTTGAAGTTGTGAACATTAAGGGTTCTGCAGGTTTGTGTCTTGAAAGAATAGTTATTCTGACCTTAGAATTTCCACTTGTCGTTTTACATCCTTCTACATTTTAATATGCCCTAGCTTAGCTTTTAAATAGCAACAGTTTAAAAATAGTCACCAGTGTGCTTTGCACCAAGAGGACTGGGTGGCTTCTCAAGGCCCTGCACTAGCATATGGGCACATGTGCTATCTGCTTCGTTTGTTTAAGAAGTTTTTATGGCACTTGTAAGTTTGTACAATTTAGGTATTAATTTTTGAAATACCAGTATGTTAGCACTGATCTGCCAGAGCAGATGATTTTTGAAAACTAGGTTAGTAATTTTTACTGGCACCATCTCTGCCCTGATTGCCAAAGACATCTCTCTTCTGAGGCAAAGGTAAAAGAGCCAATAATCCATCTGAGATAATGCAGTTGTCTCTAGTATTTTATCAACAGATGTCTGTGCCTATGCTGCGCAGCATGTTCCATGGGAATTGTACAGTGCAGGGTGGTTCTACAACTTGCCCAAGATCCCAAAACAATTTAGTGTAAGACATAGGAAGAGATGCTACAAATTCATAATCTCCTGTGCTCCACTCTATTTTGCCTTCTGGATTAGTACAAGGTACCTGAAAGCCTTCTCACCTGGGTGAACTGTTTGTAGCTATATACAACACTCCTCAGCAAATAAACCAGCTCTTCTTCCCAGAGCTGGGAATATTTTGAATATACTAATATTTCCCTGTCAGCAGTCTTTCTTTTAAACTCATTGCTCCCTCATGTTGTGGGCATTGTTATTGATAGTGTTCTGTTTTGAGATATTCATATTTATTGGTTGTAGCATTATCTTTTTATCAAACTCTAAGATGTTTCTTTCTGATAGTAAAAATTTGTGAAGGCTCTTAAATTTTTGCTTCCATGAAAGCAATTTTATTTTATAAAATTTTGTTTTCTGATGTTTTATATCCCCCTACATTTTAATATTTCTTTATCCCTGAAAAGTCTTGACAGTAAAGAAAATAGCAAAGTAAATTCCTTTTCAGCAAATAATTCAGGTATAGCCTCATACTTGCTGTTTTCAAAGTGAGAGATGAAATGGAAGCTAAAATTTGCCATGTGCTCTCATGTTTCTTTATACAGAAGACTCCTAGATGTGTCCCCATAGAAATCTGTACATAATTCCTGGAAAAGAACAATATGAGAGAAATAGTAACAGTCTTTTATCTTTCTTTCCCTCTTCATTTTTTCCTTGTTATGCAGGAGCACCATTTGTTCCCAAAGAACCTCACAATAATATTAGGCATTATATTCTTCAGCAAGAAGGAAATATGTGTTTTATTTTGGACTTACTAGAAAAAATTACTTGTTTGGAAATACCACACATTTTTGTTTTCCTTCTGCCCTCTAGTAATTCAGTTCAAAGGTGCACCTTTGGGGAAATCACAGGGAGTTTACAGTGATGGTATCTCAGTTCTTAGGTAGGATATTTTCACCTGCAATTCCCTTAGAGCTGCAGCCTTTGACCTCTGGCTGCATCTATCAGTGGTGATGTGACAGTGACAGAATATTTTGCTAGATTTTGAATGATTCCTGGTGTTCACAGCTTCTTTCCTTTGCAATAGAATGTAATATGAGTGAGTTAATGCCACAGCTTTTTCTGTAGAAAGTCTCAGTGAATAATTTTTTCTTTGAGCCCAAAGGGGAAAAAAATCCCATTTTCAATTACTGCTGGACAGTTACTCCTAATATTGTTATTCCATTATTAATTTGTATTTACCGAAAAACAGGACAAAATAAGACTCATAGATCTATGTTTCAGGGAAGTTGTTTCTTATAAGCATTTTCCTTTATAAATCAAGAAGTCAATAAAATACTTATTTGGTGTATTCTGGAATTTTACAGTTCCTTGATATTATGGAACTTTCCTAGGAAACACTGAGGAAAATGTTCTTTTGAAAATTGAATTATTTCTTTTCCTTCAAAAATTTTAGCCATTTAATAGTTTCAGTCATCCAGTTTGAAGCAGTCAGATGACACCTCTATAATCATAGCTTGAGCCAAGATAGCCATTGAGCATAATCCTCTTTATTCCAGGAGGACATACAAAAGAAAAAATAAAGTGGAGAACTTTGAACTTAATTAATTGTTCTTTTTTATTTGTTTGTTTTTATGTTATGCACTAAGAGAAAAGAAAGCTTTTAAAGGAGATGGGATTCTCAAAGCAATGTTGATGGGAAAATTATAAAAATCAAAATATCTTTGATGAGCTACATAAAGATTCTTTCTGTTTCTTCTGACATCCATGCTTCCCTAGCAGTAAACCTCAATTTTCAGTTCACATCTTCAATTTCCAGATTAAAAAGATTATTTTCTTGCAGTATAGATTAAAGTTTGGGAAACTATGCTTTATTGAGATAGCTGTTTGCAGTAGAGGTAAGAAATTTTTAATGTGTCTGTATATTGGTATAACAAGACCAGTTAGATTGACACACTCTGTACTATGGTGTCCAAAACTGAAGTCTATAAATCCATGGTTGGTAGTTCTCATCTTGGTCAAAAAGATATTAAAACTCATTGAATTTTAAATTAAATTTTGATGACAGAAGATGTAGGATTTGACAAGAAAAGCTGTCGATTCATGCTAAATTTCTGAGAACTATGATTCTATACATTTCTGGATACCCAAATTTTAAGAATGAGCTTAAGACAGATGAAGAAATGCATTACTACAATGGCTAGAAAATGGCAAACCCATCCCTTCAAAGGAATTTATAGGGTTTGGCTTGGTTAACAGACACAAAAGGAAAGACTGAAAAGGGTGATTTATTCTGCTAGAGAAGACGACCTGAAGCTAAAGGACAATGCTAACACAAAAACAAAGAGGTGCTAGGTAGACAAGAACAAATTCAAAATGGAATTCAGAATATTTCTCTCTTTTAGAGCAGGAGCAGTCGGGAACATCCTTCCACATCTCAAACCAAAGTAGCCATTTCATTAACTGTTTATATCATGTGAGTGTCTGCAGTAAAAGAAGACTAAATTCATTGACCCACAAAAGTATATCCAAGCATTCATTCCCAATGCACAGCCTTCAAAAACCCATGCAGTACTTTTTAGCTACTCATATAGTTCCCTTTTGGTTTAGTGTTTAACTGCATTTCCACTTAGGAAACTGCATTTTATTCCAGAGTTGAAATGTGTGCAGCTGTTCACCCATTAGACCTCCCTGTGCCATTAGCTGCAAGACAAATTTCTGGGTTATTGGACATTTGTGCCTGTGACTCCCAGTTAGCAGAGAGTCAATACTTCAAGTCACCACTTTGCTGCTTATGCAGAGAGAAAAAAACACTTTAAACACTGTGCAGCTTCTGTCTTACTCTCCTGTGTCACTTGTGTGACCCTCTGAGTTAATTTCTGTAAATGTGGCAACAAGACTTTCATCTTTCTGTCTTCAGTGGCAAAGTAGTTCTTGCCTCTTATTTGCTGATCTAAGCTATTGCACCGAAAGTTCACAGGGAGGGAGTTTTCTGTAAATCCTACTCTATATCACTTTTTTTCCCAGAACAGAATCTTCTCTCCAGGAACATCAACTTCCACCTGGCTGCATTGAAAATAAATAAAAACACATTTTGCTACTTTTTTATTTAACTAGACAATGATATAATAATGACATAATAATGTCTTTCTCTTGTCATTATACAGTTGCCCATGAAGCTTTTCATCAATTATTTTATTACAAGCCAAGATTTGATATTATCCCATAGATAATACTATTGGTTATTATTTGATTTAAGAATCAATTTCCAGCTCCTAACTGAAAGCAGATTTCCAAACCCTGATTTCCAAAATCCTTTTTTAGAGCTCATATTACATACCTCTCTATGGAAAAAAAAAAAAATTAAGATTTGTCATTGAGCCAGCTTCTGTGCCATCCATGCTGTCCACAGTCAGTTGCATATGAGGCTGGTTTAAATCTAAACATTGTACTACTATTACAAATATATTGAAAAAAGTAAATGGAGCCTGATTTAATATAGCTATCTTTATCAACTGTACCCCGCATCCCAGCAAAATCAGATAAATCTTCCAGTCCAACACTGGTAATAATGAGATTTTTGCTTCCAATTCTTGTTGAGAAAAGTGTGTATTAACCATTTTGTTATTTTATACAGAATTAATGTTACAGTAATTTATCTGTACTTCCCTAGGTAATTTCTTTTAGTATGTGAACTACACTTGCAGAGCTCCAGTCCTTTTGAATATCGCAATTTTCTGTATTTCATTTGTACAATGAAAATGTAATGATATATAACTCTGTGTTATCTAGCAAGTTGCTAATTTTTTGTTGCCAATTGACTTTCTTAGCCTGGTGGAGCAATATCAAATACTAACCAATTAGGTCATCAACATCTGTTATTATCAGAAACAATGGAAATGTTGCTGTTCATCATGTAAATACTCTATAAATGCCCACTTGTTTGAAATCAAAATAAAATATATTTTGGTCCTGAATATATATACATACACTATATATATATATATAGATATAGATATAGATAGATAGATATAGATATAGATATAGATATAGATATAGATATAGATTAGATATAGATATAGATATAGATATAGATATAGATATATGGTGTATTTATATATATTATAGATAATATATATGACTATATATACATTATCTCTAAATAAATAAATAAATAAATAAATATGCATACCAATAACCATTTTTAAGCATATTTTAATTTGTGACCATCCCATGTGTCTCTGAATCAATATTATCTATGCAGCAGTTGTGTTTCTAGAACAGTGTTCTTTTCTTCTTTTCTTCTTTGCCCCCAGTTTCATGAAATAAATTAGGATCATTATTAAAGGAACATCCTACATTTTTAGGTTCACAGAGTAAGTCTGGAGACATATATGTTCAATAGTAGACCTTTATATTACAGCTGCTTTCAATTGCAGCACACTTTGTGTTCTTTTAATTAATTCATTAATGCATTGGGAAGTTGTGTTTTTGAAGCTTTATGATATCTGAATACATTTGCTCAGTATCGTAAGTATGAGATATTTAATCATACTGCACCTCTCTCTTGCTTAATGATTTCAAGCAAATTACAGAAAAGTTCTTTTGTTGATAAACCGTATTTGATTTGGCATTCCCTTTGTTTTCTTTTTTGTTTTTTTTTTCTCACTTTTAAAATTGTTTTTTAACAGGTGATTATCCAGCTCCTCGTGCTGTTCTAACTGGTCATGACCATGAAGTTGTCTGTGTGTCGGTCTGTGCAGAGCTGGGACTTGTTATCAGTGGTGCTAAAGGTCAGAAACATTTTTATGATTTAAGTCTTAACATTTTTAGACTCTTTCTAGTGGTATTTCTCTGACTTCCCTCAAGACATATGTGGTTTAATTATTCCTAAAATATGTTGTAATTGTAGGAGAGTCTGAAGCACTTTTCTCTGAAAATTGTTATTTACTATCTGTGCTTACAAGTTTAGACACAAATTAAGTTGATCATTCCTTCCAATCATCAGTTTATGCAGCTATTCAGCCGAGATTTGGAAGTGTATTTTATAAAAATGTATACAATAATTACAATGACATCTAGTGATTTTGAAGAAACCTGTTTATAATAGAGACGTGTATTTCAGGGAGGGCCAGCTCAAAATTCTCCACTTTGATCTTAATTGAGAGGCAGTTTGTAGGACTGACCTCACTCTCCAGGGAAGCAGGATCAGTTTGCTTTGGAACTGTGTGCAGCATTCTGTCCAGTAGGGTTTTCTGTGATGTTTTCTAAATAATGAGCAGTTGCAGGTTCTCCCTGTTATTTGTCTGTGGAATCCAGAGCACTCAACAGTTGCTAACACAAGTATTCAAAATACTTTTCCAAGCCTGCAGTAATATCCTGTATGACTGGTAATCAATGTAAATAAAGTACCAGCCTCAATGAATGTTTGCTTCATCCTTTCTGTTTCTCCTTAATTTATTTCATTTCAATACTTCTGTCCATCTTCTCCTACTTCTCCTTAATTCCATGTCCACTTTTTTCCCCCACTGACCTCTGTCATTCAACTTCTTAGCTTGTCAAACTGCATGCCTTTTTCTCTTTTCCTTTCCCATTTGGCTCTCCTTCTTCCTCTTTTCTCTTAGTTTCTTTTGTGCTTCATCATCTCTTTTCCATTCTTATTTGCTTTCTTTGCATCACCCTAATTTTTCCTTTTTCCTTATATGTCTTCCTATCTCAGTTCCACTCTACACCTACATCTACATCCAGTGACCTGCTGTCTCTATCTATGGTGATGCCTGTTTTAGTCATCCCCATGGATATCTTTGTACTCATTTTTGTTTGCTGCTCCTGAGGGTAAGAAGGATGTGATGCTTGCTCTGCCAGGTTTTGCTCACAACTGAGCTCCTGGGTTATTGCTTTTTATACTATCTTGGAGCTCAACATTTATTTTTAAAGCTGAGTCTGAAACTTTTGAGTAAAGCCATTTTTAACAGGAAACCCTAATGGGTCATTAACTCTTGTAATGGCATACTACATAACAGTCATAGGCAAAGTCAAGACATTTGTGAAAAGAATGTACAGTGATGCTGGAGCTATATCTTTTTTCTTGATACACTGCTATTTCTTACCCTTTAAGGCAGCTTCATACACTCTGGCTGCCATAATAGTCCACCCTTTCCAACTATCTTTTTGCAAATTGCCTCTTCTTAATATAGGTGGAATCTGTATTCAGTTATCTACTGATTCATTAACTCCTTGCTGCTTTGGTAACTTTCACATTTTTAGAGGTAAAAGCTGATAGAGAATGAAAGATTTTTAAATCAAATTCAGAATATGTTTATAATTGATCAAGAGAAATGGAGGCCCAGTCTGTCTCTTGAAGTAGTTTTCCCATATTCTTCCTTTTGAAACTTTAGACCATATAAAAGTGCAGAGATAATTTTCTTTTAAATTGCTGTTTTACAATATATGCCTTTTAAAAAGCTTTTTCTTCAGATCTGTTAGTTTCAGTCCCTTTCCAGCTTCTTAGATTGCATCTCATGGCAGTGTTGCATTTGCCTGCCATGCAGTCTGAGCTCAGCCTGTGCTTCCTGGTGGGCAGCTGCTCCTCTGGAACTGGCTGTGGCACTGTGATGACACATGCAGCACTTGAGAACCTACTGAAGCAGGAAAATAGCACATTTATGACTCCTCTGTGGAAAATCTTGTGAATCAGGTTGAAGCTTCCACGTTCTTACCGAGCGAACCCAAAAAACAATGGTCAGTCTGTATGTCCTTACAGGACATCCTAAATCAGATGTGCCATTTTGTGCCCATGACCATTCAACAATGAAGGTGTTTTCTTTTGAAAATTCTGACAAGGTAATCATTCTAAAGGTGAAGGCATCACTTTTTGGAATATCCTGGCACTTCATTATTTCCAAAGCTGAAACTCAACTGTTTGAAAAAATAAATTATTTCCATTGCAGTGGTATACCATGGGTGCAGCCAAACTTGGGGTCCCTCTGCATAAGACTTTATGCAAACACAGATAAAAGCCTGTATCAGAGGGTTCACAGATAAATGTGCTGATGCTGATTCATTCTACCTGGGCAAACCCAGGTGCTGTGTGAATTTCAAAGAAGTTATAAGGACGTAACAGGAGGTGGCTGGTTCTGCCAATATGAATTTACTTTCAAGGTCATGAACCAGTTGTATAAGGAAGAGATTACTGTGCTGTCCAGAATTATCCGGTGATTCATAAAAGAAAACATTTAGAATTTCCTGTGACATTTAGCAGAGAAGAGACCCTTTTTCTTAGTAGGAATACAGATCTCACTTTCAAAAAAAAAAAAACTTTTCCCCGTTTTCTTGAAATTTAAATAAGATTAGTTTTGCATCTTAAAATGTGCATTGCAGATTTGTTTCTTTTATTAGTTTAATAAGAAGACATTAAGATCTCTCTGGAGCAAATGGAGTTACAGTGTGATCTCCTAAAATCTCTTATAGTCCAAGTATCATTGTGACTCTGTTGGCTTTCACATGACTCCCATTGCTGAAACAAATAAGGACTGAAATCTATGCATAACAAGTATTTATTGGGGAGAGGATCTACAGGAACTGCCATTTTCTATAGGAGAAATATGCAGTAATGCCCTATGGGAGTTGCTCCCACTAGTCACTGATAGGGCCACATCTGTTAAATGTGAATGGGCAGGCTAAAGAGAGTTCATGTTGTTGGACAAAATCACTGAGTGAAGCTTCTGAATGCTTGAGAAGAGGAAAGAATGTTTTAGAAGACAGATCAAGGGAAACTTCTACCAGTCTAAGTGAATAATATGCTTCTGGGCATATTGTATTTATTTTCTGAACATGCTAACTCTTGCATTTCCTTTTCTGTTGTGCATTTTAAATTCTTTAAGTAAACATTGCAGCTTCTTATATCTATGCAGCACTAATGTGATATAAAAGTGTATTATGCATCATTTTTGTGCACAGACTATATCGTTTGTATAAACAGCAAATATATGATATATTATGTTTTCATATACAGAAGGTCCTTGCCTAGTACACACAATTACTGGAGACTTGCTGAGAGCCTTGGAAGGAACAGAAAACTGCCTGTACCCTCGCTTAATTTCAGTATCTAGTGAAGGTCACTGCATCATCTACTATGAACGAGGACGGTTCAGCAATTTCAGCATTAATGGCAAACTCTTAGCTCAGATGGAGATCAACGATTCAACCAGGGTAAATCTAAATGCAAACAACCATTTATTGTGTGTTTCCTTTATTTATTAAAATAAACTGAATTTATTTGCCACATGGTTTAGAGGAAGTCATATATATATAATTGCTGCCTCCTGGTTACGCCATTCAAACACATTCTTTCATCACCGTCTCCAAATATCAAAATACACTTAAGCTTGTCCAGAATAAATAAGAACAAATAGTTTATGAGCCCACAATATTCCCACATTTTTTGTTTGGAATTAAATTTCAGTGGGAAACATGTCTTTGAAACAAAATGCTCAGAAAAGTCCTCATTCTTCATTTATTAGTCAAGACATGAATTCATGCCTGCAGGGCTCTGCTCTGTCACTAGCACTTGAAGCAGCATTAGGAATGCAGACCACTGCTGTGCTTTAGGTTGTAGTGATAACACTGAGTATTGTAGAACAAATTCTGGTATGTAGAAATGTGCTGAATGCAAGTATTGGCAGATTCAGCCAAGGAGCTTTTTTCTTATCTATCGTGTTTAATACCACACAATTGTTTTTAAATTTTGGTAATACAAAATGTGTTGGTTTATTTTTGGACTAGGGAGAAAGAGGAGAGGAAGCGTTTTGCTTCAAATAAAAGTGGGCAGAACATAAGAAATAGTTTTAAGTAAATTCAGTTTTGTAAATATTGATCCATTTCTATGAAAGCTAACTGTGTGCTTGGTATTTTTCATTTTCTCTTGAAGGCCATTCTCCTGAGCAGTGATGGGCAGAACCTGGTGACAGGAGGAGACAATGGTGTAGTGGAAGTATGGCAGGCCTGTGACTTCAAGCAGCTCTATATTTACCCTGGCTGTGATGCTGGCATAAGAGCTATGGATCTGTCTCATGATCAGAGGTGAATTTGCCATTCATATTTGTATGTAAATACTAAAATTACAGAAAGTATACATCTCTATGAACTTATGTATATGGTATAAGTATATGGTATAGAGTTGTTAACAGGATGTATAAGAAACAATTACTCAGTTCTTTTCTTGTTAATTTATCTGATTCAACACTTACACTGATACTTGAATCTCATAATGGAAGCACTTAACATTAAGGTGAGGTCTTATTTCACTGAAGTCAGTAAGCCAGGCACTCAGCTAGCAAAATATGACTAAAATTGCACTAATTTAAGAATAAAGGAATAGTCAGATTAGATCAGTGTGCAGTAGTGCCTATTAAATGCCTTAAAACCAATTGCAAATGTTCGAGATGCATTTCTGGTTTTCAGCCAAGTTTAAGAACTTCAGACAGTGTAGCAAAAAGTGCCTTGTTCTTTTAGCTTTTTTCTGTCTATGAAAAACCATAGCTCAAGAAGGCAATAAAGAATTAACATCATCTTCTTTGATATCTTTTTCAGAACTCTGATTACTGGCATGGCTTCTGGCAGCATCGTAGCTTTTAATATAGATTTTAACCGGTGGCATTATGAACATCAGAACAGATACTGAAGCGCAGTGAAGAACTGAAAGCCCAGGTAAAGCTGAGAGCACAAGTGCTGCAAAGAAAGGTGTAGTCTCTGGTGGAAAACCACGTCTGCATTGACCTCCGTTGTACATTCCATTACACCCAGCAATAGCTGTACATTGTAGTCAGCAACCATTTTACTTTGTGTGTTTTTTCACAACTGAACACCAGCTGCTGAAAAGCAAGCTTGTATCATGTAAATTATATGAATTAGGAAATGTTTTGGTAATTATTTCATATATCTTTGTTTATTGAGAAAAGGTAGTAGGATGCGCCACAAGAGACTTTTGAAAATTCTGGGAAACCTTGTGTCCAGTTATTTCAATGTTTAGGCTTTGAACCTAACATGCATCCCATCTCCAGCCTCTTTTCAAGCTGAGATTAAAAAAAATATGTTTGATACTTTGTACATCAGATGCACATCTTAACTTTAAAGGGATACTTTTGTAAAAGTAAAACCTTGTATAAAGAACAAAATTGTTTCTTAATTTTATTGTGGAGTTACAACTTGCATGTACTTTAAACCTGATGTCTTGAAGGAACAGGTGCATTCATACAAATCAGATTGGAGATCTGCCTAAGGGTACAGCTTGTGTTAAAGGGTTGAATTTGGGAGCAAACAGTAATTCTGACATTTTCACCAACACATTTTTCACTTTTTGAATCTAAAAAAGTTTACCCCTCTTAAGTGGAGTTCTGCTCACAAAGCATTTGGATAAAAAGCCATCATTTGCCATATTTATACTTTATACAGTAGAAATTAATTTCCTCCCTTTTAAATTTAAAGACTAGAGAGAAAGGGAGCAAAGAGGGAAGTTCAGTTTAATGCTTTGTAATGCTTAATGATTCCCAATACAGACAAAGTGCTATACTTCTGGATTATTAACATTTGGCATATAAATTATGGGCAAGAGAACCCCCACTGATTTTTTTCCCCTTATTTTTAATCTGAAGAGCTTGGTTTATTTGACAGCCTTAGCTTCATTTCAAAGGTGACTGAGGTTGTTCTTTTCAGTTCTTCTGAAAATCTCACCTGAAGCCACTCAGACTAAGGCATGTCATCTTTTACAATACTGTAATGATAACTATCAGAATAATTTTCTGCACATTATACTGATCAAATTACACACCCAGGGGTATATACACTTTAATTCATGTTTCTTCTTTGTATATTTGGTGACTGTATTGTCATAGATGTACATATTGTGTCGGTAGGGCTATGAGGCATGTAACAGGAATGTAATTTTCTCAGAATTTACACTCACTTGCAGTCATTTATTTAAAAAGATAATGGATTCTTTGTATTGGCACTTTGCACCAGGAACATATCATTATTTATTGATGTGATTACTTATTTGTTATCCACCTTGTATTAGTAAGTTTAGCCCTGAATTTCCTTCTTCATTGTTGTTTGTATTTATAAGGTCCGGAAATCATGGGGATCAATGTAATGATTAAGTTATTCATCACCTGTCTGTAAGCAATATCTTGAGTTTGTAGCTTAGAATTGGGAGACTATTGAACATCTGGAAGACAAGTTCATTTCATCTTGAGATCATGGTGAAATATTTTGGATATATAAATTCCTTAAGCTATTGTAACCATGTTTTATTGCAAAGATGTAAAATATGCCAGATGTGTGTGAGTTGGAAATCAAAAAGAAAAATAAAATATGCAAAGAATTCAGTGATTGTTTTTCATTCCAATGCAACTTTTTTTAAAGCATTACCATTATCATTATTATCATTATGAACAAACAATTATTTTTGAGAAATTCTTATATGCTAATTATATGCCAAAGGTATGCACTTCTGGGTGGTTGTTTTTCCTGGGGTCTCAGGAAAAAATTCTCATGGGTTACAGAGTGACATCTGCAACTCTTTTGATTGTCATAAGAGAAGCTACTAAAGTTACTTTGGTTATCAGAAGTATAAAAGAACATGAAAAATCTAAACCTTTAAGGGATATTTAGGACCCTTGTGGGAAGGAAATAATCATATGTAATAGACCTTACAGAGAGGAAAGATCTGATGAGAGAAATTTTGGATATCTCTCAGTATCTGATAACATGGAATAAATTTAATCTTATTTTGGGCATTGAAAGTTAGAGATCTACAATACCTGCACAGCATAACAAAACAGGGGGGATAAGTTACCTTTTGGAGCTGCTGAGGACCCTACAAAGATTACAGCAAGTAAGTGGTGGCATATGTATATCTATATGTCAGTTGTCTAATTTAAGGTAACAATGGTAAGCAAAATATTTTCCTCCCATAAGTTTTCTAATTCTCAATAGCAGAATAGCAACCAACATTTCAGTTTGTTGCCCTAGTAATTTCCTTTAAATTTAGAAAGATTGTTCCTTCAATAATCATCAAAATGAAAAAAGCCAATATTTGAGAACCTTATTAGAATACATTTTAGCAGTATCTATTTATATCAACCAGCTTTTGAAAATATAATGACCTAACTTGATTGTTTTGAAGCTGTAGGAGATATGAGAGAAGAGAATTAGTATGTTACGTGTCCAGTGAAACTGTTTATTGATATGTCACAACCAACATTCTATCATTATACAAGTGTCCCCTAATTTTGTATTTTATTCAACAAATTGACTTAAAAATGCACCATTGCAATTAAATAGAAAATAGATATTGCTATTACTTTAATTAATACTGTTTTTTCATTAAGTCTCTCAGCATGGTGTTAAATACAATCTAGTCACAAATTAGAGGCTTTTGTGCCCATGAAAACCTTTACGTGAGAAATTTGCCATGAGTTACAAGAATAAAAATATACTCTCATTGTATTGCATTCATAGGTAAAAAACAATTCAGACTCATAAAAAGGACAATAATAATTTATGTTACTACTAATAATAATAACTGTGTCAAACTATTAAAATTCCTTTGGTTTATTTGTTGATTTGTGCTAATTACATTAGTGTACACCCATCTGTTTCAGGGCCTCTTATAGTAAACAGACAATACACACAGATCTCCAGTTTATGTCACAGGTCTTTTCCAATGCTTCAACTGCCCATTTCTGTCACAAAGTAAATCTTGCCTTTTTTCTCTCTAGAAATCTGAGCTACTGATCCCAGGGAGTCTCTGAGAGCTGCTTGTGGAACGTGAAGCAGCTTTGGCCAAACCAGTTAAATACAACGAATCTCTCAGCTAAGGGAGATGCAGTTTTAAGGATACAACTGTGCAACTAAAATATGCCTACAATGTAAATAGTGCACAGTTGCCTTTCTGCCAGTTCATCCTCGGTTAAGCACTGGACTACAAGTCATTGCCTTCCAGGAGAAATGATGCAGGAGCTGCAAGGTGTATTCCTCATCCAGATCCTAGCGCTGTTGAGGAGAATTCTGCTTTCTCTACATGAGCAATAATAAAAGAAAGGCTCAATTTACTGGGAAAGCTTTGTATAAATAATAATTTGTTGATAGAGAACCTTGCAGGTTGCATGAGTAGAGCTAAAAGTGCTACCTCTGAGCAGCAGTTGTGGAGAATGCCTTTTATAATGCAGTGCATCAACCCTGCTGACAAGCAAGCAGGATGAAGCAAGCCTCGTGCTCCCAGGGATAAAAGTATTTGAAGCAGAAAGAGGGAGCAAAGGGCTGACTTATGACAACATCAAGAAAACCACCTCCTGATACAAGATGTTTAGTACATATGAATATTTCATTTGGATCCTTAAAGCTGCAGTTTATGCTTATAATTTTTGAGGGCTTTACTGTCGACTGCTTTTATTTAGGCTTTGGGGTATGTGTGGGTGTGTTGGGTGTGTGGGTGTGTGTGTTACTTCCAAACTCTAAAAATGAATGGACTAAAGCTGGTATTTAAAACAGAAAAAAAGGACTGGACATTTATATGCCTATGCAATACAGAAGAGTTTATAGACTCCCTAACCTAATGATTAATTTTGCAACATCTACAGTTAAATTTCAATATGGGATACTGATAAGAAAAACAAGTCTGGTGATTGCTTTCTTATAAAGTTTATAAGCTGTGGCCATATAATTAGTTTACAAAAGGATTTATGTAGATGAAAATCTGCCAAACAGCTGGCTTGGTTTATGAGTCTGTCTATGGTGAGCAACCAAATTTTGGTTGCTGGAAACAACTATTTTTTGAGATACTGACATGGAAGTGACTCTTAGTTCTTCATCAAAAGAGTACTCAATGTTAGCTGGATGTCTTTCATGAAACCATTGTTATCCTTTTTGCACATTTGAAAACTCATCAAAACATCTTTCACAAGCTATTGTGATGGTAAATAATCTTATTATTTTCATTAATCCATAAATTACTTGTAAACTACTATTTTCCATAGGATAATGTCACAATGAAGACTGTCATAATTTGATTCATTTTTTCTGTTACTATATTGGCCAGGATTTTGTAGTTTTAATTAGTTTAAAAAAAAAAAAGGCAAAATCAATAACTCAAAAGATACCCCACCCATACCCTTTAAACTCTTTGAGGTAAACTACAGAATTCACTGCCTTGAGACATTTTACATTAGCTGAAAATTTAACCTCAAGCATATAGAAGTTAAGTAGTCCGTATTATTTAATTTCTATTTTTCATGGAGGGACAGGTGACACATATAATGTTTTCACTGGGAACTGCTAGACTAATGTAGTTCCACCTTTAAAATTCCTCAGGTAATTTATTTGCCTTGTGTAACAGCATCCCAAGGTAGATGAATTTCTACAAACAGTCCTCAGCTCATTTCAGAGGACCACAGTGCCACCAACCAGAATGGGCAGAATGAGCTCAGTTTGTCCTGTAGTTGAAACACTTATGTCCTTCTCTGGTGTGGATAATTTGTCAATGGATGTGAGTTATCTTGACTGATTAATCAAACTGTTTTTTATACCAGATGGGCTGGAATTCCTGATAACAATGACAAATACTTTATTAGGACTGATTTCACATTTGCATCCCAAACATGCTCAGTTTCCAGGCCAAAATGAGGAGGATTCCCCCTGCTGTCTCAGCCTCCACACCCCAAGTTTCAGTGGAAGCACATTGCACATCCCCAGGAGCTGTGCTCCCCTGGGCTGCAGGGGAGGCTGGAGGCAGCAGAGGTGTAATCCTGGCTGGGCTGGGCAGGTGCTGCTGCTGCTGATGTGTGAGGCACCAACTGCTCCCTGCCTAGGTGTGGCACCAATGGTCCTCATGCATGGGGCTGAGACAAGAGGGTCCTGAGTTAGATCACGTTACTACTGACTCCCCCTCTGCTCCTTCAGTTTCATCTGGTTATTAACCCCATACACGTCAAGCTAATAGCATGAGAAAGTAGAGGAAGAGGAGCCTGGGCTTCAGACCCCTCCTCTGAAGGAGCCATGTTCTCACTCAAGGCAGGAAGAGAACAGCAATTTTGAGCACATGATTGGACATTTCATATTAAAAAATATGTTCCTTCTGCACTGGACCCTGGAGTTGCCAGGGGCGGGAGAGGGACAACACCTACAGTCCACCTAAACCTTCATTTGGACCTTATTGGACTAAGGTAGTTATGTGTGTTCTGGTACAGGCTGGCATTTCAACCATACATTGCAGTAAATGATACAAAACAGCTTTCATGGATTTACAGGCAGGTACCAAGCCTAGCTCCTCAATAAGACTCACAGGAAAGTACATTGTGGTTGACTGGAAAATATATTATTGGGGAGAAAACCATGAAGATATAAAAGACGATCGTATAAATGTCACAACAGATGAATATACAGCAACATTTTAGACAGAAGAATTTTTATTCAAAAAACCAGAATATATCTTCTAGTTTAATGAGTATCCTAAGTGCCAGTGACTATGTATACTGACTGCAGAGCTTTTGCATATGTTCTGGGCTTGTCCAGAGTGACACACAGTTGGCAACAGATGATAATTAGCAAATGCATACAACCCTTTTTCAGCCTAGAATAACTCATTTGCAAGACTGGTTTAGGAGGCACTGTGGTCGCTCTTGTCAAACATTCTCTTCTCAGTGAACTTTAGAATACTTTACCTTAAATTTTTCTGTCTAATATTGATCTCAATGCCTTTTGACACTTGTACAGAGGAGATTTTATGAAAAACTTGGATTTTGAAATGCATCTCATACAATTCTAAATAATGAGTTCAACATAGTGTGGTAATAAGTGTAGTAAGTATTATTTTCTGTGATAAAGTAGATCTTCTCTAAGCATGGAAAAGCATTGTAAAAGAAAAAGTAATTTTTACATGTAAAGTAATTTCTGAGAAGACTCTGAAACTTAAGGGAGATTTTATATAAATACTTTCTCTTATGTACAGACAACGGATAAATAAGGTTTAGAACAAAAGAAAAAAACCCAGGTTTCATTAGCAATTATTTTTTACCATTTACCGCTTCTCCATTTGTGTGCTATTGAGGAGTCTTCAATCATTTAGGTCTAAGTTGGTATGTGTAAACTACATCTAAATGTACAAAGTATATCAAACACTATATCCTCACTGTTCTGTATTTTCTGACAGTATTCAACCAATTTTAGCTCAAAACCACATTTTTGGTGAAACAACTTTCAACCTCAAGCTCATTTGAAATTCTACCTTTCTTTCTATTTGCACGTTTTGTGCAATCTTATAATATATTTATTACATTATTCAGCAAAACAGAAACAAATAAGCTACACTGCACCCTAAGGTTATTATTGTTCAAAATAGCTGTTACTAGAGAGACCATATCTAATTGTACCTAATAGGTTTAACCCAAACTTCAGAAATAAAAATAAAACCATGTAAAATTATTTTTCTATTTAAGTAGATTTTCTAGACTTGGCAAGCTACATGTACTATTGAAAATACTCCAGCTGATGGCCTCTATTTTTGTTAGTTACACACCCACAGCTGCAAAGATGTTCTTTGTATAAAAAAAAAATTATTAAACAGGTAAGTTTACATGGCTTGGCACATTTTTAGCCAAGTTCGCTTAAAAGTTGTAAGATCAATAGATCTACATTAATGATTGGCAGTTGCCTCGAAAAACCCTGTGCAATCTTACTGATTTTATTGCAGAAGTGCAGAGGTTATAAAAAACTGCAAAATTTTCAGAAAGCTTTGTTTAGGATTTTTAATAATTGTTTTCAGGGGGATGGACAATTCAGAGGATCAAACTCCAAAGTCATCAAACTAGGATTGTCAGGCAGCAGGTGGATAGTTTATATATTTCTGATTTTCAAAAGACTTTTCCTGGTAATGCTAGATGTGCCAACAGGGCATGAGCTGAGCAGCAACCAGGTCATATGAGGCAGAAAACAAACATGAAGAATTGCAAGCTGACAGCCAGGTCCTTCAACAATCCTATTTTCTCATGGGATAAGAATGGACAACCCATCCTTTGGCATGGCTTTCCAAGGTTTTGATAAAAGAACCACATCGCATCAAGGTATCAAGTTGGCCTGAAGAAATCGTACACATCACTGCTGTTCAGCATTCTCTTCCCTGAAGTAGGAATATCCAGATGAAGGAAATAGGGAGCAGCATCACCATCATCTGAGTAACATAAGTACTCCCAGCTTCCTAACAAGTAAAGCCATGTTGCTGACAAGCACCCTATTAGCTCTGTCTTTCAAAGCCTTATCTAGGGAGACTGCTGTGAAATCAGGGAAGAAAATAAGAATTCAGCTGTCATAACAGCCTGAGTGAATCACCTGACTGAACTCTCTATTTTCAGAAACCAGTCACTGTGACTGTGAAGTGGATCTGGAGAGCCCACCTTCATGCCGGTTCCAGCTGATAAGTAGAAAGTGACACTTCATAATGTTAGGCTAAATGCTTCCCAGAAAGACCATATCTGAATTAAGGAAAGACCAGATGCATTCCTTGATTTCACAAACAAGTTCACTTTCCCTCACCTATCCACTACACTAAAAATCAATATGTAACTGAGAATGTGAAGGCTAAAGGGACTCAAGACACTTATTACACCAGACACTTAAGCTCAGTGCTATTTATGGTAGAAAATTACACTGACTTACAAGATAGTTGCAAGAAAACATTTCTTGAAAATTTAAACTTTTTTCATATGTTTCAAAAAATTATCATCACACAGATCTTATGCAAAAGAAGACTGACAAGTATTCAGATACAAAAGAGAGACGTTTTGAATTGACTTTACCACTACTAAATCTAGTTTACAGTGCTACACTGTCTTATGAGCCTGGTTAAATTCCAGAGGAACACACTTCATGGCAACATTTATCTGTATATCATATTTGACAATTTATCATAGTTTTCTTGGTGTCTTCCAGCAGAGAAGACAACTAGGCTGAAATCTGAATTTCTAATAAAAGTCTGGTGTGACCCCCTGAATTAAATCATATAATCATTAGCATTTGAAGTGTACCATCTTGTAAAAACACCTCCCGAAGACTGAAACTCAAAGCTCGCTGAATCCTGTCTAGTGTGTCCCCAAAGGAACTGATTCTCATTGAGGTGAGTTTGTGTCTTTGAGCTGCTTACCAACACACAGGTAGGTTTCAAGTCCACAGGCTGAGACCTGCTCTGCATGGAAAGGCACCCACTAAATCCAGGATATTTTTTACCCAAGGCTTCAGCTGTCCGAGATCTGATATCTGAATCTGTACAGGCCACCAAAGGCTACTGTTACTGCAAATGGAAATATGTAAACAGACACTTGTGGAGAGGGAGCAATTTGAACTTGAGCCATACCTGAGTTACGTGTCTAAGATGCCTAATGAGAGAGATCTTTCTGTGGTAATACATACTTCTTTCTCTCCACCTGTAGCAAATACAGCCTGAGGTGACTGGCTTAGAAGGAAATGCCTCATATCTATAGAAGTTAATGCATTATAAACCAGTGTTGATCATCCAGTCCATCATTTCCATTTGATCCTGACAAATTTGGACTCTCCCTGCCCTGCAGGTATGGCTTCTTCTCCTACCTGTCAGGTAAAGTGAATCAGGAAGCAGAAAGAGATACCTTTTCCCTCTTTTTTTTGTATCCCACTGTCTTCATTCTTGATTAGATGAGTTCTTTGGATGTGTTAAAGCTTAGTCACACTGTCCAGTCATTATCTCTTATCAAGCATCTACTTAAAGTCAGGTACATACAGGGAGAGGGAGTTTTCTGGTTGGATCTTGGTGACAGTAGTTTCAGCATGATTTTCTGTCTCCTGTGGTCCAAAGTGCCTGTAACTGTGATTTTTGTTTGTATGTTGTAAATGAATAAATGGATTTGCATTTTACTGTATCCTGACTTGAATCAAAGGTGATTTCATAGAACCTGCCTGCAACAAAGAATCCCTTACATGAGATAGAGCAATTCAAACCACAAGATGATGGCTACAGAAAAAGTGCTAAATTCACCAAAATTTGGTGTTGAAGGTACTCAAAGAGTTCAGCAGGCTTTTGTAAAAGGTGAGGAAGCGAGAATAAGGTCTGGAGATGATGTGAAGAAGTGGCTCCTAGATACCAGTAATAGGCAGAAAAATTCCCTGGCATTTGAGACCCATGCTTGAGGTGTGTCCTTAGCTTGTGCACTTTCTGATAATTCAAAACTAAGTGAAGGTCTTAACACATTGGGGAGTTCAGTGGCTACAGCAGGTATTTGCAGCCAAACCTATGATCGGGGAAGAGGAAGGGAAAAGTGGAATGGAGAGAAGTCTCAGCATGTTCCAACAGGTCTCTGATCTAATGACAGAATGCTTATCAAAGGACAAAAATGAAAATACAGCATCATGCCCTAATGAGAAGTCTGAAAATACCATGTATTTTCTGTATTTTGTAACTGCCTTTTAAACTCAATTGGCTTATGAATCATACAGCTCTTACAGTATACCAATTTCTGTTCCTTAGCTATGGAGCACAGATTCAACAGAGTTAGAAAAAAAGCAGAATTAATTTGCTAAATAATTTAACAAAGCAGGGTGAGTTAAGTAGATTCCCACAAAATGAAATTCATTATAGCAAGTGAGCCTTACCCATAGCACAAACACCTGTCTGAAATACCTGAGAAAATCCACAGAGAAAATTTCAAAATCTCCCATGAAACGGTAAAAATTGTCTTTTGTAAACTGTTGTACATTTTATTTGTTAGATTGTGTTTATTTTATTGCTGGGGGAAAGAAATCTGGTTATTAAAAACATTTTATTTTAGTCCAATTTTTTTTATAATTTTACTTTGTCAACAGATGGGGGGATATATTCCAAACACATTATGGGTTTATCACTTTTCAAATGCAACTGCTGCCAAATCTCTAACATTAGAGTCTTCTCTCAGCTGTAGCATTGTGAACAACAGAATAATTATATAGAGTTTCACAAATGTTTATGACATTTTAAATGAGAAAAGAATTATTTACAAATAGTATATTTGCATTAGGACGTAGGTGTTGTCTGGTAATAATTCAACAAGTATTGTCATCAAAGTAGAATGGTTTGGTGATAATATTCATTAGGCAGAATGATCCTCAAAAATGGTTGTCAACATTTGTTCTTAGTTAAATCTGATACAGAACTACATAAAACACCAAAAGCAATATATCACAATTTCTAAGGTTGGTTTGAATTACGCTACTGACATTTTATTATATATATGTTGTGTTGACCAGCTTTAAAAAATTTATGCAGTGTTTGTTTTGGAATGGAGGTAATTTCTGTGGTTATGGATTAGTAGTGCAGCTTGGCTTTTCCCACTCCCTGTTACCCCAGGCTATAGCCAGAGAATAATTTTTGTTTGATATTGCCAACTTGGAATTTATAGGCACACAGCTCAAACCACCAGTTGCCAGAGGCACTCATAAACCCTTCTTCCTAGCACAAACTATCAATATATAACCTGATCAGGAGCGTGAACTGAAAGTAATGGCTCTTTGTTTCCTTCCAGCTGCAAAGTGCTATTGGTGCTATTGCTGGATTTGGATAAGAGGAAAGCAGTGATAGTTACTGTTCTCTGACAGACATCTCAGCAATTTCAACCTGCTGATATTCAGTGCAATGAAATAGCCCTGCTTGGAGCCATTCTACTGAGAAAATCTGGCCAAAACTCGCATTTGGTCCGAATAAGACCAGAAGGACTCAGTGTCTAACATGGAATTCTGAAGTTGAGGAGAGGTAAGTATGAAGGTCCTCCTCCTCTCCTTCCTCCTCTGTTCAATCTGGACACTTCTGGCAAAGTGGAATTTCTTCTACAAATCACGAATTTTCATAAATCTGACAAGTCTGGAAGAAACATCTTTTCATATAGCAATTTTATCAGAGAAAGGAAGCCCCAAGTTGTGTCTGTAAAGTGCTAATCTGAGATGTGAGGGAGTCCTTATTCCAGAGCTTTTTTGAATGTCAAGAGCATTTTGAGGAAGTCTGAGCAGGATCTGTTGTCTGGGTGGGTGCTGCACAGATTCAGGCATGGAAAGAGTTCACCCTTCATCAACAATGTTCAAACGAAGATTTTATTACACTCCAGTGGTAACAATAAGCCTCTCCTAAACTGCAGGAGTTATTTAAAAAAATAATTCAAGTATCAGTCTTTTATTCATATCTGCCATGGCAAGACCTTTGCAACATAAATGAAAGCTCAAATAGGCTACAAAATTTATGTTGTATGGAGAGGAGGTTTTTAGTAAAGGCATAAAAGGAAAATGGATGCTAAGCATGACAAACATATGCACAAGAACAAGGAAGGTGAAAGCCATCTTCATCTGCCCAGGCCTACAAATGCTGTGTGTGCTCTTCCTGCCACAGAAACAGGACACTATAGGCTCAGCTTTCACCTTCTCAAAAACTAAGCCAGAAATGCAGAAGAGTTAAAAAATACTCCAGATTATATAATACAGGAGATCATAAAACCAGTAGGAGAGTTTGAAAATTATTTAGATTTATGAGCTGATGGAAATTAATTAGACGTCCACATGGTCAGAATCTCTTCCATGAAGTCAAACTGCTTAAAGATCAAAGTATTTGTATCAACATTATCAGCAGACATAAAAAAAAAAAAAAAAGAAGCCTCAACATACAACAGATGGTCCTTTGTCTGCCCTCAAATTGTCAAGAGTTAGCAACTTTCAGTGCTGTTGGGCAGGGCACACACCACATACACATGTAATATGGACATGTAGTATGGTCCTGGGGAAAGGACAAACAAGCGTTTGGGTGGAACACCAAAAATGGGAAGAATTGCACACACCTTTGTTCATTTTGTTCCTCATATTTATAATTTGCATGCTACACATACCATTGTATGTAGAAGCTCTGAACATTGGGAAGTTTGCACATTTCCAGCAGCAGTGGTGCTCAACGAGCATGACTAAACTAATGCAGAAAATGAAATAAACTACTGATATGTCTACATATGATATTCTACATCAGGTAATAAGTCTTCCACAAATTAGAATATCAGGAATGACTCTCTGTAACTTCATGACTCTCACTTCAATATGTAATCTCTATTGTGGCTGTTCATTCTTTCATGTTTTGACCTGATGGTTCATGAAATAAGGATAAATATGTGGGGATATTAGCATTCCTTACTAAATTGTGTACCAACCTATATTTAATATGAACCCAATTCACTCTTTTTTTTTATTTTTTGTTTAGAAGTAATGGGAGGCTTCAATTTCTGAAAGTTCCTATTTCATATACAAGGTTTGCCTTAAAACAAAACCCAAAAACTCTTACACAGAACTGTTGTGTGGAGAACTAAGCTTGCTCACAAACAGGTAAACACTGCTGTTACCATCCATAGGCAATGGGGCTCCAGTGATTCCAATGGAAAGATGAATGCAGCCCTTATCCTGAGAAAAGCACTCTCAAACACTTCTGCCCCAGAAAGACTTTAACCCTTCACAAGGCTTCAGCCTTCTACTTGTAAGCCTCCCTCATTAAATTCTTTCCCTGAACTATTTTTCAACTCACTCTCAACACTCTCCCACTCCTTTATTTTACAGGGCAACCTAATGTGAGCAAGATGTTCAGTACGTCTGGGCTGAGGCAGGACCTAAGTGAAAATCACAGTGAGCTCAGCTGAAAGCAGGGAAAGAAAAGAAGGTTATTTTAAAGAAGTGTTCAGCAAAAAAAAAATCTCCTTTAGGAGACTCATCACTTGTAAGAGATCTCCAAATGGAGAGGGACACCCATTCTCTTATGAAAAGTCTGGCTACCAGAGGATCCAGCTTTACTGTAGCAAAAAAAACTGCAAATCCTTCCCTCTGACCATGGACATTCCCTGGTCACACAGGGCTCTGCTTGCAAGGTCAAGAACCACACATTTCCTTTCAAAATTATGGTATACATTGCCATATTTCAGGATTTTTTCCTAAGTCCCTTTGCAGATATGATGACAATGGGCCTGCCTCCCATGCACCCACTGAGGTCATGTCCAGTTTCATTGTTCCCAGAGAAAGCAGATGATGAGGGAGAAAGGTAATGGGGGATGTTCCTAAAGCCCAAAGACAGGTCTGAACACAGGAAAACCATTTTGAAGCACAATTTGAACTAGTATCCTGTAATACAGATTTAATGGAAGAAATACTCTAGATGTGAACAGTTTTATGTCAGCTTCCCTGGAGATGAACTTTAACTTGCGGTTTTTTTTACAGAAGTGTTCTTTCAAATAGCAGAGAAGGAAAAGTCATTGCCATTTTCCTTTGTGCTCACTCAGCTTTCAGTCTGGGGTGGACATGGGACAGCCTTACCCAAAACAGCCTATTTTCAGCTGGCTGAGGCACAGCTATATGGGCTGCAGCTACGTTTATGATTTCCATTCACACACATCCTCCAAGAATCATCCTTCACGTTACTGTGTCTCTTTTCCACACTGACAGTACTTTGCAGCACAGGGACACCTTCAATTTAAGAACTGTAAAATACTCTACAATACCAGGCTGCTTGTGAATTAAGTCTTGCTTGCAATGGCAAGCAATTCCTGTAGTGAATTAAATATCCCTTCCAAGCCCCTAAATAAATTAATGAGACCACAGAAATCATCTTGAAAGATACGTGGGATCCCTTGTCTCCCCAGCCCTCTTCGTCCCCTCACCTCACAGATGTATCCAGTGTTGAGTATTGCCTGTATTAAGACAAATTATATTTGGTAGACCCGAAGCTGTGCACATCTTTAAAGCAGACTGGCTCTGTTTCATTGTGTGAAGAAACTGATCTACTCAGGCAGTAGTTCACAGTTATTGTTTGGTCCTTTCCTTTCTTTTTTTATTTTTTTTTAAAGTTTCCCTGTAAAACTTGGGACGCAATAAAAATGAAGATGAAGGAAACAAAGGGTTTTTCAAATGGTGAAACCAGTCAGAACCCTGATTAATGGGAAAAATCCCAGCAGAATTGAATTCTTTGATTCTCACATTTCTCTATTAAGAGAGACTTCCCAGGAAGCTCATTCTCACATCAGCAGTGTACCCGATATCCAGGGAGTAAATGAACAGGAACTCACTGCAGTGCCAGACTCCTATCAGCCATTAGAGCAGTAAAGATTTACAGCATGAGGCTGTGTAATAAACCACACTTATGGTGATAAATCAATTCTCAGAAGAGAGAGAAGAATGTGCTCCTATGGGCTAATGTGGTTAAAGCACAGGAGTGGACACCAAGAAAAAGAGCCTTGTGCAAAATGTAATTATACGATGATGGTGCTGCTGTGTGAGCTCTGTCAATTCATAAAGCATCTTCCTGCATTGTCTACCTTTTGAATATGATATTTCCTTTGCTTTCAAGTATTCATGCCTGTGAAGGGCTCTGGCATTCCTAGGTAGGAGCTGTAGAAGCACAGTTTTGCAATAATTTTCTGAATAGGCAAAAATGTTTAAAAGACATTTCTGTGTTTTACAGGATTGGAACATGGCTGGTGAGAAATATACATTTCTGGGGTGAGGCATAGCAATTATGTTTTAATGCAGAATAGTCTAAAGCTGAAAAGATCACAGTGTGACTCCTTTTAAGTTATGTGATAATCTGCAGCCACACATCTGCAGGAGACTTAACAGGAACAAAGTAAGCATCCTGATAATGGATCTTAATCAAATATCATGACCTCACCAGCACATTCTACCTTTCTTAAAAAGGGAGGGGAAGAAATAACCCTAAACAGGACCAGCATTTCAGGCATATATTAGAGAAGCTTTACAGCAAGCAGCAAAACAAGTTTTTGTCACTGATGAAAACGCAGATCTCATTTACCAGACACACAAGAGACAAATCTGAATAGTAGGAAATAGCTGTTTAATATCTTCAAATGTCTGTTTTTAGCAACAGATCAATAAAGAAACAGAAGGTGAATGGAAAGAATATGCTGTGACCTGTTTGTCCTTGGGAATAGGCAATGGAGCAAGAAGCAGAAGGTGCTTAGGTGCAACTCAGTTTGCACAACTCAGATGCCACATCCACGGCAGAGATTATTGTCCCCTTCACTGACAAAGGAGATAAACAAGAGTTTCAAGACCACAATTCCTCCCATGCTAAGGTAAACACTTAAAAAAGATATCTGCTGGTTTAAAATTCTTGTTTTCCTCTTTTGTCTATAAAGAGAGTTCAGTGATTAACTCGATAAGTAGAGACAGTTTAACTCAATAAGTAGAGACCAAGATGAATTTTCTCTTCCAGATGTCCTGCCACAATAGCACCTGTCTCAATGCTGTGGTAATTCTTTACAGAAATGAAGCTGTTAAGAATAACCTCATATATCTAAAGAAAGGACATTTGAGAATGATGCTTTGACCTCAGAATAGTTTTATACATTTCCATGTATTATTATTTCCATGCTCCTGTTCCATGCACAAGACAAAATTGATTGTGAAAATGGTCTTTTGGTTTTTTCACCCAGCTGATCACACTCCTGCATGAAAGCCTCTGCTTTGCATTTGAATTCTAAGCACATCTGAAACCCTAAGGGATCTGAAACTTGGAAGTGTCTGTCATAGAAAAAAACATCCCTGAGAAAACTGCAAACTTTCTTACAATGTTAGTTATGAAACAATGCCTGCTTAACAATGGAATTATCAAAACTTGATGGTATTTTGGTAAATTCTAAAACTTTCAGATTCTAAAATGGGACTGAGTATTTACTAACAAGCAAGTCATTGGCCAGGTCTGGAAAGCATATTTCTTCCTGCTGTTGATAAAATGCAGCAGCACCTTAGGAGAAGGATTGCATGAACTAAATATTTTTGCAAGAGATAGCAAGACAGGCCGTTGGAGCTTAGCGACATTAAATGCTAACATAATATAAATATTTAACAACCTCTGCTTCTGAGAAAATTCAGTCCACATGAAACATAAATTGGGATAGTGCATCATGAGCCTATTCCAGTATTAGCATTAATGAGATCTAAACTGGCCAGCCAAAGCCAAAATAAAAAAACAGTTGCTAGAAAACAGCAGCTAATCTATCTGCCGTGCTGTCTTCAGCTGTCTTATGAAGGTCTGAGTCCAAGCTGCAGTCAGTGATACTTACTCTAAAGTCAGAGAAGATTAGTAAATCAGGTATCCAAGTCCACAGTACTGGGCTGAAAGATAAAGTGGAATTCATTTAATCTGTTAATCAGGATTCTAACATTCAAATGCCCTATGCTGAAGCTTTTTCTAACTGACATTGCATTGAATGATAAAGTTAATATCAGTTGACAGTTTGCCAGAAGCCATTAATATAAACTCTGAGTTTTGTTTCAGGGCTTTTTAATTTTGTTGTGGCCTTAGAAGACAAAGAATCCAAGTAAAGAACCACCATGTTCTCTATTCATTCATTTTTTCTTTTAGTAAAATTTTCTCCTTGCATTTTTTTTTTTTTTAAGAAGCTAAAATGAAACTAGACCTTTATTTATACAATGTCCTGCACTGGTCCTGGATTTATTTTTGAAAGTTGCTAAACTCTCTTTTCAATTTAAATTGATTAAATAGGTACAGCTGAGTAAATGGACAGAGTTTGGCTGTAAGTCATATGTTTTCATTTTTAAATTAGGTGTAGAAGAATACAGAGAAAATAAACAAAGAAGAAAAAGTGTACAGAGAAGAGTTCACTATATTCAGGATTAGAAAAAAAAATTACATACAAGATTTGATTGCTGCCACAGTTTGCTGTCACATAGCAGATGCAATGGTCAGCCATGGCTGACTTATTCACATCAGTGGCCTGGGATGCAGAGCATGCATCTCCCTAAGTAGCATTTGTATGTCCTTTGGAACTATTCTGAATCTCATGTTACATCAATTGGATGGATTTTCAGTTTGTTGGCCATAACAGGGAGCAGATACACACACACAAAAAGAAAACAACAAACCAAAACACTACCAAAATGCAGCTGGAATCCTTCCATAATTAAGTGCTTCTTTTCTCTTAAAAATAAAGAACATCTCCAGTCCTATGAAGGAATCAGCATCTGTAAGTCTTCAAAGAAGGGATATGGTAATTCCAGTTAATTAATAATTCCCTACCAAAACCACGTATTAGACTGTAAAGCAGTTCCTTTGTGAACATGAAATAGTTAAGGTACTGAAATGAATGTAAGGGTTTCATAAAAACCAAAAAGAAAAAAACAAAACAAAACAAAACAACCTCAATCAAACCCACAACAAAACAAGAGTGATTAACTCTTTTAACCACAATAACAACAAAAAACACCTAGAGGAAATTTTTTTTAGTTAAAAGGGATTTTATGCAGTTTTGTTAAGCTATGAAGAAAAAACCAGGCATTATTTTCTTAATATTGGACTTCCCCATGGATATTTGGAAATATTAAATATATAGAAATCTTTATACATATGCAATAGAAAATATTTTTTTTTTAAATAGTAAAAAACAGTATATTGGCTTTGTGAAACCTGGAAAGAGAAGTCTACCTATTATTGAAAATAACCAATTCTTGAAAAATATGTGTTTTTCTGCTTGAAAGAAACTGCACGGCCTAATTTGCAAAGAATTTTTCCACCCCTGAAAAAAGATTGGAAATAACTTCTGTATCTTCCCTAAAAGCTGTTGAAGGTACTTGTAGTACAAAATACAGACCTACTTCTTTCCTTAACATATACTCAATATTATTAAGCCAAACTATTCTACTGCTTCTCTTTATTTCATGATTTAGTGTTGCAGCACTTAGAATCTCTCTCTAATAGGAATTTAATCCACTTTCACCAGAGGTTTTCTACAGTATTTACAGTAACCCTTGTTGAATTATTTTCATCCACATTTCACATGTATGCTTTCCCTTTCCTGCTTGTTTGCTCTAGGCAAACATAGAACACAGACTTACACTGTGAGATCCAGTTCTCAATTTTATTTAATGGCTCAAACATATTTTCCACATTATGTTGTTCATTATATCTCAATATTTGCTCATAGATTCAGCCACAGATCCAATCACTACATGACAGAAGTGATAAAATAAACGTGAACCACTTCCAAGACAGATAAAATGCTGCTAAAATATTTTTTTGCACAGGGAAATTTTTTGAGTAAGCAAACAGGGATGATCCTTCCCTTTACATGTAGCAGAAGTGCAGGATGCTGTCAGGCTTAGTATTTTATCATGTATGGTTTCACACTTCCAAGCCTCTGAAATCCCAGCTAGAAGACTGGCAGCCCAGTTCTCAAAGCAAATATTGTGCTGTTTCTGACGTGCAAAAGTGAAGTCTTTATGATTCTAGGAGTTAGAGGTGGTAGTTCCACTCCTCATAACAGGGATGCCAAGGAAACTGCTTACTGAATTCACAGGGGAGCTGCTCTGTGATCCTGCAAGCTCCCAGAAGAGAAAGGGTGCCAGACAAGAGCAATGTTCATTGAGTAACAAAGCTGGTGAAGGGTCTAGAGCTCCTATGAGGAGCAGCTGAGGGAGCTGGGGTTGTTCTGCCTGGAAGAAAGGAAGCTCAGAGGGGACCTTGAATACCCAGGTTCTACTTGAATCTAAAACTGGAGACACATAGAAATTACGTCAATATAAGACATTCCGTGACAACCAGACTAAATGCCTAAAATGGAACCAGCTTATTTAGAGGTCATGGGAAAATTAAGTACATTTTGTAGACAAAAAATTTATAAATTTTAGTAGCAGGTCTGGAGAGACAAAATAAACATTCTTAAGAAAAACTAATGCCCAGGACACCCAGTGAGAAGCTCAGAGGATGTGACAAAGGGAATTAAGGGAAGCGAAGGGAGAACTACAGTGCGTGCACATGACCTTCACATGATGTTTAGATCACACAAATCAACATGCAAGTCCCATGTCTGTACATGTCCTTGCTTGGTTCTCAGGGCAGCTCAAACCTTAAACTGCACCTGGAGAGGTTCTCAGCTTCTACTGACAGCACTGAGAGGTGCTTCAGGGGGTCCACCCTGCAGATATTTCACATGAGATCAGTCCATTAGGCCTGACCATATTGACAAGAATGAAAAAAAAGCTCATTAAGAGCAGTCGTGGTGCATTTCTCAGTGCTGCTCTCTGTGCAGCAGACACCTGAGGTCAAACTGGAGCACACTCAGCCATGTCAGCCTTGAGCTTCAGGGCAGCTCCAAAGCTTGCAGGCAGCCCACACATCTCAGGCTGTGAATTACTCCTCTGTGTGGCTTCTGCAAGGTGTCATACACAAGCTTCACTTTCTTCTGCTGTACCAACACAAAAGCTACTGTTTGAATATTACCCATCACACCCTTTTTTAGCCACTATCTCAGGCTCTAACAACTGTCAACTATCATTTCGTCCTTTCATTTCACATTATCAATTTATTTTCAATTGTTAAGCACATCAAAAGGTCACACAAGATGAAGCATTGCTGATCTAAAAAGTAGGTGGAAAATACTGGAAGTCCCGCCAAGGTACAGCTGATGAAACTTTCCAACTCTGTCATTTTCTTCATAGGAATATCCCTGTGCTGAGTTAAGATTTTACTAAAATCACATCAGTGTTCAACTGGTGAAAGCTGTTCTTTATTCATAGCACCTAATGACTTTTTAAAAGCTCCACCCAGCAAAAATTTCTGTTTAGCAGCAATCTGGGGCAATTTTTCAGTAGCTTTCCTTGGGACAAAGCTGTCAAGGCCCTCAAAACTCAGAGTCCTGTGTTAGCATGTGCATCCACACTTACTCAGTACTAAACAGCATGGTAAACAACTGAATGAACATACCAGTAAGCAGAAATAATTTTTAGCCACTTTTACGAGAAAGCATTTTCAAGTTTCAAAAATTGGTCTTCCCAGTTTTGACTCCAAGATTAGTTTTGTGAATTGAGAAATTAAACAAGCTTGTTTTATAGAGAAAGATCAATTAAAAAAAAAAAAAACAAATTTGCTGTCTCTGTTTTACATTAAGAAAACATTGCAAGTGGAAAAGATTGAAAATATCAACTCCTTATTCCAAGATTCCATCTCTCCATTTCATTTCTCCACATTTTACCCTGCATTAAGACACTGACAAGCATATATTTTAATTTGTCATATACTTCAGCCATTTTGAAACCTGGATAAACACAGGTATCAGGGACTAGAAAAGGGTGAGTTACACGGAGAGGATAATCACACCACTTTATCTAAGTTATATAAATCATTTGAAGAGCAGCAGTGAACCATGGAATATATTTATTATCTCTCTTCACATCTCAAGATTTCTTTTCACAGGAGATTGTTATAGCACAATAGACAGAGATGAGCAGATCAAGAAAGGAGAGAAATATGCATTGGGATCAAGCAATTTTCTGTACTTATCCCAAAGGAAAAAGAGATTGCAAGATCTCTCTTGATGCTTGATTGCAAGATCTATCTGATGCTTCAGATAGTCCAATTCTTTTCTACTTTTGTCAACATGTTTAAAATACAAGATTTATGGTGTGTCGCCCTGATTCTTGAAGATTTTTCTGAAGCCTTCTGAGTTTACATTCTGTGGGAGAACATTCCCATACAGTTTCTGTAAACAATGTATTGTTTACATTCCTTCATGGAGGTGGAGACAGCTGATGTATTGGTGGTATGTCAAATGCCTTTGGAGAGGTGGTCCAGTGTGGGGCCAATCCTCTACCACCTTTGGAAAGGTATAAAAGTTGGAGTCAGAGAATAAATGCCCTCTTCTTTGCCTTGCAATAGCTCTGGCTCGCGTTGTACTTTCACATGTCCTATAGCGACAACGGTGATCCACTCTGAAATGGAGCTAATCTTGGCAGTGCAGGCAAGAGAAAATTAAACCAGAACAGTGACCTGGGGATAGACAATTTCTCATTAAGAAAAAAAAAGGAAAATAATAAAAGAAAAAGTCTTACAGCCATTGAGAAGATGGTCAAAAGGAAAATGTTGTACACTCTTCTCTGCTGCCCATGATGTGGACATCTCTGGAGGTGAAGGAAACAGGACTGAAAATATTTAGTTCCCCCATCTCAGTATACACAAAACTGAGTGTTCAGGTCCTGTGTATTTGAGCAGCCAAACACACAAGCTGGCAGGTAAGATGGGTGCTGCTGTGTTGAGCACAGAGGCCTTGCAGAGAGCAGCATGATGAAAACAGCTCCAAGCCCCCTTCCCACCGTCAGCATTACAAACAGGTGGCCTTCCCCAGTGCCACTTCCTCTCTTCCTCATGAAAATGCACCATTAGAAATGAGATTTGTGTTTGTAGCTGTGCACATTTTCAGAGATCTGTGTGTTTGGCTCATTCCTAGTTATACCTATTTGTTCATGATCATTAAAAAGAAATGCCACTAGGGAAATTACACTCATGTGCTTTAGCCTCAGCATTTGAGGATGCAGGAACGGCTCTTCAGTGATGCATTTTTTGTTTCCTACCTTGCTTTTGTTCCAGGGCACCACGACAAGGAAACAATTGTAGCTTGAAAACTGCTTAGCCCATGATAGCACAGCAGCCAATACCAGTCTGAAAACTATCAAATGAAACTGGGCAGCCAAAAGGGCCAACCATATCCTGGGTGCATCAAGCACAGCAATGCTAGCTAGTTGAAGGAGGTGATTTTTCAGCTTTGGTCCTTGCTGGTGTGCCCTTACCTTGAGAACTGTGTGTCATTTTGAGTGTCACAATATAAGAAGGGCATCAAACTATCAGAGTGTGTCCAGGGGAGGGTGGCCAAGATGGGAAAAGACATTGAGAACAAGACTTATGGGGAACATCTGACACCCCTTGGTTGGTTCAGCTGGGGTGACAGAAGGCTGAGGCATGGCCACATTGCTGAGCAATGCAGTCATGGCTCGCCCCACAATCCAGGGAGGCATAGGAGGGGCAGGTGCTGATCTTCCTCCGTGGTCACCAGTGATAGGACATGAGGAAAGGGAATGAAGTCAGAGGAAGTTCAGACTGGACATTAGAAAAAGGTTCTTCACAGAGAGGGTGGTCAGTCACTAAGAGCCAACTCCCCAAGGAAGTGGTTGCAGCATCAGTGACAGTCAAAGAAGCACCTGGATGATGCTTTCAGTTATATTTCAGGTTTAGTCTTCCTGCTAGAGATCAGCAAGTTAGACTCAAAGATCCTTATGGGTCCCTTCCAAATCAGGATACTCTGTGATACTGTGAACCCCCCTAAGTCTGCTGTTCTCTCTGTAGGAGTATCTCCAGTTGTAACTACTTGAGTTGCTCAGTACAAAAGACTCATTCTGCCTCTATTGTAACCTCACAGTCTGTGGCTTTCAAGATAGGCCCTCAGCAGAGATGTGAAGTTGTGAAACTTCACTGAAAACAGCATATGAGAAAGGATTTGTTACCATTAGCAAGGGCAGTATTCACTTACATGAAAATGTATGCAACTGGTTTTATTTCTTTCCACACATATTTACTGTTATTTAAATTGAACTCGTGCTACTGATTTCTTCCAGAGGAGCTAATGGAGCAAACATTATTTGGACCATATTAAAAGGAGCCATGGCATACATTTTGTTAATAGACTGTGCAGATTTTTGTGAAGCAGAACTGAGGAAATCAGTGCACTGCTATTTCTGACTTTGCTGGGTGGATGTTTTTAGCATAATATTTGCTCACCGAAAAGCCAAGTCATACAACTGCAAAGCTTGGCATTCAGAAAGGACAGTGAGAGGTTTGGCTGGGGAATACTGTAATGAACTGAGTGAACAGTTTAATGACATCAAACAGTTAACAAATGAGGTACAATGGGCTTCTCCTTTCTTTCCTATCCAGCTGTGTTGGAGATAACTGCCAGATAGCCTCACTGGAATTTCTTTTTAAAGAACTAAAATCTTCAGTTGTGAAAAAAATTTTAACAATCACAAGATCAATGCTGAGAGGGGTTGATCTGGCAAAAGAGAAATCTTCTACTCATTGTAGCATAGCTCACAGACTAAGACAGAAAGTCTGAATTGAAACATCAGATACTTGAGATAAAGCTCTTTCACATCTTCATGTATAGATGGTACACTTCAAAGCAAAAATTTGTATTGGAAACAGGCTTTTAAACAGGTCAGTCTGCTCCCAGAGAAGTCAATGGCTAAATATGAGACTAAGATGAAAAGTGAAGATGCAACATGAATCTAAGTAGGAAAAACAATTCCATTCTGGGAGAAGAGCACAGATTTTAATACCTGAAAAGGAGGTAAAGCCATCTTTTCTTGCATACCTTTCTGTGAACAAGAACTGCAAAGCTGTGTCCTGCCCTTTAACCAGCTTTATAACAGGCAAGTGTTGAATGTCAAGACACCTGACATATCAGCTAGTCATTTGCTGTATTTTCTCCTGGCAATCACATTGCAGATAACTCTAAACACTGGCTACTATGCTAAATTTCTCTCTTCATTAATCTTAGATTTCCCAGTGACAAGGTCATGGGTTTTTCAACTATCTTGCAGACCAGCTCTACCTTTACTCTACAATTCACTGTTTTGAGCTAAGCTGGACTCTGAAATTCAGTAATCAGTGAATGAACTGGTGATGTTAGTATAGGGGGCTTCCCTGTTACATCAGTCCAGCACCTGGCAAAATGTTCAGAGGGTTGGGTGACAAGACACAGGGTAAGCATGAAAATCAAAAAGCCTAATATCAGGCCTAACTCCACCTACAGCCACAGAAAAAATGCATCTGGCTCATTAATTTTGCTTTCCATATTAATAAAGCTGCAACTCATTATGTAAACCATATGCTATCTCCTCAGCTGGATGCCTTATGAAATCCTCTAAAGAGGGAAGCTTGATTTTTTTCTATTAAAAATGGGAATTCTTTTTCTTTTGCTAAAATCTCTTTTCCCCCTCTTTTGCCAATTTGCATTTGGTCACAGTCTCCTCAAATCCACTTCTTACACTTCATTCAAAAATGTGACTGAGGATTTCCAAAAGAGCAAGGGCAGAGGGAGAGGAGAATTGGCAGGAACAAGAAATTATTGTCTCCAGAATTTCATGATCATTTTTTAAGTATTTCTTTTGATTTCTCTTCCTTACACCCATGTAAAGTCCCTATGCAGGCAAGAACAGATGTTGCAACAAGCAGAGTTCACCCTTTGACCCCGAGATCCCATTGCTTCTTTTCTCTGATGCATGTTTAAATTTAGAGTGAAAACTCTAAAAAAATGCACAAGAGTGGGGTGAGCTGTGAGGCAGGGGATGAATCTAATTTTGGAAAGTCTTCCCTAGCAAACCGTCTCCAACTTCCACCTGTGTCACTTTATTTGTGAATGTCCCAGCCCCAGAAGCTGAAGCCAGCTGAAATGCACTCAGATACCACACTGAGTGGCATTGCATCACAGTATCCAAGTGCATAAATTAGATCTCCTTCTCCAAAATTATTTTCAGAAGATGTGACCAATTGTCATTCCTACTGTGCATAACACATTCCAGCAGATGACATCCCCTTGTCTGCAGTAGCCCCATGCACAAACCCCTCTGTAGAGAGCTGTGTCTTAGAGATCTCCAACTCTTTCCTCCACAAACACAAAAATTTTTTCTCACCAGCAATGAAAAAAATAAATGGAGACAAACCCATATTTCAATACTCTCATTCTTGCCCTATTTTTTCATATTGTTTTTGTCATTCTTTTTACACAGACTCTGCTCAAGACCCCCTGCTGCTGTTCTCCTGTTTCTGCCCATTGTGGGACATGTCCACTGCTCTGTTCTCAGCCTGCCTCTCCCAGCTCCCTGTCCTTGGCAGGGCCAGCTGGCTGGAGGCAGGATGGGCAGGGCAGGCACAAAGCCAGCTGCCAGATCAGTGACAAACAGCTGGCAAGGGCTGAGGCACTTGCTGAGAGCGGCTGCTGGCTGTGCTGTGCAGGGCTGCTGGCAGGGGCTGCAGCTGCCTCTATGCTCTTGGTTTGAAAACCAAGCCCTGCTCCAAGGAAAGCAGCGCTCCTAAACAGCCTGCCTGCCCCACCACTGCTTGCTTACACTGCCAGGACACCCCAAGTGCTCTGGTAGGAGCAGGATAGAGGCTTCCTGAACGCTATCTGAAAAAAAACTGGCCAGGAATCTTTGAGATGAGCTGCCTAAGGGATTTGAGAACATCTCTGCAGCTGGTGCAGGGATCTGTGAATATTTCTACTCTCATAGCTCCTTTCTCAATGCCAGCTTTTCTGCCTATCTGCATTGCTTGTAGTCAGAGCCATGGAGCCCTGTCCAGCTCAGAGAATGAAGTGCTGCCATCCTCCCACAGGTCTCCTATTTTGTGCTCCCTTTTGTGCTGCAGAGTAGCACTGCCAGTGATGTGCAATGTTGGGTCTTAGCCCCTGCTAGAACCGGCTCATGCTCCCGAGCAAAAGCACTCCAAGAGCTGCAAGAAAATAACCAAGAACACCAATGCAATTATAGCCATTATATCTCAGCACCTAATTTTGAATTTGTCTGCCCCGGTTTTCTTTGTTCAGAGAATGTTTTTTCTGGGGAGATTACTTCTCAGCTAAATGCTCTGTAAAAATTTCTCTCAGCATACATAGTTTTTCACTCTGTTTCTTTCCTCTTTATGTTTCTTTCCTTATGTCTAAAGTGCACCTCCCTGTCCTTTCTCACTGATATATTTGTAGATGTAAGATGTGTATCCATCTTGACCTTTCAAATGCCTTGTTTTCTAGCAATTCAATCTATGAGTTTCAGCTTTTTACATCTGTACAAAATACAGCTCTCTGAGGCATTTAAACTCCTTAGAATATGAATTCTGTTTTTCTGTACATCCTTTTTAATAAAGGACAAAATAATCAACATTAAAAGATGCAGAAAAGTACCCTGGAAACTAGCATTCTATAAAATGATAGAGCACGTTTCAAGAATGGAGAAAAGACCAGAGATTAGAGCTGGCAGTTCTCCATTGTGTGGCCGCTTACTGTCACAGAATCCAGCAAGAGACAGCTTCTGCCATTTCCTTTCAATTTCTCTGTATAAATCTGCTCTCACCTAAAGCTTGACCACATGACAGTAGATACTCACATTAAACTGATTATTTTTGTCTGAGCTATGTTTAGAAGAGGCAGTTTTACCTTCCACATAAGAAATGTCCCTTCTGGAAATATCCCGATTCACTTCAGAAGGAGCTGCCTTTCACATCCCTAAGAGACCCCTGTGTTATGTTAACTTCATGATGATAACCAGGCAAAAGAACATCCAGCTCAGCATCTGCATTTGAACTTCATTAAAATGTCCAGATAAGGTAACCAGATGTACAGAGATTAACATAAAAATCTACAGGTTTCTGATACTATACATCAAGCTAAAATTTTACAATTTCTGAGCAATTTCAGCCACTTGCCATGAACCCTGCTCCCAAATTCACTTCACTAACCTTGAACAGGTTTACTGTTAGCCAATCCTCATTGCCATACAAGGGGCCAAGAGTCAGTTCATGACCTGTTGAGCTGCTGCTCCCCCAAAGGTAGAGTGCAAGCACAGAAAATACAAGCAGCCACACTTCTGCAGGGAAATAAATATCCTGACCAAAGAGATTTCTCCTAGCAATATTTAGGGCTCCCCCTTCCTGCAGATACAGCAGGAGAGAAGTTGTGCCTCTTGAGAGTGGGGCTGTTCTAAAGAGATCACAACCACCTTTCTCAAACACTTTTAAAATCACAGAAAGAATTTCACCTGAGATAAGCTCAGAATGGGCTCACTCCAGGCCCGGAACTGGTGAGGTCTGGTTAGCACATCCTGGGTAATGCATCCAGACAAAACTTCCCGGTGTGGCAGACTGTGAAAAGATCACCCAAAGTTATGGGACAGATGGCATCTGCAGCCATTGAAGGAGTCTGCCCACCGTGGCAAACTGGCTAAAGAGGCAACTGCTCACCAGTGACCACCCAAACCACACACTGAGTATGCCTTTGTGGATTCCTGAAACTTGGATTGTAAATAAAGCTATCTGATGAGAATTTGAGCTAAGATAAAGGAGGCACTATTTTCCAAGTGTTATCCGAGGCATGAGAAGAAGGCAATAAGCTGGGGGAGCATTGATAAAAAAATAAAAAATAATCTACAAAAAAAAAATCCACAAGGAAAGCCAGCTCATCTAAACTGAAAGCCAACTGTGCTGAAATCAGTCCCAACTAGGCAAAAGTTAATTCCAGCAGGGGAGATTGCCCATAACCCACCAATTTAAGAAAACCACCAACTCAAAATAAGAGAAGGATTGAGCATGCAGACTAATTAGCATTGGAAGCAAGGGGATCATTTAATCAATGGAATGAGAGAACTGTGTAGCCAATGAACATTAATTCCTTTGTTTGCTAAGATGTATAAATAGTGAAAAGTTTGAATAGCCTTGGGATCCCACCACTAAAACCAGGCTGAAGTAGGACCAGTGGGACCCTCTAGGATCCATGGGTGGTGAATATCTTCTAATATCTATTTTCCTCCCTCCTCCACATCCCTCTTTTCTATTTCTTTCTCTTTCTAGAGCACATTTACTGTTAAATAAAATCTATTGCACTGACTTTGGCATATGGTCTCATTTGCACCTTAATTCAGGCAGAGGCAACTCTCAATAAATCAGATCATAACAGCTGTAGGCAAGTTGGACTAGTTAAAGTACTGAGCATCCTGCTAGTTGACTCAGCAAGCTGTCTCTACAGTCCCATTGGAGCAAGAAAAGTATGGCTCTATTTCCTTCTTTCCCTAACGTCACAGCTGTTGGGTTAAAGGATGCTTTAAATCCACTAATAAAGCAAAACTGCAAAACAAAATCCAATCAGATGCATTTTATTAATATCTTTTAGAAGATGCTGACATCACAAAAATGCAACTTTATAGGGGTTTTTATTTTGAAAATTATGCTACAATAGCACAAAATAGATAAATCAGTCAGACCAACAACTGTAGAACTTCAAGAAGGAAAACAGGAAAGCTTCTATGCATGGGTATAACCCAAAATGATTTAGAAAGTCTCATTAAAAGGAACAGGATGCAGCATTTCAAATATTTCACCATCTCTAGCTTTGTGATAAAGGTTTCAGGAACTCACAAAATTAAGCTGTTCACATTGTTGGTTGCACATCATCTCTGAAGCCACAAGGAAGTACCTATCATCACATAATTTTTTTTCTCTCAGTTTTGTGGCATGCTGTTGGACTGCATACAGTAATGGAGACCAGAAACTCCCAATTTAGGATTTTCTGTAGGAGCATACAGAGGTTACAAGCATTTCTGAACAAACAGAGATCCTTAGACCTAAAAGCCACAGGCAGCATCCTGCTGTTCCAGGTGGCAGGCAAAAAAGGAAGGCTTTGAAAAGCTCACAAACTAAGGAACACAAAAAAACAGACCTTGCAAACCAACAGCCAAGGGATTCTATCAAAGATTAAGACTGCTATGGCCATCAGGTTACAAAATGGTCTCAAAGGAGTAACCAGCAAGAAACTTCTCTGTAAAGCTGGTGGGGAAGTGCTCTAGGAAAAAATGGGAATGGGATGGCAAGACAAGTGAAATAGAAAGGACTCACGCCATTTTTGGCAGATTTCATGAGCAGCAGTGAAGACTATGGGACCACTTAGAAGATGCCTAATAGAGTTCTAATAGAACCCAAAAAATACCCTTTTGACTTACATAAACTTGATTCAGTCTTTGTCCATACTGGCATTTTTACATTGTCATATTCTACCATATCATCCACTACAATCTATCTGTCTTTTTGAACTGTATGCACTCCATAATCTGACCTAGGCAATAAAGATTTTCTAACAGGTTTCTCTTACCCCTCTGAAATTTGCTTGCACCTCTGAAGCCAGAGGTTCTTTATCTTTTTCCCCAATCCGATGGACTTTCATATTTATATGTATAAAATCCAAAAATGAAGATTATAAAAGTGTCTGCTGAATTTGTATTTCTGTTTCCGAGTACATTCTCCATCTGTTACATCTCTTGCCTATGACATGTGAATTAGGAACTCCCCTCAGAACAATGTAGACCTCATGGATTCTACTTTTTTCAATTTCTGTCCACAATTCATTCCATTATTGTCTAAGTAGCCACACCCCCTTCTCCTCTTAATTTATGTTCTTAAAGTAAAAATCACAAATCATTAAAAGTCACGCACAGCAAAAGTACAGTAATACAAGGATTCCTTTTAGTGCCACAGCCAAATCTTTAGAGAAAACATCCATATTGATATAACAGAGAAACACAAAGTTTATCAATATTTTTCTGCTGTTACGATTCAGTGAAAATAATTTCTGAGACTTTTCACTGCTATGGCTTTCCTGCTTAAAGAGAACCTCTATGTGAACAGCTGTCAGAATCACCCTTTGCCTTTCCAATTCTCATTTGCTGCATAGCTCACCTAATGAGTTCTTTAAAATAAGTAGCTGCAAGGTTCCTCTCCATTTTTTTCAGTCTTCTTTGACATTTTGCATTTTTCCTGCATGGAACCTTTTATGAATTCACCAGCTATTGCTCTATAAAGAGATATGTTGTTAATATTGGATCAATTCCTCAACGATTACTTATTTGATTTTTTCTGATATTTTGTTTCCCAGCCCACATATATGTATGCAAATCTGCCTAGAATCTTTTCTATTTCTGTACAATTTTTAGTTCCCACAATTGCATATCTTCTACAGATTCATTCAACTCCCTATTCATGACCAACATCTTGACACTAGCAAACAGCCGTTCACTGAAAATTTTTTCCCATGACTTAATTTGGGAATCAGTTTTTCCCCATTTCCTTTCTCTGCATGTAAGTTTAAGATCTGAAGGTTTCACTCTGAAACAGCCACACTAGCCTAAGCTCACTGAATTCGCCTTCCTTACATCCTGCACCCTAGTGAACCTCCCAGTCCAGAAACCATAAGGAACCCCATCCAGACAGTGGATTCTGGAACAAAGCCTCCTCTAATGAGGCAAAAAAAACCAAAAAAAAAAACCAAATTAATTGTATCTAATGACTTTGAAGCCCCAGTAACAATCACAGTACATGGAAAGACCTCATCACTATCTCTGCTATTTTACAATTTATTTCTTTCAGCTCCTTAGATTAATACCATCTGCTCCTGGTAATTCACTGCATTTGTCTTTCTCAAGTTGCTTCATAACTTCCTCTTGAGAGACTGCAGTCTCTCTTAAGGCCAATGTCTGGTTTCCCATAGGAAATGCCCTCTGAATAGTACCTTCCACAGAGAACACAGATGCAGGAAATTTGTTTGACTTCACTCTTAGCTAAGACTCCTTTCCAACTGACTCCTCATGGCCTATCATGCACAGTCACTTGTGAAATTTTCTAAACAGTAACAGGTAACTATGAGTATGTTGTATTGGAAATATTTTTTTATATTTTAGATAAAGCTTTCCTGTACTTATGTGGAACAAAGTTACTTTATGGTCTCAGTGTTTTTTTATAGTGTTTTTACCCACCATTTCTTGGGATAGAATATTTCAGACAAATAATAACTATATTAATAATAAATATTTTCATAATTTTAACAATTTTTCTTTCTTCCCAAACAACTATGTCTCCATGGAAGAATGTCTCTTGATTAGAAGTAAGCTGAACCTTCTACATTCCTCACCTCAGTTAACTCCTGCAATTAGATGATGAATCTTTTCCTTTTTCCACAATCTCCAAAATGAATTATCAAATAATCAGTTTCTTATGCTCTCAGTAAACTACTCCAACCTGCCATTCTGCAAAGGCCAATGAGGTAGTGCACTAATTATGCACTGCTAGAATTGCCAGTTTAGTAAGTATCTTACAAATTATTTGGCTAAAACAACACATTGGGTTTGAATGTCTTGTATGGGTGCTGCTTGTTCAAACAGAACCAATAGCATGAGATCTCACTGACTCAAGAAATTATGGAAAGGCATGCAAATTCTGCTGTCAAGCCAACAAAGTAAACAAACTAAGACAATAGGATTAAAAGATGGGATAAAAGTATGAGATCAAAGAATCCTCATCAGAAACTCTTATGCACCAACAGTCACTTCTCATGCAAAATGAGTTGTAACTATAGTGAAATTAGACAGGTAGAAAAAGCAATCCCCAGAACAACCAGAATGGTTGGTTTCCAAGGGGTTTACATCATCAAATACAATTCCTTATAATACTGTTATAAACAATTTGGAAACTAGGAAATGCTATAGAGAACAGGTGTAGAGGACTTCCTGCAAGGATTTCCAATTAATAGGCAGCTGTATGCTGCACTTCTGCTTTACAGCACAGCAGATCCAACAGCAGTGAAACCTGTTCTCTAATTATGATGTGCCAAGTGGCTTAATCTGTTTGCAATCTTTTTTTTTTTTTTTTTAGGTAAATGAAAACATGATTAAATAAACAGTGTACAAAAGATAAGAGAGTATCTTATGAACAAAAATAATTCAAGTCTAGGTAATACTGAACCGTCATCAACATCTTATGACAGTGTGGAAAGAATCAATCACTGAGTACTTTTTTTAGGTTTGGGAAAAAGAAACTGCAAAGATAATACACTCTTAATAATGCCACCTAATAGCTATAAGATGCCTTTTGTACAACTTCAGATATTATATACAGTACTTTCTTCTATAGTAATTATAGTGTTAAAACTCTTGATAGTCAATTTTTGTAGACTCCTAAAAAATTCTCTAACAAGGTAGTCATTTTTGTGCCTATGATTTTACCAAATATTCCTTGACTCACTGAGTTTCCATTGATTTGCTCAAGACAGGTGGGGCCCAGAAGGACTATAAGGAAATTAAACTGCACATTGTTTCAATGGTATGGCCATAACAGCCACAAAAGACAGAAGAAACTTTCTGAGAACCAGTCATGCCATGATTTACTTGTGACTTCTATTTCTACCTACCACAATTTGAAAACTGGATTATCCTTTGAAGGATACAGAAATTTTATGCCTTCAAACCTTTACTAAAATTATTTTTGGAGAATTTCAGATATTACCTTAAAAGCTTTTTAATCTTTTTTAAAAGGATTTGAAAATTCTATTTTTGCAGGTTTTCTGAGTATTTCTCATCATGCAGAATAGCTGCTGATTGTTCAAATAAAGGAAATAGTTTTTCATGTCTGTTGGTATGTGCTGTCTTTCAACTTCATTGAAAACACTCTTACTTCTGTATTCTAATAATGGGTGTAAAAATAGTGCATGTTCACCTGTATTTATCAGTTATTTCTTAGCACATTTTTATTATGATTTTTTTTTCTCTCTTCTACTTAAAGAAAGCAAGTCAAGGTATGGATTCTCCATTTAAATTTTCTAAATGCTTGACATGAATGCACCCCTTCCTGATGAAATATAATGAGATAAACACATTATAAAGTAAGTAATTTTTCTGTTGTTAAATAACTACTGATATATGTAGATGATTTTATCATACCTCCTGAGCCCTCATCAGCCATTGTCTAAAATATTGCTGAGACTGGGTTTTTTTAACTGGTTTTGCACATTGGTTAGAAGTAATAATTATATTTCCATAATAGTACCCAGGTGTCTTTCCTGTGTTAATTTAGGATACAGCAAGGTGTATGACTAATTAAAACTTCATTTAGAACCAGGTACTCTTGAGAGCTGTGCATAAATGACTTTATGACATTTTTAAACACACAGAAAAATGATCTGTGGGATAGGCTCCATGTGTCTACTGCCTTCTAGGCAATTAAATTTTTAAGAACTATATCTTTCTCTATCTTAGACTTTTGATTGTATAGAATAAGTAACAAAAATTAGAGTTTTTTTTCATGTTAAAAAATAGTAAATGAAGAAGCTGTGATCTTCAATCTAATATTAACTGTTTTAAATGTTGAAGTAAACTTTACAAGAGAAGCCCAGGGAAGAGATTATGCAATGGAATTTTCAAAAGCTAGACTGGTCTTGGATACTTACTTATAGACTCAGCTTACAAACCCTGCAGGTAATAAAATATGGTTCTGGAAGAGAAAAGGAGTATGAAGTTATAAATAGAAATTTACTGTCAAATATTTCTTCAGCATCAGTGGAGACGAGGCACAGACAAAGAGATTAAATCTACAAGAGACCAGGGGTGTATTAATTAAGTGTCTGATATTGCAGAACACGTCTGCAGTGAACATAACCAATCTTGTCCTGGTGAATTGATTTTCTGATAGAGTCTTGAAGACTAGTGGCCAGCATCCTTGATAAAAATCTTTACATCTACATTACTTAGTGAAATCCAGAAATAAGAATCACATTTTGGGCATTTATTAGATTTAGTTTAAATGCTAAATTATTGCATGGCAAACAGCCACTTACTCTCAAGTTACTTAACTTACTCTCTATCAGAGCTAAAAGAAACTATGAAAAATATTTACATAAGCATGCTGGGACTCCGTCAAAGCCAAGTGTTTGGCCAAAAGAAAATTTTTCATCTGATCTCCAAGTTTCCTAAAACATCACTGTCTTCATTGATAGAAGCTAGAAGAGACAGAAACTTTTGTGTAACCTATAGAAATGGAAAACAGAGATGTGCTGGGCCCTGTAAGACTCTGATTTTCTCATGCCTTTAAAATGTCCTGCTTTGTGGTTGGTGCTCCTGTGCACGGCTTTATAGCAATAGCAAAAGCCCCCCATACCAGATTTATTCCTAAGACTTTTTAGCCAAGATAGACAACATCAAAGTTTACTATATGATTTATAGATGCTCCCCTCAGCTCAATTTTACCTTCAAGTTGGTTCCACAGTCTTACTGGAGTACACATATGTATCATCAGCAGAACAAACCATTGAGTATATAATTATACTGTAGTACATACTGGGTAGAACTGTACACAGTGGTATATATCCACTGAAAGCCACCTCTGAGAAGAAATTCCATTAGAACAAAGACAGCAGGCTTTCATGAAAATTCAGCTATAAGCCGGAGTCGGAGCAAAACAGTGTTGTAGTAGAGGAAGCCACCAGAAAACCTGAGAAGCTGGAGCATGTATCGCAGCACTGTTTTTCCTCTGTGCCACTGGCCCTTAAGTAGCCCAGGTGGTGGTTGGAAAAGATAAGGAGGTGACTGCTCAGTTGTACAAAGTACGAATTAAAGTTTCATGGCACTTTACAGGTATTAATCACATAGACTGTTCTCTTTTCCAATCTGCAAGCTTGTGTTATAGGTACAACTCCTGTCTATTTGCTCTGTGCAGGCCAGATCATCAGTAGCCAGGATGAACTTCTAAGGCCAGTTTTCAAGTGTTAGGCAAAGAGTTTTGCCAATCTATCCAAGTAAGAGTACAAACACATTATATGCACACATATAAAATATACATCCTATAATATGTGTGTGTGCGTGGGCACCTATGTGTGCATATAAATATACAGACATTGTTAAGCATAAATATATTCCTTGCAAAGGAGCAGCAAGGGCAATTAATATTTATTTACTTTTTAAATAATATAGACTTGAAAAATTTAGGGAATTTTTTAAAGCTGCACCGAAGTCAGTAGTAGTATTCCACAGCTATTAGTGAAAGACCTTGTTGTATTTTCCTTTCTACAGTGGTTGTGCCCCTTATAGTGTTTTGTTTTCATAGCTCTTTAGAACTGAACAAACCAGAATCTAAATTAAACTCAGCTAAAATCATTGTAGTTAATCTAGGTGTGAAGCATGACATGAAAAACAGAATTTTGCCCAGTTTCCACATGAAAAAATAATTAGCCCTTGCTGAGTCACAAAAGTCAGACCATGTCTACTAGAAACCAATGAAACTTTCTTTTCCTTATGAAACTTGTCTAGGATTTTGGGGATCTTTTATTTATTTATTTATTTAGCTAGTTAGTTAGTTTTTAATGAATGAAGATTTTAAAAATCCCTAAAAATACCTACATTTTTCTAAATCTCTTAGAATCTGGGAAGGACTAAAAATCTCAATTTTCTTTACATCTGGAGATACAAGAGGAACCCAATCTGAAAAATTTCTTTAACAAAAGGAAAGAGACAAAGAGAAAAAAAAAGAAAAAGAGAGGGGGAAAAAAAGACGAAGGAAGTTCTCATGAAGCAAATGTCTATGGAAACCTCAGTATCATACTTGTGTAGATGTACTTGAACTTGTATCTCAGTTATGAGGAGGTACACATATGAAAATCTTAGAACTACATTACAGTAGCTGAAGCAAGCAGCTTCATGACTCAGCTTTATCATTCAGATCAGCATATGAGACAACTCTTCTCACCAAAGCAATATATCAGCTGAAATTAAAGGTCTCTTGCTGATTTTATACTCTTTATGTGCAGAAGTCTTCTCTTTCCCTGAAACTATTTGTAATCCTCTTAAATTTAGATAATTTATAGCTTCTGTCCTCAACATGCAGTAGATATTATCAAAAATAAACATGAGAAAGATTACTATAAAGTAAGGTTTCTTTACTGTTCTGTGAATGTTTTACAGTTATACTGTAAATGTGCCGTTAACTTGTGTGACAACAGTACCTGGGATTTTTCCCTTTGTCAACAAATCCTTGATATTTCTGTAAGGGCACTGAACTAGGTAGGATGTCTGGGAAGACAGAAATTGCCACTGCAGCAGGTCAGCATCCTGATGCTTTATCTGACACAAGAGGAGCCAGTTCCAGAAGGTGAGGGTCCTTGTCTTCGTGCATGGAATGTGTTTTGCATACTGCAAGGGTCAGAGAGAGTGAGACTTCCAAGATGACCGCGGGAGGTTTCCAAGATACCAGTAGACACTGGGCAGAATGGCAGAAATACAGAAAGTCCCCGGGATGGTTGAAAATGAGCCATGAGGAAACGACCCCAGGGCAAAAGGGAGAGTTACTTACACATCGTTATTTCTGTCTGTCTGACTCTATCACTAGGAGTTCTATTACTTGGGAAGGCAGTTAATTACCATGGCCCAGATGAGAATAAAACCTGGCTCTTCAGCATTCAAGAGTTTTCAATCTCTCAGAAGCATTCACTAATAAAAAGTCTTACAAAGCATCTTCAGCTAACTGATCACTGGCCACAACTTGCCAGTCATGGCTTGTTGACACCAACTTGTGAGTCAAATAAAGCTCTTTGAGGTACTCACCCATCTGGCTGCTTCTGCAAAATGCCTGTACGTGCACGAGTGGTGAATATACAAATATAAGAAGCATGTATTCCTCCCCTCAACACCTAAAATAACCTCTACACATGTTAATTAATCACTGCTTCTGGATGCCTTAGGTCTTTGCAATAGCAGTTTAGTATACAATGTAGCAGAGGATAAAGGAAAGACAGCCTCTTAAAGTTACCTTCAATTATCCCTCAAATTTGTTGTATGTGAGTATACAAGCAAGAGTTTTTAATGGGAAGCTAAACAATAAGTATCCAAAAAATATTTTCCATCAAGCAGCGAAGTAAATAGCCATCTCCACAAAAATGAACTTCACTTAGAATGAGATGTCAAAAACCTCACTGTCCATGGCTCTGTAGGTTTTGGGCCTCTGAAAATCCTAATCATAAAGATTAATGGAATTTTGGGCTTGAGGTTGAGGTACCCAGAAACACAGGAGGCTGAGGATAGAAAGGCCTGGAGAAAGCAGTACTGGAACAGTGCATTGCTGAGCTCAGCATCCCTTACCAGTCATAGAGCACAAGCCTTGCAAAATGGGCTACCCATGGAGCTGGGAAGGTCAGGCACAGCTGCCATTAGGGTTAGGGTTCAGAGAGCCACAAAGCCCACAGCTCCAAGAGCCCTGGGAGTGGGAAGGGAATGCCAAGAGGTGCATGGTTGTGCACTAGCATTGTTCACCCTTTTGTAGCCTGGGACATCCATGATGTTGGGGACCTCAGCCTCAACCCTGAGCCTTCATTAAGGTTAGGGATCACAAAGCTACAGAGGCTGCAGCTCCAAGAACATTGGGGCTGGAAAAGGCATGGCATAGGGAGCCTACCACTGCACCAATGTCATTGGCTCTGCAGTTTACCAAACGGGACAACCTCATCCTCAGCTCCCTGCTGTCGTCAGGGTTACGACAGACTATAGTTCCAGGGACACTGGGGCTGGAAAAGGCGTGCCAAGAGGGGCACAGCACTGCACCTATAGCATTAATCCTAATAATTTTTTCAATTTGGCATCCCCATGGCACCCACAGCCTCCAGCTGCCATCAGTGAGAGCATTGGGTTTCAGAGGCCCACAAAGACTAGAGCTCCAGGAACACTATGGATGCAAACAACATGCCATAGGGAGCACAAACACTGCTGTTGCAATGTTGCACTTCTGGATGCAGTGAGAAAGACACAGGAGGGACAGATCATCTGTCTAGGCTTGGGGCTGAGCCTGCCACAGACCAGGGAGAGGGATGTCTGCTCTTCCTTCAGCTCAGGCTAAACACAAACATGCATTTATTCATAATATTCAAAGCAGACAACACAGCCACAAATGTTTATGAAAGATGTAGGCAGAAAAAAATAAAAGCAAAAATATGCTTGATCTGCTTATACTAAGGTAACATGAGAAAGTTCCTTCATTCCATTATTCAGTGATTCCATTATTCCTGATGAGATGACAGCTTCTGCTTTTGCCCATGCTTCCTTTTTGAACTGATAGTGCACCTCGTGAACAGAATAAACCATAGAATTATAGAATGGTTTGTGTTGGAAGGGATCTAGAAGATCATCTAGTTTCAAACACCCTGAGCAGGGAGCCTTCCACTGGACCAGGCTGCTCAGGGCCCATCCAACCTGACCCTGAACACTGCCAGAGATGGAGCATCCACCACTTCTCCAGACAAACTGTTCCAATGCCTCACCATTCTCACAGTAAAAAAATTTCTTTCTAGTATCTAATTTAAACCTACCCACTTTAAAGCCATTGCCCCTTGTTCTGTCACTACATGATTGTATCAAATGTTCCTCCTTATCTTACCCCAGAAGGCTGCTATAAAGCTGCTCCCAACTGCAGCAGTGTTATGGCAACCACCATCTACTATGCCGCTTTATTAGTAATTTATTGGATCAGTTGTACTTCATTAGTAACTATAGTACTAATTTTAATTAGTACTATAACATTAATACAATTAATAATATTATTCATTGAATAGCCACTGCTGATATAAAAAAATAACTATATTTGTCTATGAATAATTTTCTAAGGAGTGCTCCATTAGAAGTCACCTGCTGCTTATAACTGGTGAGCACAAGACTGTGGCTAAATAAGGTCTAAATCCTGTGACCTCTCCCTTCAACAGTTTTGTGCTGGGACTCAGTGAGGAATGCACCTTTTGAACCCTGTGTTCTCCATCATTTTTGTTCTCAGGAACCTGTGCGCTTGTAGTACACTGGCTGCAGATAATTAATTACTAATATTTGTCTAGAGAAGACAGCAATCAACTAGTGAAGAAGCAAAAAAAACATTTTGGGTGTGCAAAATGTGCAAAAACACATTTTCTGCTCCTGAACCTCTGCAGAGAAAGATGTGGTACATACTTATTAATCTGCATGTGGATCTGCAAAAGGAAGATGAAAATGAGAAAATTAATCTCCATGTTCTCTGCTTTGTATGTCCTCATTGATCTAAAAGAAGCAAAAACTGGTTTCATTGGTTGTTTGCTTGCTTTTATGCAGAAAGATTTAAGTATTTCAATTATTATTTTTCCCTCTGTAACAAAGGCATATTTTGTTGCACTTATTTAATTATGAGACTGAAGTCGTTGCTGTGACCTGTTGCACACCAGGAGATTACAAAACAGGGATTGGGGGTCCTTTTCTGTGAGACTTAGTGAAGGACAGCAATCATTTGCTCAAATTGGATTAAGGTCCAAAATAACTTTTGTTTACTGGTTCAGATTAAGTTTTGTAGACCACCTCCCACCTTACAGAAGGTAGAATAAAAGAGGCACAAAGGTACAAGACATGCTTAAGTTATACAACTCTGAACAGGGTCAAATGCTCCCATGTCTGTGTTACATGCCTGTTGGATCATGTTTCCACAATGGAGTGTTTACTGAAAGCCAGATGAAGGTTCTTCTCTAATCAATCCATCAGCTGATCAAAAGGCTAATCAAAAGGAGAAAGAGAGAGGGGAAAAGATGCACTAAGCAAACAAACAAGAAAACATTTAAACTAGAAGTCATCAAATTAGCATGACTAATGGAAAGCTGAAGTGATGGCAACCTACTGGCAGGATTTCAAAGACTTGGATAGTGTCAGACTATCGTCCTGGACCTGAAAAAGCAGAGTCATTAATATTCAAGAATTTGCTTTTGAAGCTGCGGATCATTCACATCCCCTACAGTTTTTCCATATAAAACAACTGAAGCCACTGGAGAAGGATTGAATTACATAGCAGGTTATATGGATGATGAAGTGGGAATGGTGAGGATAAGAAGAGTTTCTTAAATTTTAAGTTCTTGTACACAGATGAAAGAGAAACATACTGCTTAAATTAGCAGAACAAACAAAGCAAAGAATGGATAGAAACCTCAAGTAGGAATGATTCAGCTCATAAACCTGAGGGCTCAGCAGGAAAAAATGGACAACAGAGAGAGAAAGCAACTTAAATTTAAGAAAGAGGAGCTTTAAACTGGATTACAAGAACAAAAAATTCTGACTCAAAAAGTTATTGGGATAAAGACAGGCTGCCAAGAAAAATAGCTAGAGATACAATTATCAAAGAATTTAATGGTAAGCAAAGAGCATTGACAGGCTTGTAACATTTCTGTATGGGATGAAGTCACCCTGATAAAGCCCAGATTAGACAGAGCTGTGATTCTTTACAGCCAAATCCCTCTTAAAAAATGGAGTGCAATTTCTTTTACTCATTTCTAGTAAATTAAAGCACATCAAACAATCTTTTTTATACTTAAATGTTGCAATGTGTTTGTCCTCAGAGTATTTGTGCCTGGCCCAGGTTTACAAGGTTACTGCAGGTTACAGCATTGTCGTCTGACACATGCACCTCATCAATGGCCAGGGCTGAAGCACTGCTTCTGTAAACAGCAGTGGGCTTGGGCAAAGAGCTTCCAGGTCTAAGTGCCAACACGAGCTTCTGCTGCCATATGGCACGAAGACAAGCAGCAGGGTTAGCATTTCACTGTGTGTTGCCTGGTTTCATTCCTCAGATTGATGAGCATTAGCTAAGGAACTGCTCATATAGGCTTGCAAGGCAGTATCACTTGTGTAGTCATCTGGTGCAGATGTTTTATAAAAATTAAAATAATCTAAATGTGTCAGCATTCAGGGGTTCAGTTTTCTGGGTTTCCCCTCCATAACCTTTTGCTTTTCTTTGTTAGGGCTGAGTGGTAGCTTCTAAGGAAAGCTAGATGGAAAAACAATGTTTCTTTCGAGAACAAAACTAAAATTATGAAACAAGGGAATGCTTTTATCATAAAAATACTCACAGGACTCAAATATTTAAAAGGTCTTTCAATGAGAGCTGCATTCATGGTCAAAAAAGATTGTTAACACATTCTGTGCTGGAAAGGCCAAAATTATACAATTCAACCTAGCACAGGAGGCCTAGTAGCAGCCATTTTCACCTCTAATTTCAATGCACCAAGACAGAAAAAAGGAAAGCATAAGGGTACTTCTCTCTAGCTGAAAAAGAGGAAGGATAATAGCAGTGCTTCACACTCAGGGATGAAGCAGAAGTAGGAGAAAGATGAGGAAAATATGAGGAAAAGATGAGGGTGTTGTTGCTTCCTCTCAGGGCTTTATTCAGTTATGTTGGAGAACAGTGAGATCAAGTCCTCCAGCTGCAAGTGGGAAAAGGCTCCTGAAGGTCCATTGGACTGCCTGCTCCTCAAAGCAGCATCAAGCCAGCATCAAGCCAGCTCTCCACTCATCCCTTCAGTGATCACAGCTCTGAAGGCTCCTGCAGAAAGGCAGCCAGGTACAACTACCAAGCTGCCCTTTTGGGCAGGAGCACTGCAGGCTCCCATCTGCCTCTCTTTGGCAGAGGGACCAACAGCTAATTTAGGCTTCCCTCAGCTACTGAGCTGCTGATTTTCACAAATATCTATGTCCTTAACTATTTTTGAGAATTCTGCCTCTTCTCTCCAGATTGGTTGAAATCAGCCAACAGACTCAGAAGTTGTGAAGGGAGGAGTGGGCGAGGATGACAGTAGGACATGAGGAGACAAAAAGAGGTAAGAGTTTAACTAACAGTATTCTGGCACTAAAAGTAATGATTTATTTCCACAGACACAGGCAAGTGGTGGTACGTTGACAGCTATAGGGCACAGGAGACTCACTGGAGTGTAATTTAAGACACATAAAAGATAGCACACATGAGACTGAATGAAAGTCCTATGGGAGATTTTTCTTCCATATTTAGACTTCAAGGAGGTAAGTAGCAAAGAGTTTAATTCTTCATTTCTAGCTATTCTGTTCAATTTTATGACAAGCCTAAATCTCCATTACCTTTACACTCACTGGAGGGGTAAGCACACAGCCCTGGTGTCCCAGGGAAACAGCTGCATGAGAGAACTTGCTGCCTTTTGTGGGCTCACTTCAAAATGTATGCCCATTTGACTGCAAATTCACATGGTTTTGTATCAGTTCATTCCCTCTTACATTTTTTTCTGGAGAAGTATTTTGAATTTGTCAGGTCTCTCTCTCTCATGGTTATTTGTGGTTTGGCTTTCTCAAACTATCTCATATATATATATATACACATCAGTCTCCATCTCACTCAAGCTCCAATGACCAACAGAGTTCCTCTCTTAGGATTTTATCGGTAGCCTCAGGGCAGAACAAGCCACTTTTTGCCAGTCTGTGTTTCCATATAGAAACACAGCTTGGTCACTAAATCTTTCCAAAAACCTCAGAAAATTTCCACCTATAGCAATCATGATACCTTCAACACTGAGTTCAAGGAGGAACCTACAAGTCTTCCTTCCAAGTAGAGCTTCAACAAGGAGCATAGGTTGACCTTTTAATGCCAACCAGTGCATATTTGACAAAAATTGGGCTACTGAGCACATTAACACACTCAGTCAGTGAGTTAGCTACTTAAAGAGCCTCTTGGGTTAAATGAGAAAGACTGCAGGGAATGAAGACCAGATTCTCCTAACAGAGGAAAAAGGAATAATGTGATACTTATTTGCTACAGACAAATTAGAAGAAAATACAGTGATTAATTACTAAAGGTGTTTTCTTAGCAACAATAAAAACATCACTCACAGTTCTCAAAAAATGAATGCAGAAAATCACCAAAGTTTTCTTTCACACACAAGTGAGGGAAGGATTGTGGTTTTGCCAGCGATGCACAGAATAGTGTGGAACTTTGGGAAAAAGAAAAAGAAGGAAAATCTGGGTTTTCTCCTCCTTCAGTCAGTGGAAGGGATCTCTACTGCAGGAATGTGATGGGACATCTCTAGTGCCACTTCATCATTTCAGTAAAGACTCAAACTGCTGTGTCACAGCAGTGGGATTGTGGTCTACAGCAAACTTTGTTGTGGCTCTCTCTTCCTGTGTTGTGGCTCTCAGTGCAGGGGGGACAGCTTGTCAGGCCACAGTGCTTCGCTTCCAGCTTGTGGCTGCAAGGTCTGCAGGCAGAGAGGGCCTGTGGGGGTCTGCAACCCTCAGTATTTAGGTGTGCATTAAGGAAAGAGTTTGAAAGAATTTTTAGCAAAAGGGATCTAGGCCAAAATACCTTTCTCAGTTGCAGTTTAGTTTAGCATTGCCTGATCAAAAATGAGATATTTCATATTCTTAAGGAAAAACTGGAAATGATTAATTCATTACTTAATCAGGATAATGTAGTAAATTAAGAGGTAATTCTGAAGAAATAATGAAAACTCTAGTGGCATGTTAATTATGACTTTCATCTATTAAGAAAGGAGGATTATGGATGTGAGCAAGAATAAAAAGAGAGATATTTTCAGGGTCAGTGAATTTATCTTTTCAGGCATCTAACAGAAAAGAATAAATTGATTTCCCTAAATGCAGGTAGTTTGAGAAGTCTTGGACCATATATACCAGTTTTTTACTATATGACAAAATTAAATTTGCTATATTTTAAACTTCATTACCTGCTCAAATATAAGCAAATTCATGCTTTTGATCAAAACTATGCAATTTCTGATAAAAGACAACCGCCCCAGTGCTAGAAGTTCAACTTTGTAATTGTAATGTCATTTATTAATTCCTTACAGTGGATTTTGTTTCTCCTACATAGAGATGACATAAAAGGGTTACAGTCTGGGAGTATCCTGAAATATTACGGTATGTATACATGGTAATTGCATGTAAAATAGCAATACCAAACTCCATGTTACATGAAGGTAAATAAAGAATGAATTAGTGATTTCCCTTTAGTCTCTGCCTGGAGTGCAATCTGTCTGCAGTTCAGAATGAGCACCTGGACATAATCGAGAGCCTATCTTCCTTATCTACCTGTTGCCTAAAGAAGAACCATGATAAGACTTGGATAGGTCTTTGATATAATGCTACTAATCTCCTTCCCCCCTTACCCCAATTTCCAAAGTCCAATTTTGAACATAACTGAAACAAGTACCAGGAGGAAAGTTGGAGTTTTGAATAGGTTTCCTGTTTAGAAAAATGAAAGAACAACCCCAACCCCAAATCCAACTTCTTTCCAGGGAAATCTTTGTTATGACTATGTACTGCTGATTAGCAAGCTGCCCACAGGATTTCCATTTGCTTCCTGATGTCTGCTACCCCATTTGCTGCCTGGCAGCTGCTCACAGACAGTAGACAGGCAACAAACCAGCACCAATAGTTGTACTCTTTAGTCCCTTTGCAGAAGCATGCCTTTTAAGATTATCTTGGATTCAATTATCTTTCAAAAAGGGGATTTTGCTGGCCTTCATTTAGCAAACGGTACATGGTACTTCAGGCATCAGCAGAAGCTGCTGCTGACTGTGCAGGGCAGAGGAGCCTCGTGACTGCTGTTGTTTTCTGGCAGAGACCAGCACTACAAATTCTGGCACACAGCAGGCCAGAGTTTAGATTTCTACCTACACCATAAGTGGAAAACATAGCCCAACTAGTGCAGCTTTGGGGCAGAGCAAGAAGCTACAACCAGGGCAGCATTAAGGCCTAAGGTTTTCAGCAACTGCCTTTTCCCATACTGAAGGTTAAGTGGCAACAAATAATAAAGCTGAATGTCATCTACCACCTGGGGACAAGTGACTGCAAGATAGAGTCTGTGCATGTCTTCCATTATTGTCCTGTATAAAGCATTGCAAAAGCCTAAAGCATGGATGCAATTTGAAGTTAACATACGATGCCTCCTCTCCACTTACTCCCCTTTCCACTGAGTATATGCAATATTTAAACATACTGTGCTCCAATTTCCTCCAAGTCTTTCTTCTTTTGTAACTGTAATAGTTTTTCACAGGACCCCACTCTTTCATTTTATTAAAAAAAATATTTGAAAGTCCAGCTATAAAGAACAACAGTGTAGAACTTAATCCCTAAAGAAACAACACAATTTTCAGCCCTTACCCCTTACTGTAATTTACTATTTAAGCCACCACTGCTGTTGAAAGCAGTCCCATCTTCCCACTGCAGTAGTCAGTTTCGTTATACCACATTTCCTTGCATGCTGGTGCATGGGAACAATGAACAGAACCAGGTAATTAATGCAGGGCAAAGCTTTTTTATTCCCCTGGAGCAGTTGCCCTGCTCTGTTTTACACACAGATGTACAATATTTGCACCACACAAGAGAAGTGAAGTGTAGGAAAGGAGAAAGAAACAAGTGGCCTGGACAGGTTCGAGGTGTGTGGACAGGAGCAGAGGAGGAAAGGGTTGACAGTGAAGGTTCATGAAGGATTATTATGTTCACAAATCATTAGCCTTCATTTTGGCATGCCAAAATCTTGTGCTGCCAGTAAGATGAAGGACAAATTCTTTGGGATGACAAAATCCAAAAGGGAAAGTACCACATGCCTATAACCCAGTTGTCAATTAATAATCCCTGTGGGAAAAAAAAAATCAATATTCTAGACAGACAGACATCTAACAGACTCTTTAGGTCTGCAGCTATGTCCTGCATCAAGAATCATTCATGAACCAGTGGTTAAATTGCAACTATTAGCTTGTAAATGAAAGTAGGGTTAAATACATGTTTTTATCAACACAGATAAAATAGCACTTTTCCTGCCTTTCATCAAAAATAATCAGAGAGCCCTGGTGGGATCTTGTAATTTTTATTACTTGTAATTTTTAAACATTAGTAGCACACTTGCTGATAGTGAAAGTACAAAATGAAAATTAAATCAATTGCCAGAACAAATGAAAGAGCACTATGCAATGCATTATTCTCTGGTCCTTTATTCTATTTCTTAATTCACCAGCTAATTCCTAAAATCCAGCCATTTACAATCAAACTTCCAATCATTAGTGGGATTTAGCAGGCTTCCACTGTTAAATACCATTCACATTTCTCATGAGAGTTGGTATGTATAGTGTTGAAGGGCACTAGATACAAAGCCTGTCCATCCACAGCTGGACAGTATTTGATTTCCATACCTCTATCCAAACTGACCTCCTGTGCTGGGACATTAACACATGAAGTGAGAATTTTCTGAATAGTTACATCCTTTTTTTATTATCATGTTCTTCAAGACTCACTGTAGTACAGAGGTCTATATGGGAAAGCTAGGATGTGGCTGCATGGACTCATTAGAAGCTGAGGGTAGAGCTGAAGTATTAAGTGGTTTTTCCTTTTTTATTCTTTTATTACCTAATTAGAGCAAATATTTTACATAAGAGTAAGCAGCAACTTAAAAAACCTACCTCATAAATTAAAGTGATAATATCAGATGTAATTTCTATTCACTCACATTTTGAAAAAATTGTCTTTCCTCCTTATTTTTGCAGGCATATGTAGCATATAGGACTTATTTAATTAGTACCTTGAAAATTAAAGATTCCTTTATACCAGTCAAATACATAGCATAGTTTTTAAAAAAAATCTTGACATTTTTCTAGGTTTAAATAACTTAGAGACTTGTTTGAAGGCCACCAATTCCTTAGATGGGTTTTTGGCCGGCATGAGAAAAGTGCTATTTAATTTCACATTCCAGTAATCCTTTAACAATTTCCTTTCAGGCAGAATATAAAATCTTATTATTAATTCCTTAATAAAATAAAAAAAAAAAAGTTATAGTGGCTATGTCTTTAACCTTGGACCATTTTGAGCAGTTTTTTTCCCCTCAGACAAGACACTAAAGATCAGTACAAATGACAAGTGATAAACTGGCCTTTGGGAAATACTCAATAATCCTCCTCCTCCCTTTTTTTTCACATCAACTTTCTGGAAATGCCTCTTCAGGACTCCTTGTTTTAGTATCAGTCGGTCAGCTTGATACCTCCAAGCCACCTCTTAACTGGCAATGGCAAAAGTTGCCAAGATCTAACATTACCTTAAATTTATCTCCCTGTTACCATGAAGAATGTCACAAAGATTACACCTTGTTAAGATTAACAATAAACACCAAATTATCAGAAGTTCCTATCTCAAGGGCTTATTTGCATTTTCCTACGTGCTTGAATTTGCTGAAGAAAAAAAAATCTATCACTCTCTTTTGTGAGATACAGCACCAGGAATTCCCTTGAACATTGTATTTACACTTTACAAATAATCCTCTCGTTCAGTTTACCAATACCCCTCTTTCCAATTCTCAAACCCTCACTATATGATGGAACCCAGCTTCAATAGCTGTGGGCATTCTGTTTGAAAAGAAAACAAATTTATGGATGCTCTTACTCATGTATGACCTTGCTGGTCTTACTGGCAGGTTTGAAGAATTCCATGCATCTAATGGAGATGCACAGGTCAAATAAAGCAATTACCTCTGAAGGGCAATGGTGGTGGTAGTAGAATAGTAATAGCAGCAGCAGCAACAGTCATGGTAGTAATGTCAGCTCTTCCTGAGAGTAACTCTAGACAAGTAAGATAGGCGTCTTTTTCATCACTGCTTTTTTTTCAAGACACCTAAAATTCTATGTGTATGAATAACTCATCCCTAGCATTAAAATCTGTTAGACACACAGAAATAAAGCTGTCTTCTGGCTTTTTGAGTCCAGTCTTCCTACATCAGGAAACACATATGAGGACATATCAGACACACCTCAAGAAGAAAGTTTTTCATGAACAGATCAAGTAGCACCTAACAATCATTTGGAGTTTCTCAGTTTCAATGGTTCTATTGGAAAAATTCTCAAAAATCTGACTGATCGGCTGGTTGGAAACCATCTTCCAAATGTCAATCTACCCTTGTCATGGCTAATCACTGCTGATGTGCTTTTTCTGGCTCTATCATTTGGTACAAACAATTATTTTTCCTCATATGTACGCATGGCTTGACAAAATGTGCAGCACTGTAGGCGGGTGCAAAAAAACGGGTGCCAAGCTCTATCCAATGTCCCCTTCCCACCCACTTAGGTAGGGAGACTACTTCTGGACATGACTGAGCACTGTAGTTTATCACCCAAGCTGATAACTAAGAGAAAGATTAGAAAGATCTCTCCATTACAGGTGGATCAATCCACAAATCCTTTATTTCATGGAGGTTTTTTTCCCTTCCTCTGGCCTCTATTGCAGAAAACTTCAGGCAACATGAAACCTCAATATAGCAACTCAATTTTTACTGAAGCCGTTTGTCATGGGCTATCCGAGTATATATGTACACAAATACAAAATGCATAGACATCACTTTTTAAAAGCTGTTATTTCCTAAAAGGACCCAGTGAGGTAGAATTGCTATTTAAAAACAATTAATTTGCAGCCATTTTTTAAACACCTAATTTCCCCACTAGTCTGTATGCAACACTACTTCAAACAGCTGCACACGGTCTCATTTAGTGAATATATGAGGAAAAGGTTTGCATTATGTTTGCTAAAAGGACTAGGATTTCAATTCCATCTGCTGTTGGGTGTGTTTGATTTGTGTATTAATTATGCCTGTTTGTAGCTGTAAATTTGCTCCAGATTAGTAGGTGATTGGTTCCACGCACAGATTCACTACACTGCATGGCTTCCTTGCACTCTTATAGTTTTCAAATGGTTCCATACTTATGCTTTTTAAATTGCTTTTGATACCTATCTTATTCAGCGTGAGCTTTCAACTCTGTCTTATTCAGACAAATTTTTTCCCCTTAAGAGAAAACATGTTCTTTTGATTCTTCTCTTCCCAGACCCCTTTCACTGGTGTATTGTCAGCTTTGTCCATGGTGCTACTATAAAACACAAGAAAAAAACTGCTTCTTTTCCCAGTCTTACAGGGAAATTTAGCACATTCATATTTAGCATTTTCTACATGGAATGACTTAAACTAATGGTTTTAGGAATTACATGAGCACTCAGCAGGGCATATACATACCCGTTACTGTGCGAACTTTAAATGCTTGTCACGTCAACATAAAACTCTTCCACATGTGGAACATTTTTGCTCTTGATCCTCCTGGTTTTCAAAATGCCCAAAAGTTCTTAGCTGTCACCTTTGTAGTTAAGACCTGTGAGATATGCTTGAGAATGTGACACATCTGAAATGAGCTGCATAAAAACCGCCTTTGTGTCTACAAATGTTTGTGTACACTTAGAAAATAAATGTTGAAGAGGTCAAGCTGATTTCTCTCATATTTTAGGAAAAGAACTGCTCTGAGCTGAAAAATTGTATGCCAAGTTATGGCCTGAAGGAAATTTTTACAATCAAATTAAAAACCTTTGAGACTAAGAGTTTATAATGGAAATACTAACACAGCCTTAACCATGGCAGCACTAGCAGGCACTGCAATAATATTAGGAAAGCTCTCCCTGCCCACAATCTAAACTAAATAAAAAAGATGCCATTTTCCAACATATACCCCAGGGTAGCAAATAACAATGATTTAATGTACTTGCCCTGTGGTAATATAGTACCACTGCAAACCTCTGAGCCAATTTTTCTTTTCTTTTCTTTATTTTTTCTTTTCAAACATATATGCCCCATAGGGAAAGGATTGCAATTTAGCTCTTATTTGTGGATATATCGCTTTCATTTCAACAATTCTTGAAAGCCTTCCTGCTGTCACATGCTACTGTATGTAAGCACCCAACTGAATAAAGACCCACCAGGCTTTTTCAGGAGTTTATTCACAGGTTTGGCTTTGCTTATTGTAGTATGCACCACATTTAAATTAGATGAGGGCTACTGTAAAGCAATAACATTGTCAATGACTGGAATCTCACTTTCCCCTCTAACAGTCTGAAGCAAATTAATGTATTGGTTGTTCATTAACAAGTAAACAGTTTTTGCTACAATGTCAAGGAAAAAAGAATGTGTTCATTAATATGAACAATCTTCATCTACAAAGATGATTTACACAATGCATGTAATGAGATAGCTTTCCCCTAACTAGTACACTACCAAACTGAAAAGCTGATTCTTAGGACTTTCTTGAAATTACAATAGTGTTTTTTTACCAATAAGAAAGACAGTCTCAGTCACCTATGCCACCATTGTAAGCTCTATAAGTACTTAAAAAAAAGAGAGATTTCTGGAATCACTTGTGGAATTAATAAAATTGGTAACTACAGACTTACACTGCATCAATGATACATATTATTCCTGTGATAACTTGAGCTAAAAATAAGATTAATTTGGTTATAGAAATTCCTTAAACAACAACACTTAAATTATTTCAAACTTGATTTTTTTCAAGAATTTTCTGAAAAAATCAGCAAACACTGGCTAAAAAAGCAAAGCAGTTTGGATACACCAATGTAATCAGCATGCCTAGTGCTTTTCTGTTAACCCTCTGAGTAGAACCATAGTATTCTGGATTTTTTGTACATTAATGCTGTGAAAATTATAACTTACAGAAATACTAATTTATATGTCATGACTTAATAAATCATGTTCTAAATATATTTGGACTAGGCACCTCATCTCATGAGTGATTAATCCATCTTAGAATTTTAACTATCTGTTAGCGAAACAAGTCTCTAGCACCTATGTGGGAAGCTTAGATTATTGCCCTATATTAGATGCTTAACTCTTAGACAGATACACCTAGATGAGACAATTCCCAGCTCACTACCTTTTAGCTAATCCTGCACTATCCAGTACTACATTTTCGCATCAAAGTTTGCTTACCGCATGTAAGCTGACTAGAATATCCCACTTAGGTTAGAGTCCACATTATCCCCGCTTATATTTAATTGAGAGGAATTAAGCTGGAAGTGACCCTGCTCTACTTTCCTGCTAATACTAAGATCAGGCTGTCAGACATCTCCAGAGACCAAACAGTAGATGACCTGAGTCACCCTTCGGAAGTGCTCGTCTCCATCTCCTTGGTGATAGATGGTGCCTACCACAACTGCCATCCATCTCTGCTAACTAAAACAATTGTTGTCACATTTAGCAGCAATACCAGCCAATGATTCAAAAGAGAAATTAAAAAAGTCAGAAGGACTGGTCTGTATTACAATAAAATGACCATAGTGTGCTCGCATAGATTTGCACAATAGTCTACAATGCTTGATTTCTTTTTTTAATTGGTTTTTCAAATATTTATAGGGACACATATTCTGTCTTCACTCTACGCCCAAGAATTCAGAGGTTAGACTAAAAAAAAGGGCAGTCACTGCCAAACAAGCCTAAACCATTATAACTTCCATGAAACCATAAATATATATACATATATATGGATATATTAAAATATATATCTATGGGTATATGGATATATTTTAAATCATCATTGGAAACTCTTTGGAAACAGTTCAAATTTTCAGATACCTTTCCTTAAAACCTAAAATAAGATATTAGTAATTTTAAACCCAGTCTCTCACAAACCTAAAAATAACTTAAAGAAATATTTTTATGGTTATGTTCATAAAACATGAATCAACAGTCAGAAACATAAGATGTTGAGGATGAGTAGGATTTTCAGGATCTAGGATTATTTTTATATACATTTTAAGTAATACAAGATGGTCTAAGATGAAGGAGCCAAACATCTTATTTTAATGATAACCCTGTATTCCAAAGCAAAGAAAATGTGATAAGAAAATCCCAGATGGGTTTTTGAATAATATTTCTCATGCATAAGGTAAATGATATTTTTTTTTTCTTCTGACTTCCTTCTCTAATTAAGAATAATGAACATTTGCCTTTGCTTTAAGACTGCCAAATTTTCACAATAGTCAAGGAGCATGTGGTATTAATGGACACTTTTTTATTACCACATGTATGTCTCACATTTACATAGCTGAGCTGTATCTCTTCTAAAGGGAAGGCTGTGATAAAATGTGGGAAGGTCAGTGCTGGTCAAACTTTTGCCAGATTCTGACCTACTGTAAATTAGGGTAGGTAAGCAGCAAGGAGTGGTTTATCTTGACTGAGGCTTTGATCCTATGGAAAAAAAAAAAATCCTTGTCCCATCCAAAAGTTATGAATGTACAGCCATTAAGATTACAGTGGTTGTTCCCTATCTACTGAGAATCTTCTCTCCAGAATGAGTCAAGGGTTGGATCGTTATAGTGAAGGATCTGACACACAGATACAACCCTTTCCCAAACCTAAAATCTGAGAACATTTATATGGTAGTTCCTTTGTCCCCTCACCTCCTGACCCAATGGAGTTCTCTTATTTGCTTCACTTGCTTTAAAATGCTTTTACCCAGGTTCCAGACAGAGTAACTGAGGCTTTCTGCCCATGGACATGCATTCAGAGATCAGTCTCCTGATGGCTTAGATGACTTTCTAGTAAACTCAAAATCTGAAGTTGGTGTCTGATGTATGCTTCTACCAGCAGTTCCTTCTACAGTTGATGGAGTGAGACCAATAGCTTAATCAAAACATGAGTCCTGCCTAAAATGTGTGCCTTCGTCAGATGAGATGAATCAAACCTGGAATGCTCATCTCTCTGTATTACCCAGGAAGTCTGGAGAACTAGTTTCTACTAAATATCTCACTTCTAGATCATCAATATCAGATGGATTAAAAAAAATATTTATTAAATACTTATACCACTTGTGTGAAGTTCCACAAGATTAAATTCCTGTAAGTTTTCATGTCTGAGGCAAATGATGCACTTTGTAAGATGGAGAACAGAATTCCAATGTTTCTTGAACTACAGCTCAACTAATACTTCCACCTAGAAGTGCAAAGAGCTTTACACCAGCCCCCACCAGCTGCAGGTATACATTGGCTGCCACAACTGCTCATACAGACAGTTCTGTGAACAAACACCACTCAGAATGGGAATGGTACTGTGGGCAACTTGCCCTGTTCCTGAAAATTTATTTATACTTCCCAGAAATCTGAGAATATCTGCATGTCACTTTGGGTAGTATATTGATACTTCTGGCTGTATATCAGGAAAGAAAAAGGAAGGAAGAAAGAATAAAGGCAAGATAAAAGGCAAGGTTGGGGGGAGAAAGAGAAAGAGTGAGAGAGAAAGAGAGAGAGAGGAAACAACATGTGACTTTTAAAAAACACTGTGATGAGCAATAAGAAAAACTATAAATTTCACAATGTTTTTTATTTTAGAACATGATTTTGAAAGTTGTTTTTCATTCAAGTGAAATTCTAAGCCATCTTTTTTTTCATATCACATCTGAAGCAAAAGTCTACACACTGTAACATTTCTGTGGAAGCCAACTTTATGATAATTGTCAAATAAAAAGCTATAATGTTGTCTTGAGGTTTTAACAAACCAGTAATATATATATATATATATACTCTGTGTAAATGCCCATTTTATTAAATATTACAAATAAAACTGGTGAATCTTTTTTAGTTTCTCCATTCTAAAGACAAAACTTCTCATTCTGTTTAGGCTTTACATATATATTAAATGACTTGTATTTTCTCCAATTTAGAAGTACTCTAGCTATTTAAAGGGTAATGCTCATCAGTGTTAATCTTTTTAAATGGCTCTGCCAGAAAAAACAGATCATACCGAGAGGATACCTGTACATTCCTGAAGGTGATGCAAAGGAACCAGGAACTTCTCAACTAGAGCATTACATGCATGACAGAATGTGTCCTCAAGCAATTTCCCAAAACAACATTATCATTAGCAGCAAACTATATGAAAGCAATCTTTTGTGGCCATCATCATGTCATCTTCTGTAAACCATGAGAATGACCTAAACTGAATTTCCCATTTAGCTCTGCATCATAGCCTCCAATAACAGCCACTCCGTGTGGAAATACGATGCAGGTTTGGAATGAGCTGCTGCAGAAAATACCGTTTGTTTAATTTTATTTTCATTTTTAAGCCTATATTTATAATTCCTAAGCAATAGTACATTTGATATATTTTGGGCCAGAAACAGGCAAGGAACTTCAGGATACTATAAAAGATATGTGCGTATAAAAGCAAAAAAGCCAGAATAAAACCCTAATATGGGTTGTCAAGATTTAAGGTGATCATTTACTCAGAGGGTTAACATGTGCTAAAATTACATACTGCAGTTCCTAGCTCCACTGATGAAAACATTCACTGCTTCTATCTTTAAATAAAAAAGCAAAATAGCCTTAACCCTTTGAGGATCTTATTAGCAGCAAGTTGCAATCTAAACAGAGAACAAGTATTTCAATCAATTAGGAAATTATTCTTACAAAGATTCTATGAGCACCCTTTTGTGTTCCACCATCCCAGCTTTTATTGCTGGATAGATCAACTGTATTCCCTCCACACAGGCCTGAAGCAGTTTCAGGGTCTCAAAGGGTTAAAGCCAAGGCTTTTGAGAAAAAGTGTTTTCTTAAAAGGGTGAGTTAGGTGAGCGAACAGTCTCGGAGGAACTTGGTGAATAGTCTTCCGATTCGGAGTTGAGTTCAGGTGGAGCTTGCTGAGCCTTATAACGTCCCCTCACATCCTGGTTGCGTCTTCGTCGGAAAACCTGCCTCTCCTTATCAAGAGCGGTGGTCTGGCAGGGGCATAAAATAAGAATAAATGAAATTAGGCTGTGTGTGAAACGCAAAGATAATGAAAACCATGAGGTTTTATGTGGCCTGCAAATACCAGGGATAATAAATGTTCAGACCAAATTAAGCCTGCTCTGTCTCAGTCAGGTCTGAAAGGTTGAGCCCACAACATAGCTAAACGCTTTAAAAAGTGCATTTCCCAAACCTTAAGAGGTAGTGTGACATCATCAAGCAGATACAGTGCCATATATATGGATGCCATATGTTCTACTTCTGGATGTTATTAATTTCATCCTTTAACAGGATCAAATTTCAAGCCAAATACCAAGTGACTTCCCCCCATCCTTCTCAAAGTATAAATCTGTTTCTACAGGCAAGGCAGAGATGTACACTTGTCTTTGATTTGACCTAATGAAGGCTGATACACACTCACCCGTGTTCAAGTCAGTGCAATCAGCTAACAAAGATGGATTGTGATGAAGTTGTCAGACAAGAGAGAAAAACAAACACCAAAGGGAGCTAGCCCAGCTCCTTGACATATCATGCTGCTCAATGGATGTTCTTAGGGAGAATGCTGAAGAGCTCTGACGGAAAGACCTGTTTAGCCTGACCACACTGTCTCTTCCTGTTAACCAAGGTTTACTGAATTCAATACTCTGCTAATTTTATACATGCCTAGTTAAGGTATCCAGGAATGGGACAGAGCAATATTTTACTTAATGGGCATTAATTTTTGGTTGTTATGCCATTATTGAGAATGCAATTCTTAATAAGATGGTTGTTACTTCTAGCCACATTCTTTCTTCTGCTTTTCTGGCACATTTACGAGGTGAAACTTCAACCCAAGTAAGGGTAGCCCTAGTCTGACTATCAGTTTCAAGCACAGGACTGGGTTTTGCTGTCTTCTTGATTATGAGATTTATAAGACTGCAGTCCCTGAAATCACTGTAATATTATAAGTTCAACAGGATGGCCTTGATTCAGCAAGAGCACTTTGACACATGATTAGCTGCTTCTGAAGCAGAGCTGCCCCCTTAAATCCCAACCATGACTGTTTTGGGAAAAGCAAAATGGGAAAAGGCAGGTGACCAGTAAGATGACATACATAATGCAACCAACTATCTGATCACGGCACTGGAAGCAAAGATAACTTTGAGAACTAAATAGGTTTCACTCACAAGGCTTGTAAAATTTGTCCCTGTAATGAAAAGGTCTATTTAAAGGAATTCAGACAAAAGGTTATTCTGCTTCAAAGGGTTTATTGCGTTCCCTTAAGATATGCATGACGGATTTCTCTAGAAAATTTACCAGTTATAGTGTAAGCCTCATAGGGGAGCAGAGATGTATTTATAGTCAACATATTTTTGAGACTAAAATGAAAACCAAATCCATCATACTGGTGCAGAATAGCATTATAGCAATCCATGCTTTCAAATATTGCAACCAGCATTCAATAATGATGTAACAGAGACAGAAAAATGGACAGGAGTACAGAACTACTATAGCAAATGGATTTAGTTAGGCTATATTGCTGAATGATTATTTTTGTGTCTAGGAACAATATAGCACTATTTTAAAAGGGTAAAGTGATCCACTTTGATAAGTTCATCCCTATATTTTAAATAAGAATTGCTACAAAATCCAACACTTTGCATCTGCCAATTTTTTTTGTTTACTGCTATCTTTTGGTTAAGAACTCTAATTAGTATTTTCAATGCCTTCTATGTTTCTTAGTCTTGAACCAATTCAGTTTTTGATTATTTTTAATGTGAAACAGAAGAATACCTAGATCTTTTACACACAGATAATATACTGCTTGCAGTATGTAATTTTGTGTGAAAATTGAAAAGAATGGCATATATTACCACTCTATAAAATACAGATTTCCATTTAAAGGATATTTTTTTATGCTTACAGGAAATAAGCATTTATTTAAAGTTTAAACCACATCACATCATTCTGCGGTAATAGATACTCTCCCCTGAGAAACTGAAACATTTCTTGTTGAATACAGAAAAATACTTGTATTAAATCAAGAATTTATTTTTCAAACCTACTATATGGGAATGGCGAATGTGCATGTAAAATCTGAAGGTGTTTAAATTTAGATAACTGATACATAAGGGAATATATAAGAAAATTGGGGTTTTAATATATTGCTTTTTATAAAGAACAAAGATAAGTAGGTACTAGACCATCTTTTCAAAGATTCCTGTTTAAAAAAAAAAAACAAACAAGATATTATATTTCTATGATTGTTAGGAAAGCTTTAGAGACTCTTCTTTAAATCTCTTTGTTTAAAAATACATAAAAGTACTCCCTCAATAATGAAAGATATTAAGCAAAAACCCCATGATGGTCTCACCTAAACTAGCACCTTATGCTGCTGTAGTTTGTAGGGCCAAATATTTCTGGCTTCCTAACCCTTCAGAAACTTCCTGAGATATTTTGTTACTTTCTTTACATTTTTATCCAGTGTTTGCCCTGGATTTGATCTAATCAGTCTTTGTGAAGACATATTTCTAGAGTCCTGGGCATTATTGTGGTTACTCTCCTGGGCTGAGAGACATCCAGAGCCTTTCTCATCCAAAGAGCTTACTGAATAAAAAGTTACAAAGCCACAGAGAGTCAAAGAGGTCAGTATTTATCTAGTGAGAGCAAAAATACACAGGCCATATTCTAATGTTTGGTGTTTATCAAACTATGAAATGGGGCACTTCTGGCCACAGGATGCTCAGGTCCTATAGAACTTGCAAGAAAAGGTTTATTTTGCCCAATGTTCCAATGACATTTGACACTTGCAGTGTGTAATACACTGCTGATGGTATCATGGCTCTGCATTCTGCAAATATGCTATTTTTCATTTAATGATGTTGTGGTTACTTTTTACCTTGAAAGAATTTCAAAATATGATAGATCCATCCTTTGGAACACAGAGAAGATGGTAAGACAGATATATATGAGCATTAACTGTGTAATTTTGTAAGGCTGATTTTCACCTACTGTACTTTCCTATGCACATGGACATATTCAAAAAATCAGATTTTTCATTATTATTGATGTTTTGCAACAAAGGCCTCTTATACACATTGCCTTGGTTTAACAGATGTGTTCTTTCACCTGCTGTTCATCTGGGTGTCTTGCTGGTGCACGAACCAGTCCATTATGGATTTCCAGGGCATTTCTACTTCAAGAAGCTCTTTCAATATATAATAGGAGGATCTGAAGTACACTTATGCTTCACAGGGCTGCAAATCCCAGATTTTCATTATCACATTTTGACATTTTATTTTTCCCAGATCTAGGTTAGAGAATGAGAACTTTGAAAACCATATGAGAGTAATGGCAACAAAAATGTAAAGACAGCATTCTTATTTAAGATATGCAGCTGCCCTCCTGCAATCCATATGAGAAAATTTAGAGCTTCTTATTCAGTAGGATATAAGTGGATTGCCTCTAATAATTTGGTGGCAATGAGTCTGAAGGACTTCATTAAGAACTAATGTATTTTGCACCAACATTTAGTAAGCCTGACACCCTGTACCAAGTGCTTACCAAGCCATTTTTGGAAATGCATTTAATTTGTAGTAACAGAGCATTATTTTAAAATCATTGTTTCTGTCATTGACATATTAAGGTGTAGTTAGCATTTTTCCAGGATTTTACCTTAAAGAGTGTTTTCATCCTGATTTCTACTAACTTGAAGTTACAGGACTTATGAGCCATGCAAATCTCTTTTTCATCTTGGAAAACACTGCACTGTGTATTTATGAACAGATTTTCACAAACTACAACTGCTTTGATATACGTGGTGGATTTGCAATGGGAAGAGCCTTATTTCAGCTGTGGGCTGGTATTTTCTGTCAGGTCAGTAATTCCTGGATTAAAGTAACTGAATTTTATGAAAGTGAGCAGTGGCTGTTATTCTTTTCACTTGTCTTAATTTACTGCTGGCCACCAAATATAGATATAGATTAGTTTCATTAATAAAAGAACATTAATGTGCATTTTGCCTCTTAGTCCATACATTATTCATAGCAGCCAGGAGACTAAACTGGGGATGCAGCTGTTCATGCATTAATCTAAGAAACCCTTCCCTTCACTTGCTTTTATTCTGCAGGAGCATACTTGCAATTTGTTAGCAATTTTCATGAAGCTTTGTTTAGCATGTGGAATTAAATGAATCTATGTATTGAAACACTGGTATTTTTTCTTCCAGTACATTCTTTTATATCGGCAGTTTTATACACACATTTAAAAGCTCACACCTAGATAAGTTTATCTTATTTCTTTAAACTTCTGGCTAGTGACCTTTATACATTGTCAGATTTCCTTGCTGTAAAAATTACCATTAAACATTGCTTGTGGCACAAGCCAGGCAGCCCTTCAGTCTCATATTCTTTAAAATTTCTTTTCCATGGGTTTCTCAGGTTATATATATATATATATATATACACACATATACACTATATATATATATTTATATATTTATATATATATACATATACATATATATATATAAGTGTGATTGATTCATGAATCAAGACACTTTTTTGAGAGTATTTCAAACTTGGCAACGCACCTCATCCAGGAGCAAGACACTCACAGTATTTTTAGTCCCTCAGGCACAAGGTATAACTAAGTCAAGTTACACAGTGATTTGGAGATGTGCAAATGACCACATCGAGGGGACAAATTAATCGAGTGGATTTGAACCCAGACCTCCAAATACAAAAGCCCGATGCTTTAGCGCACCATGTAACTTCCAGCATGAAATTTAGCTAAAATGAAAGTAAAAAAAAAGGGAACCAAATCAATTTGATATATGCTTTGTGCTGTATTGCTGAGTGAACACAAAGACAAGTATTCTATATACATAACTCTTGAATTCATATTGGTGTATTTAAGTTTGTGTTTACTCTTTGACATCCCCCTTTTTAGAGACACCATTCCTCAGCTGGTTTCAATTACACATGGAAGAGAGTTAGTGACAAGTTGTTTGCATGAGTGAATTTTATTTATAGTTTGTAAATCAGTTGTGGTTTTTTTACTCAAAGATTGGGAGAAGATATTTTAAATTATTTTAGGTATATGCTTGTATTTACCAATATTCTGTTTACAGAGGGTTTTATGTCATTAAAAATGGCACTTTATAGATAGCAAGCCTGATTCCCAGCTTCCTTTTCCCATCACCAAGATGTCTCACTGCAACTTTTGACTTGAAAATATGTTGTATCCACTTGGGACAGGTGTAAGTAACTTGACAGATGCAAAGTAATGTGAACTAGGAACTAAACTGAGGATGGAATTATGTGTTTTTAAATGAACTATTTAGATATATTTTTAACAGTGACACTGAGGACTGCATTTGAAAAATCTAGTATTTATTAATTTAATATTGACAAGATTGATAATTTTATTAAGCATCCAATGTAACTCATCTTCTTACTATTGTCATTGTATAGATAGATCATTAATTACTTTTCCATACACTTCCTGGATTTTATTTTGCCCATTTTGCTTTTCTAGAGTGTCTTGGATATATAGAAAATAAGACACCCTAATATTCTACACTAATATAATATACATACTACTACACATACTGACATTCTGTATTACTATTCTGTTGGATGCAACCACTCTGGTGCTCCTTTGATATTCTGTATCAGCCCAATCTACAGGGTTTAAACTGGGACCTACAAGACTTGTCCCCTACTGATGCTGCTTTTACTGCACTTCTGATTGCAGGGCTGATGTTCCAACAACATTTGGTGGATTGGTTTTAAAACATGTATTAGTCTGGGGTCCAAATGATTTTACTGATTTGGGACCTGTGTTTTCCCAGGTCATTATATTCAAGGAACTGTGAAAGATTTTCCAGGCTCATGTCAGCTACAACAACTCTGCTGTATCTAAAAAAAGTCATGTCACTTCTGCATGTGTTGCATGTCACTGAAAGGGAATAAAAGAAGATGCAGAATATGCTCAGAAAAATTAGGATTTTGAAGGACTTCGAAAACAGAAGTCTTTTAGGCAGAGAAAGGACAAGGTTTTCTGGTTGTTGAAGGAGGAAATAGTGCAATTTTGAAAGTATTTCAGAAGACTTTTAGAAACTACAGCTAAAACTGAAAAGAGGAGTGTAGAAGAAATGAGTAGTTTAATGCTAACAAAGGGAGCATTACCTTTTCCTTGAGACATGGTTTCATTTTTCTCTGTACATGTGAATTCAGATTAATTTTCATGTGCCTGTGATAAATTATTTGTTTTATAGACATGAATTGATGAACCTTTTCATATGCTTTCCATCTGCACTACTAAAAACTAAACACTTACTACATCAAAATGGTTTTATTTAGATGAAAACGTTGGTCATGACAACAGCTGCATGTTTCCGGGAGATGAGAGAGGCCCAAACACACAGCAGTGCTTGGTCCACTCGCAGAGGATTTCCTAATTAAGCATCTATGCCTAGGAGCCCTGATCTCCCAGTTTGTGTTTCCACACTAGGTGCACAGTTTAAAAAACCCTAATTATAAACATTGTTGTTACTGCCCCCAGCTGGAAAACAGAGCAGTTTATGTATGAATAAGAGAGATTATCGCCCATCTGCTCCAGACCATTATTCAGGGATGTGTCATTTTGCATGCTGATGGCAGCCATTACTAGTGCTTTAGACAAATGACCTTTTTTTTTTAATAGCTTTATTTATTTACCAAGTTCCAGACTTACAGCCTTCCCCTCTACCTCTTCAAAATGCATATAGTTTGTTTCAAAACCTGGGCTATGCAGTTAAACTGAGTCAAGGCCAATCTGAGGAGATGTTCACTTTTCTCACAGGATCCTGTTTCTGGAGATCTGCTCCCCCTGAAGCAGGGGTTTTAAAAGATCCAAATATTGTGTATAGCAAATGGAAAGACTTTCATTGCTTGACTTTTTTTAATGTAAAAAAAAAAAAAGTAAATCAGAGAAAGAGTGTAAACTGACAGTGGATAGCAATTAACCTCCAAGAAGATAAATAAAGCTCATGTAATCTTCCACACCATTTTACAGACCAGACATTAAATTTGCAACTGTTCATCAAAGTTCTGCTTGACAGAAAATGCCATCTTTCCTTCTTCAGCAGAAAATTCCTCTAACACTATCTAACCCACATTCATCTAAATCTGGGCACTCAGGTACCATTCTCTCTTCTCCAAAACCAAGGAGCACAAAGAAGGAGGCCAAGTGACAAGACAGATCAACCAGTCAAAGTGGGTTTGTAGCCACCACCACAAGTGTGATAGGGTGGAATTAGATGAATTACAGGTGCTGCTGCACACTCCAGCACTCAGAGTGAGAGTCTTTCTCAATTTTTGCTAGCCAGCGTTCAACTCATGAATAGGATTGACTTTTCAACCTTTTGCCTGAAAAATAGGCTTATTTTTGGGTTTGTTTTGTTTTTCTTTCCCCAGAACATCCATATCAGAAACTACTTAGCTCTCAGTGTGCACTCAGGGAACTGTTAGGTTTTATGGAAAGCGTGCTGCAGCCCAATCCATGCACTTGGTGAAATGATCCAGGGTGGGAGTTTTATTTTACTGGAAACACTCACAGTGACCATCTCTGCTGTTATGCTAAAGTAGTTACTTTGCTGAGATTTTACAAACCCCTCACAGACAAGTTCTTAAATGCAGTGTTAGAAAACACGGGTCTTATAGGAAACTTATAAAAATTTCTCCAGCTATCAAAATGCAGGTCTTGTGAGTAATAAGGAAAAAGACAGCAAGTAACCACTTGATGGAAATTCCAGTGCTCTGGATTTACTGAGGAGGTGTGTGGGCCTCTTGTGGGCTATCAGACCTGGAACCCTCCTTGCCCCCACTCCAGAATAAGCCCCTCCCACCCAGAGCCCCATTTTATCATACATATCATTTTAAGCCAGCTAACGACAACCCTGGCACAGTTACACAATGAAGAAAAATATATTCAAGAGACTCATGCAATATTAAAAAAAAATCAAACAAAAAAAAATAGTTATCAGAAGGATTTTAAAAAGAAAAGAGAAGGAATGCATTGTTAGAAACACAAGCTTACCAGCACATACAATGCATTGTATTTCAGTGAACTTGGGAGAGTTTCTATGCCCGCGTTATGCAAATGCATTGTTCAATCTAAGGTAAGGATTGTGTTTAGTGGGTTTAAAATGACAGTATATAGCTCCACATCTTGCATGGAAAAAGAAGAAAATATATGCTGAGAGCCTGTTGCTGCTCCGTGTGTTTTGAAACAGGAGCACAGGGGAAGCAGATGCCTTAACAAGCAGAAGGGAGGGGGAGGGTGGGTACTTCAGCATATCTGTAGATTTTCTATATACACTGTCCTTTTAACTATAGGGGAGATTGATACTGAGCATGTGCGATGAAGGGAAAGCTGGCAATGTGGGTGTGCGGGATGGGTGAAGAAAGGGAATGAGGGGGTGTGGCATCTCAATCAAGATTAAAACGAAACTGATAAAGCAGCATATGGACCGGATAACAAATCAAAAAGCATGTTTATCCACTGAAGGAACTGGTTAATGGAGACTGCCAGCACGTTGCCATGGAAACACTGACTGTTGGCGCTGCACCATCTCATACCTTATCCAATACATTCCTGGTTGTTGGTAGTAGTCCAAAGACCCTGATCTCTTGATGGTAAACCCGTGGTCCAGCTGAGCAGAGAGAAATGGGGCAACTCAGTGGATCGACATTAGGCTAGAGAATTCAGACTCCAGAGCAAGCTGTTCCTTATTTAGTGCATATTTTCTGTTTTTACTTTCACTCTTATCTAACATCCTAAAGCTATATACCGCAGAGGAAAAAGAAAAAAAATAAAGAAATAAAAGAGAAAGATACTAATCCTTGATTTGGTCTTGCCAAATTAGAGGCCAATTTATTCAAACTAAAATGGTTTGCAAATCTGTTAGTTAATGCATAATGCATTCATTTAAAAGTCTGAAATATCTCGTTACCTCCAAAGACAGTAGTGCCCTTTTAAGTTGCACATAGCAGTAATAGAATATTATCTTTTGCAATTAAACTGAGAAGTTCAATCATAATAATTTCTTAAAAATTAAATTCAGTGCAACCATCACAAGGAGCAGGCTAGACAGACTACACAAGGCTTAAATTAGACTGCTTCATAATCATGGAATGTGTAAAGATGAAAAGAGTCAGGTTTTGATACCCCATCAATCATGGTAATTCATTTCTAAAAATGCGTTAACCTTGGAGAGTAGGACTACTCAGATCCATGAATAACATTGTTTATCATTTCAGCTTACACCTCATGCTCAAAAAGATAACAGTACAAAAGTATTTGATTTAAAATTGCACCAATTAAAGTCAAAATGGAAATGAACTTAACATTGTGTCCAGGAAATTGTGCTGGTGATACTACTTAAGGAATACAGATCTTTCAAGTTTAGTTTATCATTAGCAAAATCATGTGCATAAGAACAAAGAAAATGTGTTCTTTTCCCTAACCCTTCTGTACTACACTAACAGACGGTGGAAACATTATTTAGCTGAATTGCATAAATTTTTTTGGGAAAAAGTCTTGACAGAGATACTCTAACTGCTCTAGAACTGTTGCACTGATTTTCAGATTTTTGCTCTATGAAGGGAAAAGGCCATTTTGGGCTTCAATAACAGTGTAGCATGTATTTCCAATACTGATGACAGTTTCTAATTCTAAATTCAGAATAGCAGTTCAACACATTTCCAGGTACCAACCACTTCAAGGGGAGTTAGGAACTAACTGCAAATTTAACTTTTTCTTGATAACTCCCCTGCAAGTGTAGAATTTAATAATTTATTCTTTTTTGTTAAAACAATGCCTCTTTCATCTTATTTAGAATTACTTAAATGATGTTTCCTGTTTAAAACCATGTACCTAAATTGTGTTGGCTTAACTACACTGGTCTGCTATTGCCATCTACTGGCTTCCTTGTATGCTGCACATAAAACACACAAAAGGGAGTTTTCCTAAAAAGCAGATCAAAATTATTGCCCTAAAATTGAATAGCCAAAAATTTATTCAAAGAAAATGGGGAAAGTCACTCCCTAAGATATGAAATAGTTTTGGTGGTGTGGAAATTCTGCCGTGAGAAACCCAACTGCAGAAAATGACCCCAGGACAACACAGACAATAGATGTGAAAGGATAGCCGAGAGGTTCAGCTTTAAGACTTTAAGCAAAACTTACAGTCTAGGCTTGGCTTCTCCTCCACACCACCCAAGAAATCCCATGGCTAAAAATTCCACTTGGCATGGGTAATTTTTATTTTAAAATCAGCAGAATGCAGGGCAATGACCCACACACTGCCTGCCATTGCCAGGGTCCCCAATCCAGGACCCTGTAAGCAGAAGAGAGCTGCACCAACTTCCTAAGCAGCTTTTCTCTTTTTCTGTTGTTTACTCTGCATCTCCAGCTGGAGTTTACTCCCATTGCCAAGAGAGAGACCTCATACAACCTTAACAGCAGATTAGCATTAGTCTTTTTCTCTGTCCTAACAATGGCAAAGGTACAAGCACCAAAGTGATGACATACAGGCTAAGATTTAACACTTCAGACAAGGACGTGTACTAAACAATGCTTGATTCATACAAGGAATTACAGCACACCTTTGGATTGCAGAAGCATGCTTAAAAAGTGATTTTCACTCTTAGTCGCCCTAGCCACTGTCACTGAAGCCTAAAGGGTACAGCCACAAGGGTACTGCTTTGTGGCCAAACCAAAATAAATGGAATTGAAACCCTTGAAGAACTGAAGAATAAAATCTATCCCCAAATTTTAAAAAGGCTAGCTAATATAAACCTGCTTTTATGTTTTTACTGCAGTACCTTTTATAAACACCATCACAGAACTAAAAAATACGGCTCCTATTGAAAAGCTGTATGAGAAACATGATCCTGCAAATATTTTGGCACATGTTTAACAGTAATGTGGCCATTCTGACACAGACTGAAGGGCACTAGCCCAAACAGTCTCCCACAGAGACCAGTAGTCAGTCCTGTGACAAGAGTATAAGAACAGGGCAAGTAAAGTGATATTTCTCCTACATAGTCTCTCATCAGCAAGCAGTGTTTTTCAGGGACTTGCTAATTCTCTTGCTGTTCTAAAAGCTAACTCTCCAATTAAAATTTTGCTGGCAAAGCTCAGGGGGAATTTTTTCCCAACTGACATAGTTACTCTGGCAGAACTTTTAATGATGTATTATTGCATCACCAGAAAAGTCTCTTTGCTTGTATAGTTAATTTTGTTTGAGAAATTATTCTACTACATCAGCAAAGGAACTGCTTTGCTAGGCATGCACATGTTCATTAGGGTAGTTCGTCCAAACTGATGAATCCTTTCAAATGTGGACAAACTTGAAGTCTGGACACATGCACAAGAAGTAGGATGTCTCTGCCTTGGATAGACAGAGAAAACTTTTACTGAGATTGCCACATCAATAAAGCAGACATAAGCCTGAACCAAAGGAATCAATGCAATTTGGACATCGCTGAAGGAAGCAGTAGCCACAGAAGTCGTATGCAAACCACATGTAGCTTCAAACTTCCTTTCAGTCAAGCTGACCAGAGACACATCTTTAGGAACTTAATTTTCATATTAGAGTTTTAATTGGTGCATATGGTAAATACTCCTTGAGATCTTTGAGGTGTGTTACTTTTTACCACCAGAGAAAACAGGCATGTAATATCATATCATATCACTGTGAGGACAAACTAAGAACTAAATACCATATATTAGCGAGCTTTGTACATAAACATGGTTATAATATCAAAATAATGATAATATTTATCTTTCATACTATTAAGCTATAGAAATATAAGCACATATTAACACATTTTCACAAACACAGACACAGATGTGTAATATAATATACAGATGGCAACTCTATATATTATATACACAAGCACTCTCTCAAAAAGTATGTAAACACACAGGCAGGCACAAACCCCCAGTATTTTTATAGCAAATAAAGTTAGTGCATGTCTTTAGTGCCAAACAATATGTTACAGCATCTATACATACTTTGCAAGTTCTAAATCTAGAGCAGACTTTGTTAATAGGATTTAATTTTAGCTTATTTGTGATTCACAGTTAAAGGGAGATACCCAACATAAAACCCTGGTGACATGCATGTCAAATGTATATTAAATAGACTACCAAATGCAGAAACAACATTTAAAGACATTGCTGTTTTGCTTTTGGCTTTCTTTTATGTATTAAATTACTTTGTAGAAAACAAAACTAATTTATTCATAAAATGGAAATTATCTATCCTTCTGAAACATTACCAAAACACTAAAGAGGTCTATACTTCCCCATCTCTTCCCATAATCAAGTCACTTTCTGAATTATGTAGAAGTATTCTATACATTTCTACTTTATAGGCCAAGTTGCAGGATCAATTGTATCAGGATATGAAGTTAGCCCACAGAGATGATCACTAAAAATAATCTGTTAAATTTCCAAACACTAAAAAATAAATAAAAGTCATTAAGAATATAATTAATCATACACATTTTTTCCTGATGTTTTGCAGTGGACAGATTCACTACAGTGCCTTTTTCATTACTCAGGTGTTAAACTGCTGCAAACAATTCCTTGGCAAAGCAACCGGGGCAAATAAAAAAAAGAGGAGGGCAGGGAAATTAAAAACATAAAGGAGGCAACGGATGGATGAGGACAGAGGCATCATTTCTTGTTTTTAAGCTTTGAAGTCATTAGCATGGAGGATCTGAGCAGTAATTCTCATGGACAAGCGTGCTGGCAGTCCATTCAATAGGAACACGGTTTCAGCTGGTCTATAAAGAACATACCTGCAGTTCAGATGAGCAATGGGTATGTGATGTTTTAGTTGTGGGAGAGTTGCTGCAGTATTACTGCTTAAAAATGAAAATAAATAAAAGCTGACTATGTTAGCTGATGACTGAAAAATCTAGGCAAAGCATGAGGAACAACTTGCTTCCATGTTGAGGACATTCAGGGTAGGAAAGAGTAAAGAAAAAATATGAGAGAGGCACAGTTTGAAATGTTAAGTACTTATACCAAGTAACTTTGAGAGAGTATCCCTTTTGCTGCACAAGCACTTCACACCTGTGAGCCAGATTGCATGTGCTGAGCTGAATTTATTTCATGCTGATTTAACTCAACACTGGAGGGGCTGAGCTGAGAAACATAAAAGTGGAAACAGTACAAGAAAGTGTACATGTGCAGTCACACCACCTGCAATTTATGGAAGCTGGGAATGAACACTGAGTAATCTGATATGAGAATGGTTACGTTTAACATGTCACATTTTTAGTGACTCTTTGGAGTGTTCACATTACTATGAGTAATAAAGGAAAGCTTACAAACACAAGCAGATGTATCAAAAATGTGAAGGATGTGCATGTTACTATTCAATGGCATTAGTATGAATAATCTCTTCATATGCTGAATATATTCTGTGTTCATGTATATGTAATACACATCTCTATTCATCTGTGAGGAAAAAATACAATTTTATGTCATGTATGTTCCACTGAGGATGCCATTGAAATCTCAGTAAAGCTTGGCCAAAATTTTGGCCAAGCTTTGTTTCAGACACTCCGACGTGTTCAAACCTAGAATGGCTCCACTGGAATTGCAATGTGACAGAAGGCAGCAAGAAGTTCCATTAAGTCTTTACCCCATTAAATACTTCTGCTGACAGGGAAGCAGGCTGTGTGTGGCACTACAATAAAATGCTGTTGCCCAGCTAACTCTGAAGTGGCTAGACTCATGTTAACCATGAAGGCAGCAGTGAGGCATCACAGCTCTCTTTCATGTCTTCAGAGAGGAGAGGCTTAGGCTGCCATACAGATTTTTAGTTAAATTCTGAAGAAAATTCCATTTTAAAGCGGTGTTGTCTTGCTACAGTCTCTGTGTGGCCTAAATGCATAAAATGAGTCTGCTTCCAAGTAAAATGTCATGATTCCACAGTTCAAATTGTTGAATTTATGTTGGAGCTAGGTCCACTGATCTTCTGGTAAAATGTGGAACTGTGTACTGTGTGTACAGTTATACCTCCTAGGGCAGTTAAATAACAATGTGACTCACAAGGAGAATCAAAGGAGAAGTTGTGCAGGATACCAGTCTAACTATGCTGATATTAAATGAATGCTACAATTATCTACAGATTAACCCTCTCTGGTTTCTTTTGGTGTCATAAACACAAAACTGTCTGGTGGGCACAGAAATCAATTTCTATCTGTGTATTTCAGATGCTTACTGCTATGACAGAAACTCCAGCTGCTGTGCTGTTCGGCTTAGGGCCTGTGTTGAAATGCTTCTTTATCTTCCCAGCTACTGAGAGCTGATGTTCATTCTCTGGAAGGCCATCATCCTGCAGATAAATAAAGAAAAATAAAACTTCAGAGAAGAAAGATGAAAAAAGAAGGAACTGAGAGCTGATTCTGATAGGTCTCATCAATACAGAAAAGTTTACAAAATTTTTATATTAAAATCATTGTCTCCATCAATATATTTAAAGTACTTACAAGATGAACATATTATACCACCAAGCAGTCTCTCTCTTCTTCTTTACCCAATACTTTCTTCTCAAATTTTAGGTAATTTTCATTAATAATAATTAAGCATTGCATTTTTCTTACCATTTCTTACCATTTTCTTTCATTAATTACCATGGCCCAGTTATTTTTATGCCTATTGATATTTCAAAACCTGAGGATTTCAGATGTGTTTAAGATTCTCTTTAGTCATTACATGAATTTAATGATAATGACCTGAAAGGTAAAAGTATCCAAGATATCACAAAAACAAGAGGCTGGGATGGGAGATTCCTCCTTCCAGCTGAGACTTCAGAGCAAACCTGGATACCTGCACCTAGGGATGCTGGCATCCTCCATGCTGAGCAGAAGCCCTGACAGCAAGAATGGAGTTTGTGGTTTTGCAGACTGAATTCAAGCCCAAGAAAAGAAGGTTTTTAAGAAGTTGTAGAAAAGATCCTTACGCCTGAAAAACCCGCAAAAAGCCACTGCTCAGTGAGACTTGCCCCACTAGCAGCATATGCAGGATTTCAGGCAACAAATACACAGAATACATGGAATAGGAAACAAAATGTAAAACGGGCAAAATATACAGGGCCATGTGCCAGAGTCATCCCTAACTGGTGCTGCATGGTGTGTATAGGTATAAACAGCTGAAATAATTCTTAAACTCCACTTAGGCAAAATCCTAGAAGAATAAAGTCAAACACGAAAGTATCAGAATAGTGAGAGATGACAGACAATTTTTTATTTTATTTTTCAGCCATTATGAGTGCCCTTAAAGAGTTACAGAGCTGCTGCAGTAGATTATGAGTTCAATGAGCATATGGGAATTTTAGGGATGTTAGTAGGGTTTGTTATTTATTTAGCTTGGGGAGTTTGTGTTTAGAGCTCCCTCACTCACCCCTTAACAAAATGTCTCAGCTGGCAAAATATGGTCAAGTGCACACAGCTGCAAAACACAAAACAAAACAATACAACCCAGTAGCTGATTATTGTCTATCACTGGGGAGTCCTGGCTCGGTGGTATATGACCCCTAAAAATAACCTGCTTCCCATTGACCTTGCCTTTCCCAGAAGAAAGCTAGTCTGTAAAGTGAACGCCTCCTCACGAGAGGAGGGAAGAAAAATAAAATCATTCTCTTGGCTTTCTTGACATGAAAGTCTGCCAAGCGTTCATGTCATCTTGTCAAAAGACTAAATTACAGACAAGACAATAGTTACCAAGACTGTGGTCATATTTTATTGGTGAAGCACTACACCCACAGTTCCAGTGGCAATGTGCCACAGACACATAGTTTGGGCTCCAGCTTTTAGGTTAAATACCTTCCAGCCCAATTAAGATGCAGCATAGGGAAGTATCAGAATTCCTCTATTGTTACTAAGTTTTTATTACTACTGTTGGTGCCACCTGATGTTTAGTAGTTCTCTTTTATTTAAACATGCTTTATAAACAAATCAATATATATTAAACTGGTTCCTAGAATTACTTCAGTAAACAATAAGATAGACATTGAAGGGGAGAGATGACAGCTGTTTAACTAAATACAAAACAAGCTGCTCTGCAGTTTTGAAAGTCAAGAAGTGAAAAAAATATGAAATTGATCAGATTCATCAGGTAAAGTTGTAGAATTGGAGAACAGTGTAAACACTGCTGACAAGAATTTCATTGGGTTGCTGAAATGGGAGGGATGTCAAACCCTAAAGAGGTTAACTGTTCCTTTCTCCTATTTTAAATCTTTGCTTTTGATTAGGATCACAGAATTAATCACAAGAATTTTTTAAAAGGTGACCAGTGATTTTTGCTGCTCCATCTGGAAACTGTAAAGAGTCCTGAGCTTCAGAAGATGTTGACTGCTAATAGTCTGAAAGTAGAGCTCTCCTGTGCACACCTCAGAAGCTGAACAATCAAAAGAGCTTGAAAACTGGCCCAGAATTTGAGTTTTCATAGACAACATGAACTGCTTGGAATGGTAAAATATTTTTGGTTTTTGTTTTGTGGTGCTCTGTTTGGTTGTTTTTTTTTAAATCAGCCTCAACAAAATACCTTTCATGGTCTATTTACAAGAATTCAAAATTAAAAAAAAAAAAAAACCCAATAAAAAAAAGAGGCACAAGGTCTTGGAGAAATTCCAGTAATTTGTAAGAACTGGTTTCATATTTGCATTGTTCTCCGTGGCAGGAGACATTGCCACTCAAAGTGTTATAAAAATATAATGAAGCTCAGGACTCCCAGACTCCCACTGACCTGGAGCACTTAGATCCATTTCATAAGATGGTCACAAGAGCTTTACTTTCCAGGTCTAAAATTGTCAGATGAATAGATCATTATACAAGTAACAGAAAGAAATTAGAGTAAATAGAAGTGCTGGAAAAGCTTTTGGACACTGCTTCCTTTAAGGATTTAAGGATTTTTTTTTTTCTGTGCAGTGTCCTAGGGTGTAACCAAAAGTAGTGCAGCTGCAAAATAAGGAATGTATTTAAAAATTCATTTTCTTACAAATGTTTAGCTTAATGATACTTATATCTTGGTTATTAATTTCTTTTGCACACAAATCTCCAAGGCAGACATAGTGATGGAAAAATATAAAATCTCCAGGTTCTTTAGATCTTTTTAGGCTGGTGTGTGCCATCTTCCTCTTCCGGCAAAAACACACATTTTATATTGATTGTTTTAAAAGAGAAGGATTTACAGAATGCAAGCCATCCCTTTCAGCATTCACTGCTCAGTGATGTATTAGGAAACATTTACTACTTATACAAAGAGGAAGGAGTTTGTCCTGTAACTTGTTTCAGGTTATTGATAACATCAAAGTTTAAAATGCCAGACCTCAAGCTTCCCTGCCTATTTCATAATTCTTTGGGTTTGCAAAAAAAAACTGAGCAGGTAAAGATTTGGGGTCCCTGCAGGGGAAGTATAAACTAATGGATTTGTTTCCAGGTCTAAGTGTACTGTATAGGAGAGATGACTCCAAATAAACTAAATGGAGGGGGCAAAGAACTGCTGCTGAATTGCATTTAGAATTCAAGATCTCCATCTGTGGCAGTGGCATGCAGCCAACAGTTTTTCAGGTTTTGTTTTTTTGAATTGAAAACAGCTGGGATATTATTCACATTGAAACTGCTTTACTGGTCTGACTCTGACCATAACAAGTTTTGCAGTTTCCAAGAGGAATCCAGATATTTTTATAGCAAAAATTTAAACTGAAATGAGGGTTTGCTCCTACTGAAACTGTCAAAGCACATTCCAGGAATCTCAGCAATTTACCAAGTAATCACATAATAAGCAGCTATAAAGTAGAATGGTTATTTACAATCTACAAAATGGTTTTATGCATTTTATACAGTGTAAGCAGTTACAACACTTCTATCAAAGGTTTGATCAAAGAGAGAAACTGTTTTTTAAAATTGTCAAAGAAAGCACATGCCTGCTTTTCAAGCCAGCTGTTCTATCTAGTATTTTAGCTGCAGCTTTAACACTCTGAATAGGCTCAAAACTGAAATAAGGGAAGTGTTGTAGTGAGCTCTATCCAAGCTGAAACGAACAGAGAAAGTAAACTCCAGCATTTGACACCATGGAAAAGTATTTAAGCAGGTTACCTGTGAAAATGGAGTGTAGGTGAAAATTCCATGTGCCATATCTTCTCAGAAAGACAGTATACACATAAATGCTCGGGTAATTACAACACATAGATTGCAGAGCCTTTTTTAAACAGGAATGAGTGCATTAATTCTCTGTTCTGAAGCTGGGAAAATGAGGTCCAGGGAGGCTGTGTGACAGACTTGCAGCTGATCCAAAGAGGGATGGCAGAGGCAGGTGTAGTTGAATCTGACACTGTACATTCTGCCTCTGCATCAACAGGCTGCCCCTGCTAGCTTATCTACTGATACTGCCCAGACACCCTTCAGGGAAGTGCCCTTTCTCATGGAACCATTTAAGTAGCTGTTTCAACCCAGCCATGTTCTTAATTCTTCCAATGTGAACTAGGATTGTAGTGCCATCTAGTTAATTTGATGCCCAGTATTAAGTGCTTCCATGTGTGATGCCTTGAAATGGGAGCAATGTTTGGAATGTGTTAAAGCACTTTCCTGAACTGGTCCCAGTGCTAGACTTTTTCCTCCCAGAAAAAAATATATGGAGAACATAAGAAAATTCAAAAGAAGTTTTGATCTTCATTATGAACTATCTCTAGTGTAATGATGCAGACAAAATACTGATTTGTTTCAGTTGTTAAAAGCAGCAGAAAAAAGGGAATTACAGAATTGTCATGGAATATTTGTTTCACTTACTTATAGACATATCCGTTACAGGTTTTGATTGCAGACAATTATTACCAGCATAAAACTACAAGTGCAACAGAGTTAGACCTAAGGTGAATTGTTCACTGCATGTGTTTCTAACAGTGCATCACAGCCACTCTTTAAGAAGTCCTATATTTAACAGAAGCAAGTAGATCTTGAATTTCCCCTGGTATATCCTCTAGTTCATGCCAGCCAAGTACTTAAGAACTTTGTGAGCCAAGAGTTCTATCCAGACCACTATATTTAATAAGCACCAATGGGATCATCCTCCAAAAATGTATTACATTCTCTTTTGCATCCATTTGAATTAGTTCTCTACATCACCTTCTGGCAAACGTTTCCACATGTTATTGCACAAAAATTCAGGAATTTGCCAAGGTGCTTGAGTAACCAGAGCTCAGGTTTTTCTAGCAGAGCTCTAGAGTGTTAAAAGTCTTTATCCCCTAGCCCCTCTCCCCAGCTATCTTCACCAGCAGATGAGGGCAGGGAAGCAGATTCTCATGTCACTTGCACACCACCACCATTGGGTTACTGCCAAAGGGCTGCATCTCTTCTTTTTTATAGATCACACTAAAATGGCTTTCTAAAACACATAATGGCATAACAATTTAAAAATTTGTTATGGGAGGTAGCATTAACATTTCAAATATATTTTTCAGGAAAATGGAAGATTAGTGACCACTTCCTTAAGTGGTGTAAGCAAGTGACATTTCAGTAATCTCAGCAGCAATGTGCAGGCTGGCACTGTGAGTGACTTGGACTCTCTGTGGTCTCTGATCAGTCACTTCCATCTCTTCCTCTTCAGCACTCCAGAAATCTCCACACGTCCTCCTCCCATGGAGACAGAGAGACCCCCTCAATCACCATAAGGCATTATAAACTGACAGAACACTATGTCCAAGGATAGCTGCTAGCACCAAGAAAAAAAAAAATATTTCAGCTGATTCAATGTCATCTTCAAAATGAAAAGATTTCCATCAGACATTGTCCTGGATCCTTGCAATCTTCATACACCACAGACAGGCTCTGCATGTTAATAGCATTTACAATTTAAAAAGTAGTTTGGGTAATAAGGAAGCCCTCCAAGTTTAAAACATGTCCTTGGAAAATACTTAAGTGATCACTACTACTCTATATGGAGGATATATATAAAAAAAAAATTATCTGAGATGACTGTATATTTGAATTTTTAGAATAGTTTTTTAGTGAGAAAGGGATTTTGGGCACAGCAGCTAAGGGACCAAAGAGAATTCCAGGGAGGACTGCACACCTCAACTTGCAACAAACAAAATTAAGCATTATTTCCTCTTGTATTTTTTTCACTGTTCATCCCAATTATGTTTCTTTTCTCAGCTGTCCCTTTTGAACTGTAATATAGATTTTCCCAAATTTTTATTTTTGTCATCCAAATATTTTAAAACATGTTAAATAGTCTGGAATAATTAACAGATTTTAAATACCATTAGAAGCTAAATATGATTCTAAATGTTTCCCTGTTCCATTCTGGATCAAGAAGGCTTAACAGTATGGACTGTATTTCAGAAACTCTTAATCATGACTGTAAGATTTTTGAATGCATCTCATCTCAGGAGAATAAAATATGTCACTGAACCTGCAAGCTGAGAGTTAGAGATATACATTTATCAAATAGGAGTGAGATTTGTTGAAAGTCCATTTCAGAGAAAATGTAGCTGAGCACACACAAAACAGTGGCAACTCCAAGGTACACAAAATCAGTCTGTAACCCAGTTCATTTCCAGTTAAATCTGTGGCATCTTTAGAATGTACTGGCCTTCAAAAGGGCATAGCAAGGGCTTGACAGAAAAGAGGTCAAAGGTGCCAAATTGCAAGAAGCATCTACAAGTCTGAAAATACTTACATTAACCCATGGATGCTCAAGAACTTGCAAGGCTGAGAATCGTAGATCTACATCTACTTGAAGCATCATTGTGATAAGTTCCTGAGAAATTGAATACAGGGTTGAATTTAAAGACCACTTTCAAAGAACAAATCAATATTTCATACACTTAAGAACTCTTTAACTGATTTTGTAAGAGTGCTCAAAGAGAGAGTGAACTGCTGACTGCAGAAATACACTAAGATTATTCAAAAAATAGAAAAACTATGAACTGATGAACTCTCAGCTGAACTTTTAAATCAGTGTCTGACAGTACCTTGAAAAGCTAGAAGACAGTTCTGAGTTACAGTTCTGAAGACACTGTTTAAGAGAAAAGCACTTAATACATAATGTGCAAAACAGATGGTCCCATGAAATTCGGTTAGTTTCCCATTAAGAAAAAGCCAATTCCTTTGTAGGAAAAAAAAAAAAGCCATCAAATATAATTTTACTTTAAACCCTTGTATAAATTACATAGAAGATATTAAAAAAACCCACCAAAACAAACACTTAAAACCATTATTTTTCATCCTCTGATTTTCTCTGCAATTACTTAGATTATTTTATTGAGAGTGGAATGAATGGAAACAGTATGGCAATATGACAGCAAATAAAGGTACATCACCAAGGACCAAAGCTAGTAATTCTTATTTACAAGAAAAAATTAAATCAATAGGCTAAGGCTTCAAACCAGAAATTTTAGACAGAACTATTTAGCAGAAGGAGTTTCACAGGAAAACCCACTGGCAAAGGACTTGCAGAGTTCCCACTAATGATGCTATTAAATAATGCCTGCTACAACACAATGATTTGGTTTAGAGGACTTCCAACTCTATGACTGTATCTCATTCTTTGACACCATTAGTTAGCAGGATAAAATAGTAGTCCTGATCACCCTCCACATACCTGTAAAAGCAGGATGTAACTCTCCAAAGAATGGAGATTCAGAGCTACTCTCATTACCTGCATCCAACTCCAAATTTAACTTTTTTTCCTTGTGATTAATCAAACACTGTCACACTGAAGGAAACAGGGAGATAGTTTTTCATAGATTGTCTTACAGATGAGAGAAGTAAATTGACTGAAAGTAAGCACTTATCTATCTACAGAATGACCAATTTTTCTTTTTTACATGCACATATTTATTATGTCTCTGTTCACACATATTTATACATATGACTACAGTGAATGCTAGATCCCTAAAAAATCTTTGAGTTAAACTGTTACTCTAGTGCATTGGTGAGAGTTAAAAAACCTGATCTGCTCTGCAAGTATAATGAACTCTGTCAAGCTCTGTATCTGTAAATAATTATACCTGCCTTAGCAAACCAAAGACTGCAGGTCACGAGCTGTGACCAGAACAAGTCTGTATTTCATACCACTCTGCAACAATAAGGCAATGGGAGGCCTGGTTCTTTGACAGGAAGAAACAGCAGACATAACATCTAATGGGGTCAATAAGGGAAATCAGACTCGCCATAATATTATAAAATAATGTTCAAAGGCTCCAGGTTGGTACTTGGTCCCCTCATAAGCACATATAAAGCACAGTCCAAGGGAGCTTTTGAGCTAGGAAGTGAATTAGTTTAATTTTTTTCTTAATCAATAAGGGCTGCTGGTGTCTCTGTTGTGTGAGAAATCATATAGAGATATAATGTCCATTTCAGAATGGGGTCCATTTCAGAACCACCTGGAGTCTAAGAGACTGTAACCTAATGAAACATAACTGCTGACCCAGAGGAATTTATAGGTGTAGCAGGATATGTATGAGACATATCAAATACAACACTGTGAAAGGATTAGAATGCATTAGGCACTCCCACTGGAAATAATATTGTAGAAGAAAATAGCACCAACTATAAAACTCACCTTTGCAGAGTCAGAAACATTGTCCCAATATGGAGATGGAAAATCCATCTGCCCCATCAATATTTGATCAAAAAGCACTTCTTGGTCATCTCCACTTCTGTAAAGTAAAAACCAAAGAAAACCAACAACAAAACCCAAAGAGAAATTATTTTCAGATGTGGTTTGAATAGACTTCTTAAAATTGCTTTGCATTGCTCATGCCTTGGTATGCTTTTGGAAGCTGTTGATTGCCCCAAACATGCAGCCACGGGTGTTAATGGTGAGATCATAAAACACAGTGCATTTGGCACACTCTTTCTCTCTGATTGTCTTTAGGATTGTCCACAATTTTGCAATTGCTTTGAGGGGATAAAATATCTGACATGCCATTAACTGCTTACATTTTAATTACCTTTTACCAACCACAAAATATGTTGCATTTTGTCCATTAAAGAAGATGGTTATTTCACATTGTACTTAAACCTTGAGGCAAAGGCACGCAGAACCTGTAATTGAAGGCTCTTGTTTTGTAATGTAATGAAGTTTAAGCCACAATAAACAAACACAAGACAGAGATTTTACCATAAAATCACAGACATTTATGGGGCTTGTGTAGAACACTATGCAGAGCACAGGAAAAAAAATCAAACCCTATGAGCAGAGAACTTCTACCAGTGGGAATCTCTGTGCTTAATGTGAAAGGAGCACAGGGACAATTCACATAACAAGGATGGTTGAATAGGTCAGTCCATACCCACGGAATGGAGGAAAACCACAGAGCAGGATGTAAGTAATCACCCCCGCTGCCCAGATGTCCACCTTCAAGCCATATCTAGAAGTGTGAGAGACATGGTTAGAGACATCTGATTCTTATGGACTACAGTGCAAGAACAGAGGAAATATGTTCAGAATCATTAATAATTTCTTATAAATTCTCATCTGAACATTGTCTACCTACCAATCCTAATTCTGCTAACAAATACTTTTTACATTTACATCTTAAAACTGAAATTACATTAGATCAGAATGTGTGACCATTCTGGTCACCAAAATGTGTGACCAGAATGTAGACCAGAAGACATTGGGCTATATTCTTCAGTTGGCTATCTAATTCAAGTGGAATTTACTTGAGTTAGTGATAACTGTCAACATGAAATCTGCAAAGGTGACACAGGTGGCTCAAGCCAGTAGGCATTTACTCTGTGGAACAAATTAGAAAAGGACAGTGCGTAATAATGAAATAGAATTAAGTGAATGGTAGTTAGCAGTCTCTACAGAATCAAAGTACTTCCACTGTATCTGCAAATGGCTAGTTAGTAACTCAGTGTTAAGCTGAAAAGTTTGAGGCCAACAACTGGCAGAGGCTGACCAATATAACTCCAAAGCCAGCCTGCTCTGAACTGGTTTGGGTAAGATAGCCTCCAGAGGTCCTTTCCAAGTGAATTGCTCTATGAGCCATGATTCTGCATCATAGCCAACCAAAGGCAGCATAAAAATCTTAACTGCAAGAACTCCAGTCCGGCACAATGGCAAGGATGTGCTCCACTGAGTACACATCAGTGGATCACCACTACAAGCGATTTACCCAGTTTCAGCGATGATTTCTGGAGCTACGTATGTTGGAGTCCCACAGACAGTATATAGAGGTCCATCCACAATTGTTGCTAGCCCAAAGTCTCCCAACTTCAGGGACTTGCTTCCGTCTTGATGTTCATAAACCTAAATCAAGAGGAAAATTGAAAGCTTTACCACAAAACCATCCAGGCAACTACTATAACCACTTGCTAACTGCCTGAAATGTTCCTTCTTATTTACAGTTTTTTAAATCCTCCTTACCTTTAACATATTTCTCTGCATGTTTTGAAAATTCACAGAAAATTTTGACAACTTCCCTCAAATACGGTCACGACTTTTCTTGCTATCTGTCCAACAAAAGACGTACCACTTGCCAGGTGCTAAAGCCCAAAAGTAAATGCATGACCTTCAAGCAGTGGCTTTCCTACGTCAGCTCTCTACTGAATTCACTGTGTAGGTGGGTTGAATTTATTCATTTTACCTGCAGAGAGCTTAAAGGTTTGCACAGGAACTTCCACTACTTAGATAATAGAAAAGTGACTGTACTGATAGGACTTTCCAAGCTCTTCTCTGTGCTGAAGCCACAAGACCCTGGCTGGAGTATTTCCCCTAGAAATTGTCCTCTTCTTGCATGACTCTTATGCACCAATGAGTTTCTTACTGGAATGCTAGTGTCAGGATCAATGGCACATAAGCAGTTAGGGTTGCTAATGGGGATATGTGAAAATCCTGTCTTAAAACTTGGTCTTCACAGTGGCAGTGTGTTCTTTTATGGGGTTTTATGGGTGCAAAGGGAGATTAAGATGTAGCCACATTAAAAAAAAAAAAAAAAAAAGCTAGAAACGTCAGTAAAAAAAACCCATAATTTTAAAAGCTGGCTCAGAGCAAAAGAAGGGCCCCAAACCTGTAAACACTGAAAACTAATGTCCTAGGGTGACTTTATGATGCTGTATTGTATCTCCCACCATCCGCTTATGCAAGATAATAAGTTCTGTGCCTTTAAGATTAGAGCAAATAAAAATGCTTAAAGTAAAAAATACAAAAATGTATCTAAATGTATCTAAATTAGACTGTAAGTCTAATCAATATTCTGGTTTGAGTCGTTGCTTGCCATTTTGGATTTTTTTCTATTACAGCACCTTAAAAAATGGAAACAGTCAACAGGAGACCTTCTTATTATATATATACATCAGTTTATTATTTTGCAAGCCAAACCAAAGCTCTATGCAGTCTGGATCACCACTAGTGATATAGTGTAAACAATTTGCATCAAAACTGTGCAAAACTAGTAGGTATCATACTTCCTAATCAAAACCAAAATAATCTTTTATATATATATCTTGACCAGCTACTGGTACATCCAAAATCACATTTATCTACAACTGTTTTAAGAAGAAAATACTATCTTTTTTTCTTATAAAATACAATAAATTCTACATGGGACCCTTGAATAGTTTACCTGGAGCAATTGAAGCCTCTCCCCACAGTTTCCTGCAGATCTGTTATAGCTCATACTAATTAGTTATATCATACAGCCCCCATCCCCCAGTTTCTTATCTGTTAATGTTAGTCATGTCTAGAGAGAAAACCCCTCTCTGTCCTGAATCCCTGCTTACCAGGTGATACAGCCACAAGCAGACATTCAGAATACACAAAATTCTTCTCCTCTCCTTATGTTATTTTTAAGAATTCAACTGGATCTTTAAGAGGACCAGCAATTTATAATGGATTCACATTTCTCTTCTACTAAGCCAGAAAAAAGTTATGTTTATAGAAAAGCACTGGGAAAAAAAAAAAGCAATTATGGTTTTATTCAAAACACAGATTGTTAAATACATCTGGTTCCTGAAATTAAAGAAAGTGCTCTCTGAAATGGCAGTAATAAATCTAATTTCAACAACAATTTTAATTAAAGTCTAGAGACTAGGGCTTTAAATATTAACTTGCTGAAGTATGTAAAGTGTGCACTTGGACATCAAGAGCTGAATCTGGCCTAATGAGTATTTCATATTCTGTTTCATGCAGTTATCTTCTTACATAGCCCTCTCTGAGCTGTACTAACCTAGCAAAATTTGTAAATTCCCTCCTTCAATAGACCACACCTTATGTGACTCATCCATACTAGAAATTAATTACAGAAGAGGTTTGTTTGGCAATATTTATCAATGCAGAAGGTTTGGCACAATGTATTTTCTAGTATTCTACTTAATCTGTTTAGAGGAATTACTTTTCCTGGAAAACTACTTCAGTTGACTTGTAAAAATGAAAAAAGTAACTTTTCTTCACCCCATTATAACTTCATATAAAAAAGAGCCCAGTGTGAAGCTGTGGTATGTTACTTGCCAGTCAAGGAATGGGAAAGATAATTTAGCGCTCATGTTATTTAGAATAAATGCTATATATGTTCCTGCATTTAAATACTGAAGGGCAATTATAGAAATGGGGATTAGTGCAAATTGCCCACTACGTAGTGCTTTCACTGTTTTAACTAAGCTATAAAACTGTGTAATTGTACTACACTAATTGAATGCAGCCACACATAATTGTATGCCACCATATGTATCCTATTAGTATAAAGACTGTCAGTATTTTCTAAGCTGCTCTTGTGATCAGTGCAGATGGCAACAGTCAGAGAAGTTGTTCTCCAGGGTTTATTATATGGCTATAAAGACATCCCATGACTTGACAAAATAAACGTTCTAAATAGCAACAATTATGAAAAATGTTCCAATTAAAACATGGAAGACTCCCTAGAGAATAAAAAAACAGACAAAAATGCTAAAACATCACAGGTATTCAGCACACCCTAAACTCTTGGACAGTTGACCATTAGGTGGACTTTACATGCCTTGAGGATAATGTGGAATATATAAGCAGCTAAAAAATAATGGGTGCTGCATGCAGGACAGGTTCACACACACAAAGATTTATTAGCAGGACCTAGATCTGGTCTCACACATGAGCTCTAAGCCTGAAAGTTACTTTTGGGAAGAAGGAAAAAATTAAAAGAGACAAAGGTGCTGGGGAGAGATAAAATAAAGGTGAATATCTTGTTCTTGTCTCCTTCTCCAGAACAACATGTTCCCCTTCACTCCCTGTGTGCTCTTGCAACTCTACAGCCTAGACCATCGTCCCTGTTGTCTTTTTGCTGCTAATGAGGTTGTTTAGCCTCAGGACACGCTCCTCTAAAACTACAGTTACAATCCATGAGTGGGAAAAGGGTGGGGGAGAAAGGGTTGATTCTCAAAAGTAGTGGCCAGGAGAACCAGCAATAGCACAACCAGCTATGTGCAGCACCGTGACAGTAGCAGAGAGAAAGCCATAGCACAAGAACAACAAGGGAAAAATACTGCCCTTACCACTTAGGGGAAGGCTTAAAGAGCTGCAAGGATAAGGGCAGGCTACAAAAGGCAAGTGGAAGGTCTTTAGCAAAAGAAATGCTGAGATCCATGTGGCATTTTTCAAGTGTTTTGCAAATGCCATGAAAATAATGCTAGTTGCATTTTTGTGACATAGGGAACCACACATCCCATTTGACAGCTAAGAAAAAAGCGGAAAGGTTCAGACACACTGAGGCCACAGGCAGCCAATGTCAGAATCAGGGTCAGAGTTCAGGTAAGGCTGGTTCCAAATCACTCTTCTAAAGCAGTGCTTGTTCTTTCAAGGACCTGATAAGCCTTACAGAATCAATGCAATTTGTGAATCAAATGCTGGCTTTTGAGAATTAGGAAGCTGCAAGAGATTAAATGCTGCATCCTTACAGCTCAGTCTGAAAATCGATGCATAATTCTGGAAAAGTTACTTAGAAATAATTCAGCTACAATGTGAACACTGTGATCATTCCCCTTAGTGGGTAATTACCAGAAAAGCTGAGCAGGCAAATCTAATCCTTGCCCTGCTGCCCTCACCTCCTTCCCATACCTCCTGACCATCTCTTTTCCCTCAGAATTTTAACTCTGACAACAATAGAGTTTAGGCATTTACAGACAAATCAAGACAGCAGCAGAGCAAAGCTTGTCCCACACCAAGACCCTCCACACTCTAGGAACAGCATTAATGAATCCTGGCATGTGATTGCTACAACATCTGCATGCAGCCACCTATCAACACCAGCACCAGAAATTAAAATGGATTAAAAGGGCCAAGAAAGGTGTATCAGTCATTAGTGTCTAGTGAGACTTCCATCCAGTGTGTTTTCAGCAGTCTGGAAAATGAGGGCAAGTCACTTCCTCACCCAGAACCTGCCACTAGAGGAACTTCAGCTGTAAAAATTCCACTGCCTGGAAGTTTAGCAATATCTGCTGGAGTCAGCTTTCCCATAAAACTTCTTCATTATCAAGCAGGACTAAATGCATTAAGTCATGGTTGAGAGCACACAGCTGAGAGAACTGATACTCTATGATTCTACAAACATTGTTTTATGGTTGCAGAATATATGGAGAATTGGGACATCCTGATATTGGAACATGTCAGCAAATTTTTGAAAACTCAGAACAGTGAAATAATCAGGAGAAGCCTATTTCTCAGGAGAAATAAAACTACGTGGAGGATGCAACTGCTGCATCCAAGTGTGCAAAATTCTCAGAAGACTAATTGCCAGGGTACGTTTTTCACTGTCTTCAGTGGATAAGGCTCATACAGATTTAGTCAGAAAAACAAATATTTCGATTAGTCTGTTTGTGCAAGTGGCTTAATAAAAAGTGCTATAGATTTGGGAGATGCAGTAGGGGAAGGGCAATGAAGTCTCTTCCTGGCTCTGCTCTGATGTGTGACATTATTAGGACACAGCATTTACATGCGCCATATTTGTAAAGCTAAAGTGTTGCTAATTATTTAGGCAATGACAGAAGTACAGAATAGTCTGCTGAGGACAGAACACTTATATTTATGAGAAGACTGACATTTTTCCTGCAGTTTACTACAAGTTTACTTCTAGTGATCCCAGGAATTACTCAGCTGTTGTGTCCTATGGAACAGTGTAGGCATACCACCTTAGGTTACTGTACTTCCTGGGACAGTTGTTATTCTTAGGAGAGCTTTACAATGCAAAGGTTAAAATTAAAAGATCAGCAACTTAAAAAACTGAAATAAACTTGGCAGGCATGTGGAAGGAGGAAGTGCAGACCTTTTTTCACACACTCTAAAGTTATCAGCAATACTGAAAGATGAATGTTCACTTACCAGTAGATTCTCCGGCTTGATATCCCTGTGGACAATGTTCAGGCTGTGAAGATATTTGATGGCACTGGCCAGATTGTAAAGCATCCCACTGGCATCCCGCTCTGTGTATTTGTTGGTTGAAGTAATAGCATCAAAAAGATCTCCTCCCTGGAGTAAAATTACCATGGGATATGAGTAACACTGCTTGTGAAATGACTGAAAAATTTAGGGAAGACCAAGGAGCATTTGTATAGAAGGAGGAGGAGGAGGGGAAGGGAGCAGCAGACTTTCCTTGAAGCCATAAAGGGTGGGTACTATGGTGACATCTCCCATAATGGCAGGTAAAGAGACCGATAACTCAGAACCGTTGGTCATGGCTGAGTTGGTCAGCCAAGAGGCTGGAGTTTCTACTGCAAACCATTCCCATCTGCTGCTGCTTTTGTAACATGTCCAGCACTTGACAACCTGTGTGTTCAGAGCCTGCTACAAATATCTGGCAAAACTACATACTTGTACATCATGATGCCATTGGCACTTATAATAATCACAATCAGATTGACATCAAACTTTTGCCCAATGCCTAATTGAATCTCAGAAAGATGAAGGAACTCTGAGTAAAACTCAGAACTCAAATTTATCTATCCTCACTGCTATCGTATTTTAAAAGTCTGTTTCCGTCTCATAAAGCTTTGCAAACATGGATTTTAGAAACCGCTTTTTCTACACAAGATGTGAGTTTTTTGGTAATGTGACGCCTCTTGCAGTTAATACTGAAGGACTTTACAGCATGTATGTCAGGCAATTATACTGGGAGACACAGGTGGCTGCTTGTGCAATTTTCAGCTCATCATCCTGCCTAATTCACCTAAAAGATGCTGTCAGTGAAAGAAGAGCAAGAAAATGAGACAGAAAGAAGGAAAAAAGAAAAGAAAGATAACTAAGTGGAAGTCCTCAAAGTTGAAATGATCTTCACCAGGGTTTGAGGCAACCATATTTCCAGAGGTGAGCTGGCAAGTAGGGAGAGGGAACACAGAAGTGCTTGGACAAAGATGGAAGAGTAATTTCAAAGATGAGATTAAGAAGGGAGCTTGACAGATTGGAGGAAAAACCAGTGATCTCTTTTGGGAGATTCTACTCAGAGATTTTGGCCTTTGGCCAAAATCAAAGCAGAATCACAAAGAAAACACAGTCCAACAAGAACAAAAAAAAAAAAAAACAACAAAAAAACCCAAGCAAACAAACAAAAAAAAAAAAGAAAGCAAAGGATAACTCTGCAAAAGCAATGCAATAATTCCCTGTTGCAGTCAAAATATCAAGAAAAAAAATCGGAGAGGACTGTATTTAAAAGAAAAAGCAGGTATTTTCTGAAGGCAACAGGGGAGTCCCAGCTTTGAGACTCTCATAGTTTTATCAAAAGTTTCAAGATATTTTCTGGGCTTTTTTAAAGCTCAACTCCAGAGTAAACACTTTTTCCACTTTCCAGAGAAAAGAGGACAGAGGGGAAAGAAAAAAAAAATTCCATGAATCATGGCTACAGAAAAAATGGTAGTAAAAGCGAGCCACCAAAGACTCCAACCTGGTAAAACAGACTTTACTAGTTATAAAAAAACAAACAAACTATTAAAATTTTTGCATTGTTGAGGTGCAGCTGAAGTATGCCAGGGCAGGTTTATTGCCATTGTAGATACAAAAGCCCAGCTCTTTGGAAATTGCTTGCAGACAACCATTTTTAAATCTGGACCACATCAAACTTCTTGCCCTGGCTGGTGACTGCTCAAGACACATCAAGATACATAGTGTCAAGGAAAAGGAAGAACAAAAGGCCAAGCTAAACCAGATAGAGGATTAGAGAGAAAGAGGCCAAATATTTGGCAAAAGTACAATACCATGTACTTCATGGCATTATCTGATCCCTAAGTATTAGATATCAGCATGTGGCAAAGTATGTGAGATAAATAATCTATCTTCCCTAAGCTCCTTCCTGTGAAACCCCTGTACCAGCTGCTTTTTAACATGAGGCAGTGGATTAGACAGATCTTTGGTCTTATCTAATGTGTTCCAGATGCTCAGAAGAAGTGTCAATAACATCAGCAAAGCATCTGCCTCCAAACAAAGAAAATAGTCTGAACTGAGATATGAGGAGCAAGAATGAAAGAAGCTGAGTCTTAAAAACAGAAGGAAAAATTTTGGCTCAAAGTCAGAAGAAAAGGAACAAATGTTCATGCACAGGAGAAACATAAACTCAGAAAAAGATAGAGGCTGCAGAGCAATTTAACAGACAGTCAAGCCAATCTGAAGTACAATAGTTTTCTCCATTTAAGCATACTGTAGTTGGTTAAGTTTCTTACCAGGTATCCTGCTAAGAAAAGAGAGCATATATCTAGTCTGTGGGATTCTCTGTGGTTAAAGGAGAGGTGATATCCTGGAAAGAGTTAACAGAGCTGACAGCTCTATCAGGCAGAATTGTTTTCAGACTTTGCTCTCCCCAAAGAGCACTTTAACCTGCAAGGTTCTGCTAAGCCGATTCACACAGCAGGTCACTATCATTTATTCAGGCACCAGGGGTGAGTTCAGGATGACATTTCAGTCTTAAATCCCCTGTTCTGGAATGAAACAGGACCAGCAACATCTGAATGCAGTTTTTATCATCTGTACACATGAGGAAGTGTACTTGGAACTACAGTAACCAATTATTTATTTATTACCTTGTTATGTAAATTATTTGATCTCTCTTTTTCTCCTGCAAAAGTGAAATCATATCCTGGAGCAGTAAAGGAAACTCAGCAATAAATCTTGCTTCTTAAATTGGCCAAACCCCTGTTAGGTTTAAATAACAATTTTGTTTCGCTGTGTAAAAAGGCAATGTGCCAGAAACCAGGTCTTTGCTTCCTTTTACAAGCACCACTTGCAATGTGTTTATATTTGTATTTATGAAGTGCTTTTTCTTACACTTTACAAAGCAATGAATGGCCTATCTGCCATGAGGTGAGGGTGGGATTTGCAGCAGTCACTTATGTCAAACATGTTACTGCCAATTAATGCAGGGTGGTATTAAGTGAAACCGGGCTCTGCACTATCAAGCCTTTTCTCCATGCCTCTTTTTCCTGTCTTTAAGTTTGATTTAAAGCCAGGTCTTCTAAAGTCAGTCAATAACAGATGGTTAATCAATTCTAACAGTGCACGCTATGAAATGGTAACAGTCAGCAATTGGTGAATTAACAATTAATGTCTTTCCAGAAATGCCTTCCCTAGTACCCAGAGAGTGCAACGAGGCTTTTATTCCAACTATGTATTTCGGAATAGATGTTTGTACCAGAGAAACAAAGTTGATTCCCCTAAATAAGGTTATTTCTTCTGCATTTTTTCTATTATTGTACATAAAAATAAAGATTATTAGAACAATGCTCTCTAGGATATGAGAAGTACAGATTCCTATAGAGCCCTACCATAATACAGCTAAAAGAATATGTGCAGCAATTTCTAAGAGTAGAGAAGAAAGCACAAAAACCCAGATTTCTCCAGAAAGTGACTACAATGCAGTTTTTTTTTTTTACATACATCTTTAACATTTATTTTCTAAATTATTTTCTAAGAGTTTTCGGTCCCCTCCTCTCTCATTTAGCTGAGTAGGACTTCAATTAAAAATCCATTGGACACTACAGTTTACACATTTTTCAGTCATGAATAGCACAGCAGGTTTCACCCATAAAACCAGCTCCGTGCTTATATCTTGGCAGGTTAGACAAGGCACAGCTTTTAGTTCTTAGCACACCTCATGGGGCTAAGATGAAGGATTTGTCAATGCAGGCTAAAAGCTGTGGATATATGTGATTACAGTACTGTGCAAGGGAATTGAGGTACCTTCGAACAAGCTCTCGCAGACACTGAGGAAAAGCAACAGTAGCATGGATCTCATAGTGAGCTCACTTTAGAATAGAATAGAATAGAATAGAGCAGTAATTATTATTAAAATAGTGTTAGATGGCTAATGGTATCTGATCTCAAGCTGTGCTATTTGACATTGCATGCCTAAGAGTGAAAGAAAGCTGTGATTGTCAAGGGAGTGGGGAAATTATTCTGGGACTGGTTACACAAAGGGATTCATGGCATGAAAGAGTACCAGTATTTTTCTTTTGTCTTAGGATTTAACTTTTTCATCAGAGAAAATATGTCAGCTCCTTAGTACAAGTATCTCCTAGTGTGCTTCCTCAGAGCTTGGAGGTGGTGGACAGTAGGGTTAGGGGGACCATAAGCTCCACAGCACTACTCAAGCCAAATAGGGCATCTGTCAGGCACAAACCTACGAGGACAATGTTGTCATCTCCTAAGATGTGGGGCATGGCCTGAGCTTCTCATGGATGACAAGACTTTCTTTCCCAGACTGCTACGAGGACAGGGAAAATCTGTGGGCATCCACCCGTAAGGCACACAGAGTCTTCCATCTTTGGTCTGGGAATATCGCTTGTGTCACTGATTCTGCTTGGGGGATAATGGAGCAAACCCAAAAACCTTCTCACTCTACTTGCTCTTATATCCCAGAACAGAGACTGAAAGGGTATTTAAGAAACACCTGGACCTGGCATTGCTCTATTTAACATCTCAATGAGGTGCCTACATTAAGAGTACCTTCTAACCTCCACCTACAACCAGAGCAAAGCAGATTAACAATCCTGTTTTCCAAAAAATGCTTTCTCTAAGTCACTGTGAAGAATAAATCGGGTCCAAAATATAAATTATTGCGTTTGCAAATTTACTTTTTAGAACAGAACTACGTTTTAAAAAGCAGACTTTTATTTTTCATTTTCCGTTTCCTTCAGCTTAAATTTAGATTGCTATTGAGGAGGCAAGTTTAACACTGTGTTAATATAAATCAATAGAGAAAAAAACACATTTATTATTGTTTAGATTTAATGTAAATTAATAAAAACTAATGAAACCCTTTCACCTTTTTTATTTTGAAGGCTGGTATTTATGGCTATTTGGACTGGGTATATTTTCAATTCACCTCAAGGCAGATTATAAATTTTTAACAAGTTTTCTTTCGAGGAAGCAAACAAAACTGGCGGAATACAAAGTACTGTCAACAGAACACTTCCAAGTGTGGCTTACAGGAAGTTAGACAAATATTTGAAAGCTATTAAAAAAAAATCTGACAGTGGATTACACATCTTTCAGTAGGATGCTAGACCACTTTAAGAGAGTTCTTCCACTTTACATTATTCCATGATCCCATGTTTTTCAGTAAGCCTAAGCAGGAATGGAATTTTTCAATATGGTTGATACAATAAGCAGCTTGACTCCAAAATACTCACCTTTACAAGTTCCATGACAAGGTACAACTCAGTTGGCATGTCCATCTCCTCGATCAGAAGTACAATATTGGGATGCTTGACTCGTCTTAAAATAGATACCTCATTCTGGATCATGTGTTCCTGACACACAAAAAATCTTCAATGAATATGGGTTAGTGGGAAAAAAATTCACAGCAGAAAAAGCAGAGAGAATTGGGAGCTGCACAGATTCTCTGGGGTTTTTGAAAAAACTAACAGATGTTGCCTCCAGCAACAGAGAAGGAACATGTTTAGAAACATCAGTGTGGTAACTGAAAGTAGAGAGAGTGGAACACAGAAAAAGTAATTAAAGAAAAGATGTGTTTCTGGTGCAGAGAAAAATGAAAGCTTTTCAAAATTTTCTCTGATGCAGCATCTTCTCACAGAACCTTTTGTTACTGATTTTAAAAGCTAACAGTCACTTGGTCCAAAATTGACATCAATTTAATTAGCCTATCTATGCCTAACACACAGTGACCAGCGTTATTATAATTATTTGTATTATTTTCTGCTTTCTATAACACCTGGAATTATGAAAATTAGAGGACATAATTACATGGATAAAATGAAAGGAGGCACGCACAACCAACCAACTGGAGAATCATTACACAGGTCTAGAACAGCACTGCCTTTTCTCCTGATACTCCAAGAGTGTCCAGAGGGTAGGCAAAGACTTCAACCAAAAAGATTCAAACACTTGTCAGGAAGGACACAAATACCAGCTTCTCAAAATGATCTCTCACAAATTATTTCTTAGAAAAAATAGTCTTTTGATCTCATATTTTTTGTACTTACTTTTCCTCTACATTTACTTTTCTTGATTATTTTCAGAGCATATTCTCTACCAGTTGATCTGAGGAAAGATAAAAAAAATATGTTCAATCACATTGAATATTTCTCTCAGTTGAGTTTCTATTTGTTATATGAGTATAATAAGTGTAGTAAAAGTTCTAGTAAAATATTATCTTTTTTCTAAGAAACAAAGCTTAGATTTGACTGTGAAATTGAGCCAAAGTTATTAAATATGCACGCCTGAGAAAAAGACATATAACTTTTTTGTTTTAAAATGAAAGCATTTCAGTGTTTTCAAAGCAAAAAAATTTGCTTTACTTTTTCTTTCATTTTCTAATGAGAATTGTTATTTGTCATTTTTATGTAAAAATACCATACAGTGCTCACAGGTTCAAATATTTTCAAAACAAAGAAATTTTGTTTTCTATCCTACAAAAATACAACCCATGGAAAATTCTTATTTACTTTTTAATTAAAATGAAATTGTTTGCATATCTGCAGTCACAACTGCTATGATAAAAATGTCAGTCCTTGGAATAATTTTTATTTATTCAGTAATTATGGGATATTTACCAGACTTAAATATGTTGGCATTTAGTGACAATGTGGAAGGTTCTGGAGACAGTAAGAGAAATTAGTTCAAGATGACAAGACATTTTCTTTTAACTACCGTGTTTTGAATCCTTATAATATTTATCACTACTACATATATCTTATCTAGAATACTAACAGAAAAATTAGCTTGTATACAAGTTAACAGTATCAACTTCCATTTCTTAATTAAGTTACAAAACCAGAAGATGGCTGTAAGAATGAAAACAAGAAGCTCTGCCTACAAGCCCCAGTTTCACTATAAGATTAAATGGAAAAGGGATAATTTAAGAAAAAGATCTTACTGAAATATTTTCATTTTGTAATACAAGCCTAAACAAGTTATAAATGTCTATTACATTGCCTTTAGGCATGCTTAGTTAAAAATTAAGAAAAAAAAAATTTCAAGAATACAGGGTCATTTTTTCATTCCTCATTTCACAAAAGACAGTAGTTAAACTGATACATTAAACTGATAGAGAGTATGTTCAACAGAGACATTAATGTGTCTAAAAGTGTGCTCAGTCTGTCAAACAGGACATGCAAAGTGAGAAATACACTGAAAGCACTTTATCTGGAAAACAACTGGGCATTTTCATTTCCACATTAAAACATGGAGAACTCCTCTGGCAATGATGTACCACCAATTTTTAATTTAAGGAAAAATGGGTAATTCAATAAATATCACCAAAATATTCATTCTGTTTACCTTCCCAGGCAAAGAGCTAAAACTGTCTCTATTAGGACATCAATTAAAAGAAATCACACAAGATAAGAAGGTTTATGAATTGGGGGGGAATTACTGTTATATCTGTTCAAGATTTATGCAAATAAAAATAAAAAACTTCTCCTATTTGTACTCCCCCACACAGAGGTTTAGTGCCATGGCCCCCCAGAATGGGCTGCACACCATGTAGGGTGCCCCCTTCCAGCGCTACTCTTCAGTGGCTACAGTCCAAGCTCAGTGAGGGGACAGGAAGAGATCTGGACACTATTTTTGGGACTAGAAGAAGGAGGTTGAACAAGAAATATTAGAAATTAAGATATCTGGGGTTCAAACTCAGACAAAATATAGCCTCTTTCAATAGCAGTCTCTTTCCAACTGCTTGGTTGCCCTAGGAATGCTTCCTTTCTGTCATGAGAAAGGAAATTGATGGTTTTTGTTGGCCATGAGAGACTCCATGTACTCCAAGACACTGGAAATGTGAGCTAGTGAGGAAATGTCAGCATTTGAAAGTATCTGAAAGTTAAAAATGAACACATATGAAAACACCGCAGGATAAATTGTGCATACGATAGAGCAGATATGTAACAAGCAGATGACAACTCTGACTGTTCTTTGTTTTGGTATAAAGAAAATTAAAGCTAAAATAATGTAAATCCTTTCCCCTGAAAAGCTGCAGAACCACGGCCTGTCAGCAGCACTGCAACTTATACAGCACCAAAAAATATGCATGGCCATGTCAGAAAGTCACGGTGAAAACAGGCACCAGTGTACCTCTCACCTCTTGCTCACTCCAAAAAATAAAAAGGGACTACAAAAAGAAGGCAACATGTTATGGCTGGACAGGAGTCTGGACCCACTGCATTACCATACAGTTAGACCTCTAGCTCATAACAGGGCTTGGTGCCATGTTCCCTGGCTTTTAAAACTTTTGCAAACTTCACGGAGATTTAGATTGCACTGGAGACAAAAATCTATCTTTGTTGTTGTATTTGTGCATGCATTAAATGTATTTAAGAGTCTGTGCCTGTACATTCACAGATGCTCAAAACGGGACTTAGAATTCCTCATGTGAAAATTTTGGAGATGGTTTTTGGTTTCTATTTGGACTATTCATTGTCAGAGGAAAAAGCTTGTGAATGTATCAAAGTGATCACAACCTGTATTAACCAGTGCTCACAGACTGATCTCACAGCTATGGAGAAGGAGCATTCATGTGACCAGTGAATTTGTGCAGCAAGACCCATTCCTACTTGTTTAACACCTTATGGTGCTATTCCTTTGAAGTCTAATGCACTCAGGAATTGTACTTCACAGAAAATGGAAAAGTTCTCTGCCCCAGGTATCACCCCATTAATTCTGGCTCTGCAAATGATGGACATATCAGACTTTGAAGTGAGGAGGTTAAAGAGGCTTAAAAAGACTGAAAAGAATATTGAAGGAGTTTTACAGGTACTGGTATAATTTACCCTCCTTACACACTTGTGATGGGAAGGATATAGTGCTTTAGAAGTATAACCTCACAGAAACAATTCCACTTTAGTTTTCAAGATCTCCCAAAGTAGTAACTCTGATAGAAATGGAATCTATGGAATGGTATAGCCCAGAACCACAAGTCCATATATTTGGGAATAACTGGGTAAAAATGCTATTTGAGTACATTAGACACACCAAGTTACTGGATACTTCTGGGATCAGTGGGATAGACAAGAGGACAGGAAATAGTTTTCATTCAGGCTCTCCAGGATATTGTAATCAGCATTATTTTTAGGTGTGATGGGACCTACTTTTAATTTTTTTCATGTATTTTATCTCAGTTTGGGAAAGAATTGTGAAATGCGCACTAGCACATCTATACTATTTCTCAGCACAAATTGCATTTTCAGCTGAATGAGTTTATTAAAACCACAACTTTTCTTTATTTTAGCTTATAATCTGCTTTTCCCAGTCACTATTCCCTTTACTTTAAGGTGTTTTTTTCTCTTTTCTTAGTTACCTGTTTTCACCCATTTATTTCATTAGTCATGTCTCTCCATAGAGTTTTAGAGTGTTTCCTTTGTTTCATACCATTTTGCTTTGCTTCCTTTAGGTTTACATACAGTTGAGTGCTCAGACCCTGAGGTTTGATCTGAGCAGCTATTGCCCTCTGGATGACCAGCTCCACCAAGAACTCTGGCAGAACACTAAAGGCCTCACTAGAACTTTGGCCAAGTCCCACAAGCAGCCTGTCAGCTTATACGAAATCCACTCTCACCCTTTTCCGCAACAGCTGTCTTCATGATCTCCAAGTTGCACTTTTGGATGCAGAGGTGGACCTGTATTTTTCCAAGGAGCCTAGTTTAAAACCAGCCAAGCTAATTTATCATTGTTTGTCAGGAGATTTAATCTCACTCTCCAGGGTTTATATCATATTCTTACAGGCTAAAGAATAGTTTTACCTTTGAGCCCAAAGGTGAAGTTATAGTCCTCTGTAAGAGTCTCCTCTCCAGGATATGGTAATAGGGGATAGAAAACTTAACTGATGAAATTTCATTTTCAAACCTTGACATCTCTATTGTCCTCTCTTTTGGACATCTCCAGCTCCAGCAGCTTTTTGCTTTGTCTGCAGTGCTACTATTTAACATGAGCAATCCTACGGTTGTTTCACATACAGGTATAGTACCTTCTGTCTTTTATATCCCATAGTCTCCTATTTTTAACAATACCACTAAAAGGCAAGCACAGTTCTTAGAGCATTCCTGCTTTGTTCCCTATTTGTTATACTCTTAAGGATGGGTAGAGCCAGCTCAAGCCTGAACAGATTTAGAAACAGACACATGAACTAGTCAACCTGGACATTTTCAGCAACATTGACACTTGAGGTGATTTGTGACTTCTCTAATATGGAGAAGAGTTCTAAAATCAATGACTCTTTCCACCTGTTAACAGTAAAGGTCACTGAAGAAGTTAGATTTTGGTGTCTGCAGTGAGGCTCATAAAGTTGGAAGGAGCAAATATAATGGCACAAAGCAGGCAAGCAGGAGTTATACGTCCATTAAATTAAAAATAAATATGGAAGAAACTACACCTCAGTGTCAGATGGTAGAATAGATGGATCCAAAATTACTTCTTTGTGCTGACCATTGCTACTACACCCCAAACACAGAACTTCCTGACATCTTTACAGAGTGCTGCTATATGTGAAATGTTCCACTGGTCTAATGTAAAAGGAGCATTGCAAGAACATACTGTAAGAAAAGATGTTATTTCAGTGCAACAAGAGAGATTTAACACAAGGAACTGGTAAAATCATGTGGAGTGTACCAGAAAAAAAACCCATATAAACCCAATAAAGAATTAAATTTATAGATTGCCCCTTGAATTCACTCTTTTTTTAATTTGAGAGGACATTAGTTTTTCCATCTGGCATTGAGACATTACCTTGTTACATTTCTGTATTCTACAAATAAAAATATGATCTGGAAAAAACATGACATTAATAATTATTTTTTTACAGTAATAAGCTTATTATCCTCCTCACCTTTCTATACACTCCTTCACAATAGCAAAATTTCCGTCTCCTATAGTCCTTCCAACTTTATATCGCTCTGCTATTGACGCTGGGACCTGGAAACCTTCCTCCAACACTTCTGAAAGAATCATTAGTACATTTTTATTGTTAGTGAAGGAAACACAGATGTTGCACATAACATGCATTTTAAGTCCACGGTTTAGGAGCCTGGAAACCATTCAGTCAGTATCTCACTTACTGTACAGTGAAACCATGCTGCTGACATTGTATATACTCAACAGGTTTCATGCAGATACAATAATGAAAAATAAGACTTCTGGGGGCTCAAACATACCACCATTTGAGTGTTATATAGTTGCCATTGCAATATGCCCCCAAGACAAAACCAAAATTGTATTTTTTTAATTACAAAAAGGCCTCTGTGATCTGCACAAGCGCAGACCAGCCTCCAAAAAGGGCTGGAACTCCTTGACACAGCATGATTAAATATATGTACCAAAGAAGTCCAACACTCAAGCACTTATTTTATTACATCCTGTAAACTGAGACATCCATAAAACTCCTCATGTGCTAAGTGCTAGTTCTTCCCATCCCCCAATATCAAATATTTAGTTTTTAAACAAATGTTCTCAATAATACTACCTCACTTGCAACCTGGGTACCAGATGTTGAGGTAAAATTGCATTACACAGTGTCTAAGCATACGAGAAGCTTGTAGTTTAATGTGTTTTAGTGCTCATTCCTGTACTATTATTTTTAAATGTATTTGAAATAGTGTTACAAATACCTAACATGCCCCTAAAAGCTGACTGTAAACTGCAGCTGATACAAACTACTATATAAATATTGTAATGTAGAAAAAGTAGCCTCTCAGAAATGTGATTTGTGTTTACACTCTTTAAGACGGTGCATTTAACTGTGTATTACTCTGTCCTTTGTTCTAGTTTAGGATTAAAAGTGAATGCTAGGAATGCTAGGACACAAGGAGGCTGGGGTTTGTCTGAATTCACAGACAGCATGAAGTTCTCCAACAGGAGCACAGATACACACACACACGTACGTAGATGTGCATGTGAGCCAGCAGTGCTCGAGCAGACCTTGTCCCTTAACCAACTTGCTCAAAGCCTTAGCATGGAGTAAGACTATCCATTTCTGAGTAAAGACCCAGGACTGCAGTGTGTTCTTTGGTACCACAGCAGATGAGACAAAAATACTGAAATAAGCCAGTCAGCACTGTGTTGGTTACAGAAATAAAGCCTCAAGTATTCTGCAATAAAAATACCTCTGAAGAATGATGTCCAGGTCAATTGTGATCCAGAGCGAACCTAACTGGTTTGCTAAGGCTGAGGAGCTTCCTCACAGAAAATTATCCAGCCTGTAATGCTCCCACCTTCTCTAGCAGGAAGAATGACTCATTTCCTACACAGCTGCTGTTATCACTACACTGACTGCTTTGAAATGTCAGCCTCCAAATGTTACCTTCTGCAGGGCCATCATTTTCATCCATAGAGCTGCAAACTTTGGTGGATGCTAATGAGGTAGAGGAGCCACTGTGTTGGGAGCTCTGGAAATGGAGACACAAATGAAAACAGATGATTTTTAAGAAGCACAAGTACCCACAGCACGTTCCCGCTGGACACGCATCCTGGAGAGGCTTCAGTGTTCCCTGTGTGAAGTATCTACTTCGGTGGATGGATACGTGGATGCTTGGGAAGAGTCCAACTTCTTCCACTGCAATTACACTTCTGGTAACCTCACATTACTGGAGAGATCCTTGATCCATCAAGTGCAGCAATGTGCCTACAAGAATACTTTGATGTATGCTCCAACAGTTTCTCCCTATTCCACATGCATTTTGGCAGGGAAAACCGAGGAGCCGTATGCCCTCTACAGGCCAGAGACCGTGCTCTTAGAGACCCTATTAACTCAGCAGGCACTAGAAGAACCTAAGTCTTTAGTTGTCTGTGTTATGGGCAGAATTCCTCAATTTTACAAACCTCCCTCTGTTGAAAGCCTCCCAAGTTTTGTTCTAAAAGGGAGAACTCATTATGGTAATGTATGGACAAATAAAATGCCAGGGTGGTTGCAGTTGGCAACCAAAAAGGTTCCTGTTTCCTTTGATTGGGGGTAGCTCATTTGAGGCAGTGACTCTGTTCTTGTGCTCCATTTCATGTACTTGTCCTGCAATTGTCTGAGCTTGTCTGTACAGCTAATGGGGGGAGGGTGGTGTCTTCTGTGGCCCCTCAAAGGAAACTTGTAGCCACCCACCTGGGATGCCAGAAGTGTAGGAGGCAGGATCTCACCAGGGAAGCCTTCCAAAGCACCTGTCAATGTCTATCAGTTACCTACAGACTTTAGGAAAACTGCTTTATCATGCATCTAGATGGATGAAGCTACACAGACATTTGAGATGGACTGGATTTCACCCAAAACTTTTATCCTGTGGTGCATAACAATTATACAAACTCATCTTCAGGATTCTCCTATCTTCAAAGGAAGCAAGAAGCTATAAATGTAAAGGTGGCCCTTCAAACTTAAATCCAAATGAAGCATTTCCTCAGGTCCTCCTATTACAAATTTAGTGAAAAATATTCAGAGGATTTGCAAAACTAAAACTTCATTGGGTTCACATCATTCACATGCTGAAAGTGCTGCAGTATTTCATTATCTTCTTCAGTCTATAGATTATATAGATTGCAGGCTGTACTTCATGTAACTAACACTATCACTTCCTTATCAGTGTTTGCAAGGTTTTTAGATGCCCACAGTCATGGTGCCAATCCACTTTACAAATTAAATACGACTACTTTGGAATTTCTTTCGTCTGACACTGCAGAGCACAGTTCATGACTGGAGCAAGAATAACTAAAGTTGCAGCAGTTTGGACATTTGCTGAGTACCAAGCCAAGGAAAATGCAATCAACAGACTTAAAATCTGGCCAGTATGCTGAGTTCATTTGAACAGAATAACTTTTAATTTCTCCCATAACAAAGGTCAGATGACTTAGACAAAATCTGAACTTGGCCTACTTTTCACTAAATAATCCTGAGAGCTTGCACATCCCATCTACCATGAGATTCTTTGCCCTTGTTTCCTTTAATCAACCCCAGCTCCCTCTTTTCATCCAGGCAAGTATTTCTTCTGAGCTTTGACCAGAACTGAAGAATGCATTAATCAATTTTTGGACTGTTTTTGTTGCCTCTTGACAACAGACGTCAGCACTGAGTGATTTTATGCAGTTTGCTAAGATATTGCTGCTCTTGTTTCATGGTTAAGACGTGTTTATATATGTTCTATTCCTGTATTAAACTCTGCGTGACATCCCAGTAAAAACTTACCTCTGGTTCATTTTTGAACAAATGAGCAGATGTGGATCAAGGTAACGGGAAAATGCTAGGAGTTCTCATGCCTGGAGAAGTCAGTCTCAAAGCCTATTTTTATACATGTGTAATGAGAGAATTGTTTCCTTTACAGTCCTGCTTGTAAAATAAGTAGAAAAACATGTTCTCTCTACTCCTTCTGCTATGTTTGTTTGTTTTCCTAGAATAGACATCCAATTTCATACTTATTTTCCCACTCCACAGTATTTTCTGAAAGGAATTACAATTTAAATATGTTTAATATTTATTACTTCTATGATCAGGAATGAATCATTACAACATTTAAGGAGTACAATCACAACAAGGTTAGTGCTAGATTTTCAACAGATTATTTAACAGCTACTTTTTTTCATATTTTGCACTTTAAATGGTGAGATCACACTTTTAAGTAGATGTTTGGTCAAGGCTGCTGACTGCACAGCACTGCAGCTTCCTTTAGCAGCCTGATGCTTCTTTACAAGTCTTGCAGCCATTGCTGTCATCTGTGAGAATGGGAGATATGAAAATTGAGACCTAACTCAGTGGCCATATAGTCTCAGAATGGGTGCCTAGAGACACTCAAATTTCTATTTGAGGACTGAAATTTTCAAGGACCTTAAAACAAGGCTTAGCCAAGAAATGCAATTGCTCAGTCCTTCCAAAATGAGATATCTTCAAAGGCCCATTTAAACAAAGCATTTTAGCAAGTACTTCAAATAAAATACAAATAATCTTAATGATACACACATGAGTGAAATTAAATTGACTCCTAAATATGTCTTGGGCAAACTTGTTAAATACGTATTTAACCTAGGTTTAGTCTAATAGACTGAAAAAAAAGTGCCCAATGAAAATTTAAAGGAAAAAATTTACTTCATCCTGATGGCTCTACTTCTTTTCTTATTGGCACTGTTAAAGATGGGAAGGTTAAAATTGTTTTTGTTAAAAGAAAAACTGAAATAATGCATCAGTAGATGACATACCACTGGTCTGCAAACAAAGCATACAGCCCCTTTGGTGACAGCAGCCTGCGAAGCATTGGCACGGAGGCAGAGGGAGAACTTGTCAGTGACAAGAAAGCAGTAGCTAGGAAGATGTGCTAAAAATACACACTGAGACTTTTAAAACTTTAAATAATTATTGAAAAATATATCAAAACATACTCTTCATTAACTTTGCTGAACCCCTCCTATTAAAACAACAACAGATTGAAAATAAATCAGGAACTGGACATTTGCACATATTCACCAAATCTGCTGACAGCACCCCTTTCACAATTAAGAGATGTTACTGGATAAACACGACACAAATATTTTCATCTTTATTCAGTCCTCTCTAACAACATGCAGGCATTTATTTATTTATCTTTACTTCAGCTAGAAAGAGATTTCATTTATTTAGACTTTAATTAGCTCGCTGTTCTCACAAGCTGAGAGCCCTGCGGGTCCAGCAATCCTTGTGGGTCTCAGCCTTCCTTCCAGTTGGCTTGCCAATCGTGAGGCAGTCTGTCGTGCACGCTGCTGCTCTCACAGATGTGGACCCCATCAGGGATCTTGCAGATGGGGAGGGGGAAAACCAACCCTAAGCAAGAGTATAATCTCTTCAACACACAGACTTTAATGCAATTAGCTGTTTTAATTTTAAGAGATGCTGAGGTGCTTGGAATGTCATCGCTTTTACACAGATTTAAAGGGGTCCAGTTGCACAGGTTGCCAGCACGTGGCCAGTTTTATGGCACACCTTCATAAAAGCAATGGCATAAAAACAATCAGGTCTTTGGTGTAAGCGTTTCAGATCCTATTCAGGTTTATACAACAGATGGCCAGCACAGCACACACCTCACTGATGTGAATGGAAATATTAGCACTATAGAGTTTCAGCCATGTCTCACCCAGAGATTTATTTTTCAACTGTTTGGTAAATAGTTTGTATCTCAGTGGAAACTGTGCTAAATTCATGGGGGTAAAAAAAAGGCAGCAAAATAAAAATTACTGTAATCTCTCTCTGCTGATACTCACCTTTGTTCTAAATTAATCTTAAAACCCCACTCCAACGAAAGAGCAGAAATTTTTCTTGTGGACTGCTAGTGTCAGCGGTTATAAAAAGAGACTTAAACAAGCATGATAGGAAGTTTGTTAGTGCAATTCAGATTCCTGAATCTCAACCCCAAACACTGCATTCTATTTTCTAAACTTCTTAAAACCTTTCTTGGTGCATGTGGAGTCTACAATGTCTCTCAACAATAGATTCCTTTGTATTTTTACAGTATGAGGGAAGCATCTGGATGAAATGTGAGTAACAGAAAAGCACTCAGGTGTAATGCTAAGTTTGGATCTCATGCAGAGCTCTACTCTTTTAGAAACTGGCTTAATGTAGTGAGGATTAAAATTAGTAAACAAAGTGTAAGTTCAGGAAGGAGGCTCAGGAGAAGAGAATTATTAATATCTTTAAATTATGCCTCCTAAGATGTTCCTATTCCAAAGAACTCTACAGAATCTTTACAAAAAACACAAAAATATATGCATGTCAGTAATACATGTAAGATGTATCTCAACTCAGTAAGGAAAAATAGCTTTAAAACCAAGACTAAGCACTCTTAGTCTTGTTTTTTTGCCCCTACACTCACCTTCTTTGGAGCCCATACTAAAGCTCGGTCTGGTTACAAAACAACCTTTGCAAGGTAGCTGTCATGGCTTCCTAACAGGCTCAGCTTCTTTGCATAAAGATAATGATGAACAATGGTAAAATAAAGACAACCATCCAGTACAGCTATTAGCTTTTAAAGACTTTGAAGGAGATAAAAAAATTCCGATAATATGTAACAGTGTTAAGCAAGAAATAAGTGAGTCAATGAACAGCAAAATGGTACATTATCCAAGAACAAAAGCAGAGGACAGCTGATTTAAAACAAAAAAGTAATACATTTTAATGTAATTTTTAAGAAGATAAACTGATTTTTTTATTATTCAACTTAGAGAGAAGCAAAGGGTTACACTGAAATTCCCTCTCCAAACTATATCCAGTGAAAAATGTTTTTGATTTTCTTTTGTTTAACTTTACATTTTTCTGCTGAGACAGGGAAAACAAGCTTTCATGTAAACATTACAGAGTTGGCAAAAAAATTACTTCATGAAGAAACATGAAATCCACAATCTTCATTCTGAAAGAATGGAAACTAATGGAGTTCAATGTATATAAAGAGAAATGATGCAACTGTTTTCTTTTCCGGTTTAGATACTTCACTAAAATGGCACATCAGATTCAAATTTATTTATAAACTGTTTCATCTGGAAAGGAACAGTAGAAAGTGTATGCAAACCTGCTTGCAAACTTATTCATAATTCTACATCCTGCCCTGTTTTGTTAGACACTTGACTTGAGAGAGGTCCTACACAGAGAAGTGATTTTTTTGTTGTTGTTCTTTTATGCAATTATGCAACACAGCTTGAAGAAGTGATAAGTTCAAATGACACAAGCAATTATCTGGCATATTATCAGGGTCTTGTGTTGGTTTTCTTCTTTAAGGGATAGAGAGAAAATTGGAGAGTTTGCAAGGAAATGGAGATGACAGACTGAAGTTAAATTTGCAAGCTTGAAGCGCTTTGTTTTATTAAGATTCCCTCACTAAGCTGCAGCATTGGACGCTTAGATACTCATTTGATTTGTGTAACAAGACAATTCAGAAAGACAAATATAGTTTCCTACATGGTATTTAACAATAAATTTAAATATAACCTCCACTAGTTCCTAACAGCTGCTTCCAAAGTTGAGCCATAATTCACTCTAGGCTCACTCAGCCTTTGACATCATTCAGGAAAGACTGATGATATAAAAAGTGAAAAATCAGATTTGTGGTATCGGAAGTTATTACTGTCATTTCTCTATCCTCACTGAAATTAACCTAAAAAGTTACATGTACAGTGATAAAATGTGGAGGTTTCCTTTTACCTCTTCTAAAGTTATACACAAGTAAAATTTTCTACTTAACTACAGAATAAAAATTGAAAAGCTACCAACCTGAAGGAGGTTCTTATATCTTTCACTTAATTAAGGGCACAGCAAAATAACCATTTCACTTTCAATTATTTAGTTGTATTTGAAAAGCTCTCATGGTATTTTTTTACTGTTTCTTGGTAGAGACAGAAACCTCAGATATTTTGTTTCTACTCTTCCCCATTTCTACCATATTGTTTTCCTTTACCAGCAACCAAGGGCATTTCAAAACTAGGACTTTTATCAGGCCCACAGTTTCCTCCAGGAACATCAGCTGAAGCATCAGGCTGGCAGATGACATGTCAGAATTTGTAACATCTCTCTTCCCCCACCCCTGCCAAACAAGAAATAAAACTAGGCTATGGATATGTGGAGATGCATTTTTAAAGAATGGAAAAATGTATCAGAAATTTAGGTACTTATTTTAAAACACACCAGGTGTGTTTCAGTACTATTAGCTTTTCACAAGCATATTTTCCTAATACTTGTCTTAGGAGAAGTCCTGCTGGGGCTCAGGCTGGTGGTCGGGACCTGGCACCTTGCTTTGGATATTCCACTAATTCCCCACTTCATGCTTCAAATCTAGCCCATCATGTGCAAAGTTACCCATAAGCAATTCCAGGCAGTTATATTTACTGTCTTCACAACACCCACTACAAACCAAATTCCTCCTTGAAGCATTTTTTGTATCTACACACTAAAGCCATGAGTTTATCACTAAAAAAAGACATTGAATGCATCTACTGTTTAAAGGAACCCATTAGGATGCATGAACCCCACATGCTTACACTAAGGTTAGGTGGACAATGTTGATCCAAAATAAACAAGCAACACCAAATGCAAGAATTTTGTTAAAGCATGTTAATCATGTTTCCAAAATAAATTCTCTGAACAGTGTGCATTTTTAATATATATTTATTACATCACTTACAATAATCTACATTAATGTTAAATCTAGCAAAATAACAAATTGCAACCAGGATGACATGGTCAATTATGAAACACAAGTACAATACAGTATGATGAAACAATGGCACAAAAATGAAGGTGATTTTTGTCAGCTGATTATAAGAAATAAAACATTCATCAGTATTTATTTTGCAAGTTTTACATGTTTTGTTGATAAATCAACAGCTTTCTTTTTGGTTTCCTGCATCACATGAATACAAAAATGGTATATTTTTAAAAGCAAATATCCAAGCACTTTTCATTAAAAAAAATAATTGTATGCATAACTTTGTAAAATCTTAAACTTATGTTGTAAATGTGCCAAATATTTACAATATCATAGTGCAACTGAGAAAACAAAGAGGTCTTAACACAAACATTGCTAGCTCCTCTTTCACGAGAGCCCAAATTCCAAAACACTGTATTGCAGGGCAAACCATAACCTAATTACCCCATGTAACACCAGACAACAAGGACACGCTGATTATAGTACAGCTTTCTTCACACTTCACTGCTGAGGGTTAATTGAAGCGAACTGGAGGACAATCACCACGCGCAATCGGGGACACGAATCGGCGCCCGGCGCGTGCGCGCTCAGCCTTGCGCGGACACAGCTCAGGTGAAACCTACGGACCCACTGCCTGCCTGGGGGCAGCTGCCAGCTGGAGACAGGCCAGAATTGTCATGGCAGCAGGCAGAGCTCGGGGCAGCCCCTGCTCTGCTCAGCAGACCCTGGTTTTCTGGACGGAAGGGCTTTCCTGGAGGAAGCACACCCATTTCCAAAGAGGAGGACAACCACTTGCTTACTTTGCTCTGCACATAAATGTATTGCTGTCTGTGCTTTGTAAAGTTACTTTTCATCACTCACAGTCACAAGTTCTTGTCACTAGTAGATAGAAAGTGAAGATTAAATAAAAACTGATCCTGTATTTGGTTGCACACCATTAACTGGATATAAAAAAAAGCACAGACAACATTAATCTATGCATTCATCAAGGGATGAGGTAATTTAGCACCATAAGGATTTTCTGTCTGCTCATTTCTCTACATTTTTGACAGAAACAGTAAACTTGAATTGATCAGTTTCTTTTCTATATTACTGTTAATTCATTTTACATTCAGAGTGCAGTTTTTGTAACGTATGCACCATATAAAGTTCACACAGCAGTGTGAATTATGAAACTGCAGAAGAAAACATTATTACTTATCTCAATTTCACACAATCTCAATCCAGTTGTTCTTCTAGGGTGTTGAACTATATATATCCTTTCTTGCAATATACATTTATAGCCACAATATTAATACCCCAGAATTTTCATCTTTCAGCCAAATATGCCTGTGAAAATGAATTGAAGAGAAAAATAACTAAATATAATGTGCTGTCTCTGAATTATTTTACGAATTGGAAAGCAATTTTCACATTACGTAATGAATGCTAAAGACTTTACTGATTTCAATAAAAGAACTTCTAATTTTTGCATTACTTGATGTAATGTAAAACAGCACCATTGAAGAGGAGGCATAAGACTGAACATGTCAAAAGGATACCATTTCAAATATTCAAATTTCAGTTTAGGATTAATGTTTTGTCTGTGTGCACGTATTTGTGCATAAGGTTCTATCCTTCCTATCTTGGACTCAATGGTGGGTTTGCCACTCACTTCTGGTCAGTTTGAAATTAGCCCTTGTTCATAGATGTGATCTCTTAAAACTGTACAGAATTCTGTGGTGTAGCTGCTTAGCAAGGAATGGTTGGTGCAGCTCCACCAACTTTATCAGAGCTGTAATGAATCCTGCCAGATGAGCATCCCCCTGTTAAAACATTTTCCCCATTTATTTGTTAAAAGTCACAAATGGGACATAACAGCGCATGGGTTCCAAAGCTATTAATCTATGTACGTGTGCATGTGCATGTAAATATAAACATATGCATTCTGTGCTTCACATGTGAACTGCTTGTTGCACAAAAGAAGAGATTTAAAAACCAAAATGAAACAAAGTTGCAGAAAGCATTAGGGAAATAATCACAAGTATCCATAAAGCTCAAAGGGAAGCAAAGCTTTCACAATCTATACAAGACTCTTTAGCTACATTATAATCACCTTGGGGTAGGCACAAATAATGCAGCATACAGAGAACTTTCAGAGGTTCAAACACTATGAAGTTGCTTAAGCTATTCTATTATTTAATGCAGTTAATGAACTCTAGGAACAAACTAAAACCTGTGCTGTTGCAAGCAGAATTACAGCATCAAGGAACACAATTTCAGTTCCACCCATAAACTGAAACCTCCTGGTCTTGCTCAAAAGAAACATTTCATTTCTGTTCATGTATAATGGGAATTACATTCCACACAAAAAAGGATCTCAAAGTCTATAAACAGTGTACCTTTTCAATCTCTAAGGGACTTTCATTCCTAAAATGAAATATTAATGATATGTCTTGCCCCTGAATAGCCCCTTAATACAAGTCATATGTTGAAATGATTAAATGTTATGGACTAGTATAATCTTTTTTAAAACAGTCTTGATGGAGAACTTGCTATGATAACAATTACTGATATAAGGTCCATTTTTCTTTTCCACAGCTAAGCAAAGCTGTGGGATTCAGGTTTGATGGCAGTCTGTGCTCCCTGCGCAGAACAGTCTTAATAAACTGACTAAGCAGCAGTAGCCTATATGGGAGAAGGGAGGGAAAATAAAATTCCTGGAATTTATTTTCTTTAAAGGAAAAAAAATTTAAAGTGTCAGGAAGTATTTCTCTCAATCTGGTCTAGTTGCCTGAATTTTTGGAAACTGATCCAAATGCACCTTTATATAATATGCATTTCTCAGGATCAAGTAACACATTTTGCAAAGACATTCCCTTGTAACAACCAAAAATGCAAGTAACTTCACAGCTGTGAACTTTTTCAGTAGAACAAGGCAGCCTATGCATTATGGTATGGGGTGAGGGATGGACTGTTCTTATGGCTGGGAACAGTTTTAGATTGAAGTCTGAGGCAGGAATGGCAAAACATACATCTCAAAAGGGAATGACCTGACTGCTTCAGCAAACCTGCCAGACCAATGACTTTCCCTCCAAATGATACAGGAACCACATATTGGAAAAAGAGAAGGTAAGTTTTGTATTCTGCTGCCCTTTTATTTCTTTTTGCAAATATCCTCTGTAAAGAAAATTATGTTGATACAGTTAAGCCATAACATCACATGCCAACATTTTCCATTTGCTGAGTTTTATTATGGACAAATCAGTTTAAAGGAATTATTTCACTCCATTTAGAAGTTGACATGTAGCAGCTAAACCTTTTCTTCAATTAAGTAAATTTTCCTGATTTCAAAATATATTAATCATCACTAAATAGCTGAAAAATAGAACCTCTATAGATTTTTTTGCTGAGAATCAGAAACATGCTGATTTCTAATTCTTAAATTATTAGTATTTGAGAAAATTAAAGGAAAGGTGTAAGATTGCAAAAATGTGTGATCACTACACTATGTACTTAATACCACATACAATGGGAAATATTGCTATTATGTAAATTAACTAGACTAAGATTCTCACAAGAAAGCAGCAGAAAACAAATAAAAATTAGTAGATATTTGTTAAGCAACTGGTTCTAATGCATGACCTACTTTAACACTAAAGGAGTTTTGCATATTCGTGATGTACAAAAAGAGCACCTCTAGATACTGCGAAAACAGAAAAATTAGGTCAATAGGAGGATGATTTACAGTATTTACCGTTTATGTTGGCTTTCTTTTTAAAATGCACAAAATGTCTTATAGGAAATAAAAATGATGTTCCCATTCTCAACATAAGTGAATATAATCAATTACTTTCTCAGGCAAAATACCTTTTTCCAAAATATGTTATCATATGTATGTCAGATGACTCTGCTAGACAGCAGGCCCTCATATATCCTTGGTCAGAAATCTGTCCCTCTTTACTTGCAACATATGGATGGTCAGCATTAACAGCTCTTGCCAGGTAAAACATTCATAATGCCTGTGAGCACCCTTCTGTTTACAGTTATCAGATGGCAATGCAGTGAAGAATTTGAGCACTGCTCTGAAAGAATTACTTTTGGCCTGTGACCACACAGGATTTCTTCACTTTCCTTTCATTTGGATAAAAAGATTAAACTTAGGGTGCTTAAAATGTGCGTGTTGGGATCAGACAGCGTGGTGCAAGCAGTTTAATATGGTAGGTTTTTTCTTCTCTGCATTTTACCTATTCGTTGGTAAAAGCAAAGTACCCATTAAATGTTCATATCAAAATGAATAAAGATAGATATGGTAAAAACGGAACATATAATCAGTACCTTCGATGATAAAAATAGTGCTATTCATAAATGTGCCCACTATGGATTTGTGCGTTATATTCACTTTATCCAATCTTGGTGCCTTTAAGCATGCACAATGCTGTTCTGGATTTGATGGACATATTCAATGGCTCATTCATTACAAATTCTTGCATTAAAATGCAGTGATAAAGCCAAAAAATACCCCCACACACTAGAATTATTTTGGCCCCATGTTGTTAATATTAAATATGCAAAACTCTTTTGTGCGGTTCACTATTACTGTAAATTAGCAGCTATTTTCTTTAAAAATGTTAAACCTTCATCAAATCACAAACCATAAACATTGTTCCATTTTCTCTTTTACACTGAGTCTCCTACTGAATCCATATCATCCGAAGAGAGTGGGCGATACAGGTCCTGTAAGATGAAGTGCAGTATAGATTTGTTTATTCTGTTTGATTTGTTGCACTGCAACTGTCTTATATTCTTTTTGTTACTGTGGACCAGAAGACATTGTTCAACATAAAATACACGTTCTATATGCTCATATTGTTGTCTTAATGTCATATAATTATTTTTTAATCAAAAAGATAGATAGTAAATAAAGCTGAAGTTTCAATATACAACATATTCTCAGAGGCAATTATTTTTTTTCTTTGAGTCTTTCCTATTAAGCACTATTCAAGCAGTATTTGTTTGTTCTGAAGAATCTCTTAATGGTTTGGAAACGTGGAAACACCATGTATTTCTTTTTTGGCCATTTCGCAGTGGCAGAGCAGCAGAGTAAGTGCTTACCTTACATAAGTTAATAAAAACTCAAAACTTGCCACCCACTGGTGATATAGCATGGATCCAGCAACATCTGACCCCTGGACTGCTGGCACTAAATACTGCTGTTGCCTATGTTGTACTGACAATGGTGTTCCTTTTCCACAGCTCCTCTGTGCCCGTGTGATTGTATAAAAAGACAGCATGTTTTACACTTTGTCCTCCCATTACCGTCTCTTTCTGTTGGTAGCCAAGCAACCAGCTCATGACAGCAGAGGGAGAGTCTGAGTGGATCTGTACATTTCATTCTTTCAACACACTGATCCTCTGATGGATCAGACAATCCTCAAGTGCCAGAGGTGTTATGGGATGATACATGGCCCTATTCCACCTACACAGCACAACAACCCTCGTCGAGACACAAAATTGTAAGGAATGAAAGTTCAAAAAAGAAATGGCACAGGACAGGGCACTGTCTTTTTTAAGGTGATTTAGGCATAACTGATGGTTCAGAGGGGTTCTGATTGGGCAGGTGGCCAGCACATCCCATAGCCATTCTCTGATATCTTAAGGTGTTTTGGGGGATCCTTTCCAGATAGAACACATTAACAAATTGCAACAAAAAATCCCTGTGAGACAAAGTACAAGGAAAACATGAGAATGGGAAAGCTGATGGAGCCAGCTTTTGGGTTTGAATGATTTGTTGAATGGATTTGTTTTGCTTTTTTTAATCCCAGTAAGATAAAACAGACAAGAAATTAACAAATCTGAAGGCTATATTACAAAAAAGGATCAGCTAAAATGAATGCTTCACATATTTCAAATTGTGATCTCAATAGAAAATGCAGGTTCATATTTTACTTGTAGGCATGACGTAAAAGGATTTAAGTACCTTAAAGGGGGTAGAATGCCTATTCTGTATGTATTCTGCCAATGGGCATGTATACACACAGTAGAAGACATTAGACTGGCAGAGTGAAAATCACATCTTAAATACATTTCTATTATGTTGCAAACAATCTAGACAAGAGAACAATTTTAAGCAGACAAGACCATCTTATTCTGAATACTAACTAGTCAGTTAATTATTAAAATTTCCTTTGAGAATGTACAGTTTGGGAATTTCTAATACATACAGGAAAAAGGTATCTTTTGATTTCCTAGAGAGGGTAACACCCCAGAATTTTGAACAGTATCTCCCAGGTGGCTGCTCTGGCTTCTGAATATAAAAAAAATATGCATTTTGAACTGACAAAGAAGGTATTTCTGAATTTTAATATTTAGAGAATATTTTTATGTTTCTTTCATAACTCTATGATTGCTTTAAAACAAAATCATTCACCAATTTCAGTGTCATTTTCTCTGCTATTTTACCTGCTTTTAAATGCTTGAAAGTCTTAAAAAGTTTTCCTTTCTGAAAGAATTTTTCTTACCTATAATTAGCCAGAGAGCTGTGTGTCTTGAAATTATGAGGAGAATCTATTTATTATTTTGCATAGATTTTATAAGACAAAAATTGCTGAATGAATCTGACTTCTTGGCTAAATGCAACTAAAAGAATCCTTATATACATAGAATTCAGTCTGTATAATCAGTAAAGAGGTATCTTAAATCTAACTGGCTTTTATTATGTAGGTTGCAACTCCTAAGAACATAGAAAAAATATTTACATTTTTTTCTAAATGCCATGTCACCTTTTCAGAGTCTGCATAGTTAACTGCACTCTGTTGCAGTAGTAACTATATTTGTGGGTAACTCAGTAACTGCTATTTCAAACCTAAATTTCAAATGTATTAATCCTCTGGGAAAAAAATTCAGAACTTAATTACGTTCATAACAATTTAAAAACTAGAATCTTAATTTCCCGTTTAAGAATAAAGAAATAATTAAACTGCATGAAAGAGTAACTATAGCACACAGTCTGGTAGTTAAAATATTCAGAAGCTGAAAATTGGTTGACAGTTAGCTAAGATAGCTGATAAATTGTTCCTAGTTCACTTTCAACTTCGTGAATTACACCCATGAAATTAATCTTTCAAATCTTACTTTCTTCAAATATAGACTGAGTTTCGCAGAAGATTATAAAAATATAACTTTCACGGACTTCTGAATTTCTGGAAAAAAACTCAGCCAACATACATATGCAAATGAGAACAGATACATTTTATCTTTTTTTTGTATTCTGGCTTTTGAGGGTACAAAATTTTATCCGTTGGGTTACAAGGGTACTGTTTTCCTGACTATGTACCACAGGACAGTAAGTATGTAACAGCATGTAAGTCCACATTTTTGGCCTTATCTACATCAATCAAAAGCCTTCCTTCAAAGGCCAGAATTCATTTTTTAAAAAGATGAGTGATGAAATATCAGCAAGTAAGATGATTAATCCCTATTTTAATCTGCCTAATGTACTCCACAGGTATTTACTATTCTTAGGAAGAAATCCCCCCCTTTTTGGAAGTACCTTGCTTTGGGACCCCTGGATTCAAAAGCCTGACCTCCTCTCTGCTGTACTTCCCAGGAAAAACACAGGCAACCTGCCTCGACCCCTGGGCATTGTGATGTCCCAAGTCTCCAGCTCCCTCATGGCACTGGATGGGGATGCTGAAGAGCTGATTGATTAGTTAAGGCAAGGTGAACCAGGCTAGGCTAGAGGAAGTGCTCCTATCACCTTCCAGACCCAGTTCTTACCACTGGCACCCCATGCTGAAGGCATGAGAGAACATGAACTCTAACTGCACAGACAGAGGCACAAAACACCTCAAATTACAGAACTGAACTGGTGTCCCTAGGACCCAGCACCTTATTTCAGTTCTAAAACAGTAGCTTCCTCCAACTGCAGGTAAAGAGGGAGAGACAGAGCAATCAGAAAACCAGCCACCACCTTCAACTCCAGCTCATGGCTAGAGCAGCCAACACTCTTCCTTCAGGGCAAGGAACCTCACCTCACCTCTCAATACAGGTGACAAGATGGGAACTAAAATGCATCTCTTCTCCCTTGTATATCTACCACATGATACCAGCACTTCAGCAACCTCCTAGGGAGTAAACCTCGCCCTGCAACTGGCTTGTCAGCACTGTAGCTGAAGCCATTGAAGACAAAACAAAATGTTTTGAGTTTAAATTTGGTTCATGACAATATGGTACATAAAATAACCTCTCTAAGTCAAAATTAAACAAAAGATCTATACTCAAACTAAACAGAGCACCACTTATACTGCTAACAAGGAAATTATTCTCTTTAAGCACTGTTTAATTTCTTATTTACACATTGGAATGCACATTATAACCTTTAATGATACACTCATATGGTTTTACACTGAACTTCTAACTCATTCACTTCACAAGCTAAACATGAAAGCAGATGGAATAAATTCTCAGCCTGAGTGTTAAATTTCCATCCCTGAACTTCAGAGTTCATTTAGTAATCTAAATAATGTTATTACAATGCATTTTACATGATTGCAATCTATTTTTACATGAATATATTCCATGTTTCATGGGGTAAAAAAAATAAATCTGTCCAAAATAAAGCCAGACAAGCATGAAAGGTCCCCTACTGAGGTCAAGAGGACTGAATACGAATACTGGAGAAGAGAATTCAACTCCCTAACCATCTTAGTCTTATCTCTCCTGTAGTGCACTTCAATATTTATTTTCTCTACAGTTAACAGTCTGATTTTGTTACTGCTACATAGCACTTTTCATCCATAATACTGGCACTTAGTGATCCTATTACACTTACACATAAAAAGAAGCCCATCTGCTCTCCTCTTCACATTTGAAAGTCAGAAATCTTGTGCCTAGAAACCTCCTGTGTCTAATCGTGCTGATCACATGGCTCCCACTCACCCATCCACAAACATTAGAAGAAAAACATGTCTTCACTGTGGAGAGCAAAGCTTCAGTGGTAAGAAAGTAAGTTTAGGAAAGTTACCAATGAAAAGAGACAGCCTTACAGCAAACACAAATCCAATGTAAATTGGTATCATCCATCTAAACAGACACCCTCACATCACCGATGTATAATTCATTTGGAAGACTCTTTGTTCCCTCTCCAGTGACTTATTAATGATTCATTAATAAGCCTTGAGAGCAAGAACAAACATTTTTGCATTCAAAAAGATTTTAGCACCAGCTTAGCCACTGGAACTTACATCTTTACCCTCTGTGTAGAGGATGATGAAAACCCTGACACTACCCTGAGGCTCCAAGCTGCTGCTCACTGGCTGTCCCTACACAAGATCACAGTCGGCCCCTGTGTCTGTAAGCAAGTCATGGCAGAAACCCATAGCTGTATCCCAGATGGAGGTAAGATGTGGACATGCAGCATTCCTCAGCTCCCTGGCATACCCCAGATATGAAGAATGGTCTGCAGGCTAGAAGGGAGTCATGTCATGCTACAGCTATTCCTGATCTGGCTATCTGGGGAATTAGTTCTGCACCAGCTCCTAAAGTCAAGCACTACCAATTTTGCACATAATCCCCTTAATTTTGAGAGACATAAATTGTATCATTGTTTAAAAACTGAAAAGGTAGAAAAAGCATGTGTTCAAACTCTGTTTATAAACAAGTCTGAGATACAGATTACTGCCTCAGGGATGCTTTCATTAAGTACTGACCACAGTTTAGAAAATAATAAAAAATACATAGACATCAGTCTTATTTCTTTTAAACAGATAAAATTAATTCAATCAGCATGTGGAGCTTTTGGGTTGAATGAGTAATATTTTATCAGAGGGCTACAGCAGTAATACAGGCATTAGTTTAGTTCTGGATGCTTAGGAATATTGTAGATTCCTCCATACAGGATAACTAGGGGGAACCTACAGTGACTATCAACTCTCCTCCAGCAAAGTGACGGACAGGTCTCACGTGCCTTGGTGCTGATAGTATCTTCACTGCACAAGGCTGTGATATCACAGCTAAATTCCACAGTGCATTCTTTCACCTTGCTTCAGAATCAAAGCAGTCTGTAGACTGTGCAAGTGACAATGCCCATAGTGAGTTAGGAACAAAAGAGATTTCTTTGACATTTTCTTTCAGTTGTGAAATATTTGGAAAAAGAAGGTAAAAAAAATTTTGTGAAAAAGGAGAGAAACCCCTGGTTTCCCCCCCCACAAGGATAAACCAGTTCTCAGTATACTTAGCATTTTGACAGACACAGAACAGTTGCATTCCACTTCAGGTTGTTTTACAAACACAAGGACTGTAGCCAGGCTCTTCCACCCTATAGCTCTACATGCACACAGGGGACCAGAAGGGAGAAGACTATTGGATAATGGCTATGCTGGATTCTCCCCAGCCATGCTCAGAAATCAGTTTCCTCATTTCCTTACCCTCTGTTTCCGTAGGCTTCCTGGGCTGGTGGGAGATGGGCTTGGAGACTTCCCAGAGCGAGGAGTAGAAAGTTGACTACCAGGGGTTCCATTCACTAAAAGGACAAGAAATTGAAAAGAATGAATACAAGGCATTATTAAAGGGAAAAAATATTTAAATCAACATTTTTCTTCAGTCTTTGTTGAACAAATTAATTTGCTTTTGCTTAATGTTTGAAACACTAAATAAGGTAATTAAAAAGATAATTATTTCCTTAGATTTTTGGCTCACAAAGACAATTTTTTATATGGGTGAAAGCAAATAATGAAAAAACCTAAAAAGACTTTAGTCAATGGCAGAGAACATGATCATATTTTCTTAAACTGCATTGTTCCTTTACTGAAAGTAAAGTACTTCCATTACTGAAAGTAATGGGGAAAAGGGCTTTGTTAACCTTAAAAGACAAAATATATAAACCTTTTTATTCTATTTAACTATGGCTTGAAGTGCTGCCCACTAAAAATAAAACACAGTATTACTTGCAAGAACAAACCAACTGCCTGCTTTTCACTTTTTAAGTGAGGACTTAACCATTTGAAGAGATTTTTGCAATACTATCTGACCCAAACATCACCTCAGACTTAACCCAGAAGGGCTTTCTGGAGGTAAATGAATTAGATAGAAGTCCTCCAGTCTGACTTACAGGAAAGCATCACTCTCTCAAATAAGCAAGTTTCTTCACATATGCCAGTGCCTATCTTTATAGAAGCATCTTCACAGGACATTATCCAATAAATTAACAAAACAATGCCAGCAGAGGACAGAATTCTACTACAAAGTAATCACACAAGAGGCTATAAATTATATTCACTTTGAAGCACTGACAGAAACACTATGAAGCGTGTATCACACAGACATGTAAATATTCTTAAACAAGCAAGTATGCTATCAGAGTCTACATTTGTAAAGTGCTAGGATAAAAAGAACAGAAATCAGATTCCCAGATTCTGAATCTTAGGAGAATATTTAAATACTAGGGCTATCAACAAGGCATTTGACTTACCTTCTATGAGTTCTAACATGGACAAAATCTGACTGTTTAACCTGATAAGAGCAAGCAGCAAAATTCCTGCTCTGTACTAAGCCAAGCTGTAGCCAAACTGAGAAGCAATGGGATTAGTTAAGGATAGCTGGGGCTGCTCACAGAGTGAGCTGAATGCGATGCAGGATTCATAAGCAGAAGCCTTTTCTGCGTAAGGCTGACGTCTTCTGAGCAGCAGTGGGAGGTGCAGGTGCTGTCTTAGGGCTACATCAAAGGTGTCAATTAAACATAATGCTGCTGCTTCACAACGCTGAGCCACCGCAACCCCCACTCGCTTTCCACGGAGCCCCGAAAGCCTAAGCAATTTTATATGCTGTGCACTGAATCATAATGAGGTGCCTTTGGGAGCAATGTAGCAAGTGACTCATCCGAAAATCAAAATGACAATAACTCTTGTAAAACCTTGTCTGACTGGCAATCTAGCAAATGCTAATTCCTTTGGATTAATAGAGTAGGCATTTTTAAAAGATTCTTCTAACTTTTTGCATAATATATTGTTCTTACTGGCTAATACTGGGCCCACACAATATAATGAAGAATTATGTATACTTACCACACCACACACATCAATAAACACATTATACTGCATGATAAAGGATGATCACTTAATAGTGCTTAGGTGTGACGAGTGATCCCATCTCAACATTACTTTGTGCAAGGCATTGTTTACAGTAAAGGTGCAAATATTTGCATAAGTATAGAAACAATGCTAAGATGCTCTCATTGGATTTAAATAGGCTATTTTTGTAGAAAAACATTCCACTCACCCAGGCTTCAAAATATCTTTATACAGAGAACAACGATTTGCACATATCAGCACTCATTCAAATATTGCAGTAAGTGTAGGGGAATTCATATGCATATGTATGTACATATATTCATACAATATTCAGCAAAACAGCCACAGATCTGTCCAACAGTGACTAAAATAAAATTTATTACCAGTATCACTGAAATAATTTAGGAAAAGAGCAAGATGAGGACATTAAAAATGAACTTTCTGGAATCTCAAACTTATAAAGTTATAAAATGTGTCTTCTAAATATCTATGGCATAATTTAGAAACAAACATTAAATTCCTAGTATTCACACAGAGCTAGTCCTCAAGACTGCTGTGCAACAGGACTATTGCTCTGCCTTCTCTTTAAACGAACCAGATAGTCTTAGGTCTTATTATCATAAGCAAATTTAAGATAACAGATATATTTAAATATACCTTGTAGCATTAGGCGCTGGTTCCTGTTCTTTAGAGATTAACTCCTTCCCCATAACATTCAACAATAGTTTTTTTTTTAGAATTACTGTAGCAATCACTCTGTCCTGAATACAAAAACTTGAGGCTACCAAGTGGTACCAGACAAATAGTTGCAATGGTGTATTTAGCTATCAACGTATTTCTGTATATATATCTATATATATCAACATATTGATGTATATTATGTTGATGAGTATCTATTTAGGATGAGAAAATTATCATAATTCCTAAATTATTATCCATAATTCCATAATTTATTATCCATAATTCCATAATTATTATCACAATTCCGAAAAATTTTACTTGTCACCACCAGAGTATCCAGAGTGTTTAAGCTAAGTTTGAGTGCTCTCTTCAACTGTGCTTTTAAAAAGGAAAATTATGATAGTTGTGCTTATGTTGGCCATCTGCAACATGTGAAATAAAGAGCTTAATCAATGAACTGAGGCCCTCAGCAGATTTAAGTGAAGTTTTCTCACCTCCTTAGCTATATCCAAAATATAAAGGATATGGTACATATCCTGTACATAAAACTTGTACCAGGATTTTGGAGAGCTTACAGGGATTCCCAATAGAGAGCTAATTAGGAAACTCCGGAGACAGCAATTAGCTCTGGAGATGAGATTCCTTTTACCCATCTTTACATACCTGTCGTATTGGCTTCTACATCTGCAGTAGTTTTCTAGACTTTCTTTTTACCAAGTTGCTGTCACAACACAAGTTGTATTATCCTGAAGAAATCATCTAAACCTGGCCTGATGAACAATCTACTAGGAGCATCCATTGCAGTGTAAACTTCCAAAGCTACACGTGAATCCTTCTGGATGCTCTCCATACCTGGAAATATATATTGCTATAATTGTTATTACATCATTCTTACCACTGATATTATTAATATAATCCTTAAAACAGGCACCACAACAGGACACAAATGATAATTTCTGATATTTTCCCAGTACATTCCAGGGGCCCTCCTTTTATACCTTTTTGTTTATGGCTTCCTGCGCTTCCTATGAGTCATTATACTGAATTTGCAAATAGAGGTGATATTAGGTGCTGTGTATCAAGAAGAGACTGCAGTGATTCTGACCCTGTTCCTGAACTCCATTTACAATCATTACACCATTCTTACATAACCTGCTCATTACCAGAAAACATGTTAACAAATATGTGAACAAAAGCTGTAAGATTTAATAATACTGCATTCCTGATCACTAAATTGCCCTAAAATCCATTTCTAGGTGGAATGTATTTTTGTTGCAAACTGTATTTCTATCCAGTATCTGCACTGCATTTCTCACTGACTGATACAGCACATGTTCCTAGAGAGAACCTTGATGCAGATAAAGGCATACGAAATTGGTAAATCACTGTTGTGATTGATCGTTTTATTGAGTGAGGCAAGAGGCTTCTTGTCACTATTATTTATAAAATGGCAAGGGTCACAGACTTCAGCTTAACACACAGCACCCTCCCATCATCTTATGAAAAAGATTTATCAGTTCAAAATTTCAGCAGTGAAACATGTATTAAAAAACTGCAATACCAAAAATATCGTGGCTACTCAGAGCAGATGTATGCAACCGCTTAGCTGTGAGCTCCTTTCCTCACTGCCCTCTCTTGCTGAGGATGTGCAACAGGGCAAGGACTTGTCTTTGTACTTGCTTTTTCAGCACCTGGCACACACATGAAGATGGAAAACCCCATAAAATAGAACACTAAAGCTGGATACCAGCATCTACTGAGATGCAAATAAGTTTTCATACGATAATATAAATAATAAATATGATAATATTTATTAATAATATTATTATAATAAACTAGTGAAAATGCTGTAAGTAAAAAGTTACTAACAGCATTTAACAGCATTCCAAAAAATAAATTTCGATAGGGCATATTTTCATTAAGTAATAGAAACAAAAAGCAAGAAAAAATGAACTAAAGCATCAAGTGCCAGTCTGAGAAGCCACCATACCACTGCAGTGAATGAAAATCAGTCTCCTACAGAGTTGCCTGTGTATGTGCAAGCATATTGTACTCCATAAAACAGATAACTCAGTGTGTTTAAAAAAATAGTGTGCCAAACACAAAAATGCGTGTGACAAAGAAGGAGGACACTAAGGGAAAAAAACAGTGCAGGCTTTTTTTGCAGCCACAATTTATGAATAGGAAAGTTTAGCTAAAAAGTTATTTACACAAGTCATAACATGTGTAGGTCATATTCAGTGACTGTTAGCAGAAAATATGAAATTACTATTTGACCTTTCCTCATTTACTTCTGTAGTTTTTCACTGTCCTTTCCAAAACAACATTTGTGTCGGTAACATTATATAGTTACAAAATAGTTAGGAAATAAACCATATCTTGCCTTTTTGTTCATTCTGCTTTTGTATTTTACTTTTGTACACTGTGTCATTTTTGTCTTAACACCAAAAGACTGAGTGAGTACAGAGCACCACATTAGGCAAGTGCCCTCAGTATGACTCCTCAGTGAAGACGAGGCTTTAGAGGTTCTACCTGAGCATGCAGCTGGTTGAGAAAAAAAGCCAGATACCAATACTGCATTAATTTCAACTGATGCTAAACTGTCCTTTTGATTTTCAATCTTTTGTAGAACTTATGTGAAGAAGTTAAGCAGATAAAATATCCCATTGCCACTGAAGACAAGGCCTGGCAGACACCTGATCAACAGATTAATAGATCAGAAATGTCAGCAGAAAGGATCACCTACAGGTCAGGTTTACATTCCCCATCCCAGCAGCCACCAATACATGAGTCCTTGTTAGTCACTGGTACTTGTGGTACCACACAGTCTAAGCCAAGCTGTGCAGAGCTCAGCAGGGACTGTAAACCCTACACAGGCTCTTCCACCTCAACCCAGAGTCCCCTATGTCTGCACTGTCAAGCAGAGAAGTACTGCAGACACACAGATATTACAGGCATATCTTGTATCTCAAAAGAAAGGAGACTGCCTGGAAAATGCAGTTCCCTGGAATCCACCAGTATTTGTTTTTTCCTCTAGTCTCAGAAGCTAAGTGCCTCTTGGGTTTGTTTTTCCTTCTGCACTTCAGCTGATATCTATGAAAGTGTCTGCTAATTTAATGTAGTACCTAATCAGGAGAACACCTGCGTGTATGTAAGATTTAATGAAAATCTCTCTTTTGGACTGTTTTGCCTAACTAGAAAAAACAGGATTCTCAAATCAGTCTGTCTGAACAGAGTACAATTTCTGAGCACGTTTCTTCATTTAGCATTTTGCTTTTCACCCTTTAAAAGGGTTAAACTACTCAACATTACCAAATCTACTTCTCTTACCAACTCTTGCTTTTGTTACAGGGTATAAAATTATGAAAATTAATTTTTCACTGATTAGTATCAAAGACAAACACCATAAATAAAAAATTAAAAAGAAGCCAAGATCAAAGCATATATAATCTGGAAATCCCTGGGTCCACAGGATGACTCCATCACTCCCATGGGTGTGTGGTTTTGGCTTTAGGAAAATTTTGCTTCAGCATATTTATTGCAAAATCAGTCAGCTGAGTACCTGTAACAGTGTGAATAAAGACATGTGACCTTGCAAAGACAATATGATAAGTTATGCTTTTTCCTTTGGGATACAAAAGACCTTCTGGAGTCAGGTGGTTGAAGGAGGGCTGTTTCTGGATAACAGCCTAAGGTTGAACTATCAGACTAAATGAAAACATATCCTGTTGCAGAGGAACATCTCTACTTCTTTCTTTCTTCTTTTTTTTTTTTTTTAACTAGCAGAGAAAAGCACAAACATCTGACCTACGGAAGATGTCCATAAAATCCTATTTCCATATCCACTTTTTCCTTTAGAGAACATCTAGTTTTGATCACACTTTAGTTTAACATGCAGTTTCACAATTTCTTTACCCAGGTACAATTTAAAAAAGAACCCTCACATAGTCTTTGGCAACATGACCTACTATATCCATTTCTCACTATATTCCCTTTGTCATTTGGAATAGGTACATATTAACCCAGATATTCTTGAAATAGTTACTTGTCACACTGAATAACCCAAACTCCTAAATAACTCTTTTTAAAAACCAAACTTTAACACCTGAATTGGTATTGAAAATAAGATTTCAAGCATCTGACATATTCTGAGTAATAACTTGAGGAAAACAGGAAGGGAGAAAAAGTAAGAACAATTTTGAAGAAGGTGCTCAAACTGAAAAAAAAAAAAAAAAAGTAGCTACTTTTGTTGAGAGCAAGTCCTGAAAATTAGACTTGGAATTTCAGGAGGTAAACCAGAGATCACCCAAATGTAGCATCTTTCCATAATTTAATGGACCATGGGTACAGTAACTCCAGTCATCTCATGTTTGATTTGACTGATTAAAAATAACGATTATGAAGACATAAGTGTTGCTGCTTTCTTTGAATCTACTACCTCTTTGTCCACACTGAAGCTGCTACCAGTGGTGTTAAATAGCAGCTGGACAGAAGCCACCAGCTACTGAATAGCCATCAGACATTCATCATTTTCAGTCACCAGCAATGGGCTGATATCCAGCCTCACAAAAATTAAACGTCTCTTTTATTATGCCCTTTCCCACATATTATTTGATGCCAACAAAAAAACATCAAAGTGGTTTACAGGCTTTAAGAAGACATCAGAAAAATCAAATAGAGGTAGGATAATCTAAAGCACTTGGAATCAGACATCAGCCTTCTACCTACCCAGGAGGTCACACTATCTTTTCCCTGCTTTTTTTCTTTGCCTTGTTCCATGCTTCTCTTCTCTATTTAGACTGAAAGCCTTTTGAAGCAGACAATACCTCAAATGGATTTGTAAAAAGCAATCCTCCTGCAGTGAGATTTCTGTCTGCTGGTACTGTTTTGAAACACTGTCAGATGTAAATAACAAACTGAAGAAAACAAAATAATGTATAAGTCAGCCCTTACACAGATCTTCCTAGCTTACTTGTATTCTTGGAAGGAAACATTATTCTCTGTTTTTATATAAAAGTAGGATACATCTGTTCTCAGGAGCCAGGGAGGCTATCAGGAAAATATGAGTACATTAAACATAAGCTCTGTTGAATAAAAAAAAAAAAAAAAAAAAAAAAAAAAAAAAAGGAAAGCGAAAAAACAAGGATGGAAAAAAGGTGAACACTGCCTATGTAAAGGCATACATGCCTTTGAAATACACCAAAGAATGGTGTAAAGGCAGATGCAGTCCTTTTGCTTGCTGTAGGTTGCATAGCTCAAGAAACAACAGTGAGTGTGTTTCTCACAGACAGATGCATTTTACTGTGCCCTCAGCTAACCAGAGCACAGATCTGAACCTTTGTGGCCCTGAGTGCTTTTGTAGCCTGTGGTTCCATTAAGGGTCTTTCCCTGCAACCCTGTAGCCTGATTTGCACTCACAGATTCCCCACTTAGCCCTGTGCTGCCATAGCAGTGGGTCCTAGAGCCTATGGAACAGTGTTTTTCCTCCTATTGTTCCCATGATGTTATTTCCATGGCCATGTATCTGCAAAGCCTGACAGTGCTGTTATGGTAGGTTCTGTATAGGACTTTCAGGCTTGCCATGGAGGCTGTCTATAGGGGCAAGAGAGGGTAAAAGGCACCTGCAAAGAGTGAAAGTCATCTAAGAGCATTGGAATTGTCATTAAGAGTCCTTTTTCCCCAGTAGCAGATGAGACAATGAGGGAAATGGTTCTCCAGGACAGTGGCTGTTGGCTCCCTGGGAGGGAGGACATTCAGGGTCCTTTGCCTGTTCCTCACAGAGTCAGGAGTCACCACAACAAGGTGAAACTGAAAAGGAAAGCAAGGGCCTTCAAGAAGAATTTCCTCAGAAATAATTTAAAATTACTGAGTTTATCTTGAAAGCACCAGTTTTGGTAAAATATTTTTGTTCCAGACTTATAGATGCAAAAACAAGACACAGAAAAACAACAAATTACCAACCCCCTCTTTGATTTCTGTAAGCAACTTCAGAAGATATTGGGATGAATTTGGGAAAGTTATCACCCCAAACCACCATTTGCTCAGAAAAAGGAACTCATGGACTTCATCCAATTTATAAATAGTTAATGCAAGCCAAAGCTTAATTCATTGACCACCTGAAATTCTGTGTCAAAGAAGGGAAACAGTTGTTGAGGATGGCATTTAAGTGCTTAAACCAGGACAGATTGTCTATATGTCTTAGCTTTGTTTATACATCTATTTGTCTAACAAGGGGAGAATGGACCAAGACTTTGCCTTCATTAACTCTAAAACTGTTGAATCCAAATCAGCTATGCTGTTGAATACCTGCATTGAAGACTAGACCATATTAGAGATGCATACACAAGAGAATAAAAGTTAAGTCAAGGATATCTCTTCATGCAACAATTTTACTAGTTTTAATACCCAACTTTGAGATCTGAATATTATTTTAGCATAGTCTTTGTCTATGGAACTTTCCTTTTTTGGCCCATGTAATTATCCATGTGTATTTTCTTAATATGAACATTAATTTAAGTCTGAAGCAGAAATATTATCCTTTTGTGCTGTTAGAATGTGCAGACTTCTCAAAGTGCAGAGAGAATCAAAAAGAAACAAAAGGAATAAAATTCTTTGTAATTAGCAACAAGCTCTTTTCCATTCACCTCTCTCAGCTTTTTGTCAAGGGTACACTACCAAGAATGCTTTCTGCTTCACTTTATCCCTACTTGTTTCAACTTTGTTCTATGACAAAACACTTCAGAAAATTATATACCTTTAACTTTTTGCAATATGTAAGAATGATCTTTGATCAGAACAAAGAATCTGCCCTTTTTCTTATTTTCCCTGTTTATTGTTAGTCAAAGAAAAATCCCTAAAAGTAGTTTAAAGATTAACTGAAAGCAGTTAAAAAACATACAATAAAAATACATGTACATACAGTTAGCAGTAACAACATGAGACCAAAGTCATAACTTCCAGCTATGCACAAGCCATTCAGGAGCTTCTCTAGTACTGAGACATTTAATGCAGACATCATGGAAAAATTACCTGCTCATATGTGTGCTAGATGGCCATTTCTCTATTCTGCTTCTGTCACAGGTACGTAATTCAAAGAAACAAGCAGCATTTTTATGCTTGCTGGGTGGCAGAAAAGTGGAGTCTCTACTTATTGTTTGCATTCAATGGGAAAATTTTGGGTTTTGTCTAAAACAATCTAAGAATCATTGTTCCTCTTTCTTTGTCCTACTGTGTTTTTTAAATGCAAAGTCTAATATAAAATTGCATTTTTAAAAAATCACTGGATTTAGCTTTATGTGATTTAAAAACAATTCTTGATAGCAAGTGCTTAGTACAATATTGTTTCCTTGTATGAAAGTTATACTGATCTAAGTACTCATGTATGTAAGTTTAGAAATAGGCTTACTGTAATAGTCACACAATTGGACCTATTTGCAATAAACAAACACCAGAGATACAGCCAAATTGGAGCCGTTCTCCTCACTAAAAATAAATTCTACAGAAACACTTTCAATTGTTTATCCTTTTTAAGTTTAACAAATTTAGAATAGAATAGAATAGAACAGGACAGAACACAATAGAATAAAATAAAATAAAATAGAATAGTTCAGTTGGAAGGTCCCCACAACAGCCATCTAGTCCAACTGCCTGACTAATTCAGGGCTGACCAAAACCTCAGCATGTTCAGCTGAGAAGTGGAGCAATAGAGTGGCTTTGGTGAGCACCTGGCACCCAACCAAACACGCAGTATTCCTTGGTAAAGGAATGCTTCCTAGCTATAGAATCATTGAGTTGTTTAGACCAGAGAAGACCTTTAGGATCATCAAATCCAACTGTTAATTCAGCACTTCCAAGTCTACCCCTAAACCATGTCCCTCAGTGACATGTCTACACATCTTTTAAATATCTCCATGGATGCTGAATCAACTACTTCACTGGGCAGTCTGTTCCAATGCTTGATAAAGCTCTCAAAAATAAATGCTTCCCAATGTCTAGTCTAAACCTTCTCTGGTGCAGCTTTGAACCATTGCAACATTCCTTGTCACTTGGTACCAGAGAGAAGAGCTCAGAACCTTCATCTCCACATCCCCTGTTCAGGAAGCCATAGAGAACAATCAGGTCATTCCTCAGCCCTTCATTTTCTCACAACAAGACAACCCTGAAGTCCTTAGTTGCTCCCTATAGGACATAACTTCCAACCCTTTTATCAGTTTTGTTGCCCACTTCTGGACACATTTGAGTACCTTCCCATCATTGGTGAACTGTGATGCCCAGAACTGTACACAGTACTCAAGGTAAGGCCACATCAACACTGAATACATCCTGAAGATCACCTCTTTTTCCTAGCTGGTGGTGCTTTGTTTGACACGCCCTAGGATGCAATTTGTTCTCCTAGTTACCAGGGCATTCAGCTGACTCGTAAGGAGCCCGCTGCCTGGTGTAACCAGCACCTCCAAATCCCTGTCTGCATGGCAGCTCTCCAGCCACTCCTCCCGCCGTTGATACTCATGCCGGGCATTACTCTATCCCAGGTGCAGAATTTGCCATTTCTTTTTCTTAAACTCCATCCCATTAATCATTGCCCAATGCTCCAATCTACCTAGATCCCTTTGCAAAGTATCTTGTTCTTTCAGAGAGTCATCAGCACCTCCCAGTTTGTTGTTATCCTCAAAATTGTTAATGGTGCATTCACCTCCTCTATCCAGAACATCAATAAAAATATTGAACAAAACTGGCCCTAGACCTGAACCCTGAAGAAATGCTGCTGGTGACAAACTAACATGTGCCTTCTTCCTATAAATGTATTTTCACTTAAGAAATGTTTAAGATGGTTACATCTGTCATCAGCACAGCACAATCCAAAATGGCTTGCATTTTTAATATTTTTACTACATTGCTTCATTTTTTGCTATAAATGTAATTATATGTTAATTATTATTGTTGTATAGTAAAATCATTCCCATTTTTCCACAGGCTGTAAAATAATCTCCTGATCTTTTGAAGTATGTAATATATTCTGCTCAGACCTTCACAGAAGTGAACGGCAAGAAGCTAAGATTTACTCACCTACACTTCCTCAGCACCTTTAAGTAAAAACAGTACTATTTCTTTCAGGACCAAAACTAACATGGTATCACATATTCAACACAGAAAAAATGTTGCTAGTCCCATAGAAATCCCACAGATTCTGTGTTATTCACAGGATACTTATTTCACACAGAAATGAGCATACACAGTTCAGTGTTCATTACCCGTACTCACAAATTCATTAGGGAAAAAACCCAGAGTCTGTAACATTCAAATAGGGCCTCCCTTGCTAAAGTTAAATTTAACTCTGTTCCACCTAGCTACAAAGAAAGTAACTTAACATATTTATGAAAGAGCTACTCTGGACTTGTTCCTCACAACTGATATTTTATCCCATTACCTCTTTTCAGGTTTGTGTACCTCAGTTGTTCTCTAGGATGTGTAGGAGGCAAGTTACCTCCCAGCCCTGCTACCTATATCTACGCCTCTGTCTTTCATTGTGTCTCTCCCATTTTCCTCCTTGCCAGAGCAAGATCTTTTTTTCTCATCTTTGTCTTTTTGGAAAAGAAAAAACAAGAAGTTCCAGTTGGTCTATCTCTACCCTCTTTCAAACCAGCACTGGGCCATTCTGATCACCACCTCCCAACAGAGGCATCCTTACGGTGCTGGATGCAGGTTTCAGGATGCCGTTTGCTTTCCTCTTGGCAGAAGACCGAAGCAGAAAGGGAGGTGGATTTCAGACAGCTCTAATGTGTGCCTCCTGCAAAATCTGTATTCACAAGGAATGCTGAAAATGCTTGAATGGGTCTACTCAAATGGCTCACACCAAGGATTATTTGTACCTTCAGGTCCCAATACTGGCAATTTAATGCACTTTTTTGTTTATTTTTTTTTTCTGCAGGGGAAAAACTGCAGGGGTGAACTACTCATCAGCTATCTAGTGGGAGCTACTGTGAATGCAGCCAAAGCAAGGTCCTTCATACAGAACTTTCTAAAGCTTTTTGCTGTGTCTTCTCTCCAGCCTGTATCACTGGTTCATTAGGTCAATTCTGACATATCTTCCTCAGCTATCTTGTCACATCACATTCACATCTGTAATTGCGTTCTTTCTCTGCCCTGCCCTTGTTTTCTCAATATTCTCATGATCTTTAATCCATACTTTCCTCACTCCCTCAGAAACAAAATTGAAAAAAGACTGTGAAATTACCCTTTCAGCAACAGAGATCTTATGCTGCATAACTTGGGCTACTTTCTGGATTATTCTCATTCAGTTCCTAGTACAAAGACTACCATACATTTTTATCTCAATGTTTAGGTATTGGAAACAAAAACATGCATGAAAATATAAAGTGAATTGAACCACTGTACTGCTAGAGCATGATTTATAAGATCCTGAAGCTTTATTTTGTATTGGGAAGACACTTGATTTCAGATGTCACTGAGAAAACCCATGAATTTTTAGTATCAACTATTTTGTACATACAATGTTTTTCCACAGAAATATAGAATTTTAAGTGAATTTCCCCCTCTATTGGAACAGAATGGTTGCTGTTGTTAAGAAATGGTTGCTGTTGTTGTTTGCATGTTTTACCTGAACTAGTAGAAGCAGGAGACTTGCTGCGTCGAGATGGGCCTGGACTCTTGGTGGTGCTCCTACGTGAACTCGAAGCTATTTTAGTATAGGAAGTAGATTTCACCACCCGACATTCTAGAAGACAAAGAAATAGCAATTAAGTTAGCAATTAAGAAAGCCAGCAAGATTCTGTAACAGAAAGAGCACTGAGAAGTGAAAACATTTAGCCCACGCTTGTTTTCATTCACCTTGAGGAGTTTTATGAGAAAGTATAAAATCTGTATAAATGGCTCCATTAAAATCCAAGTACAGTACGTACCATATCGCAGACAAAGAACTGCTGCAGTAATCCAGACTTTTAAATTCCATGGTTACTGCAGGTACTTAGGACAGCTTAATTTAAGAGTGCTGAGACTACTCATAAAATTTCTTTGCTTGTGAAGATTTCAATACAAGTAATGTGGCAATTTTTTGTAAACAATCCAGATGCAATGTAAGCATTTTTGTCAGCTGAGGCAGTCTCCTCTAGAAAAAACTGAAGTCTTCTTTTCTGTATCAAAATGTTACAATTGAACACGATGACGCAATTTTCTTCCACTGATGAAAGGTTTGAAGAAAATAAAGCAGGTTTGTTGCTCCTGCTTAATCCTCTGGTGAGCAATAGCCCACATTGTGTAGCACACACAATTCATCACAGGTGAGAGAAACAGCACCACTCGCTCATAAGAGACATCAGTAAAATCAATGACGAGGCGAAATTACCCTCCCACTCGAGAACACTACAAGATGTTCAGGTTAGAGTTTATGTACACCCACACAGATCTGTAGGCATCCTTGCATTACAGCTGCAAAATGGTTCTTGGCCCGAGGATGAAAGAACTTATTGTGCATAGCACTGATGTCTTGCACTCCTAATGGATACTAGATTAATCACCAGACATATTACACAGCTGGGGAAAAAAAAAATCCACTTCTTAGTCAATGTACAATTAAAACTCTGCAGCAATGTTTACACTGTCTTCACCTGACAATGTCAGTACACTTCACTTGTTTAAAAATACATCAGTAAACATTTAGTTCTGTACCAGACCTGTTTCCTATTTTATTCCCATGGTTAAGGTTCCTCAACAAAGGTTAAGAGAAATAAACAAGAGCTTTTTCTTCCTAGTTAGAAAATACCATGTACAAGCCTGCACATTATTTAGTCTTCACAGATCAGTGGAGCCTGTAACATAGTTTAGACAGATTAGAGAACAAAGAAATAAAATTGAGCATAACTAATTAACTTAAACATATACACCCGAGATGATGTCATGAAATTTATTTCTCTTGGCTGTCCTGTTTGTCTTCCATCAAGCTGTTCAAGGAAATAGAAGCAAGAACTGATGTATTACTGAGTGAAACATCTAGCACAGGTGAGAGCTGAGAGGACCAGAGAAATGCCTTGATGTTCCCAAAGAAGATTTTCTTACCAAACTCTCCACATTCCTAATGCCCAACAGTAACTAATTTCTTTCTGTCGACATTTTTTTTTGTGATTCATTGATGACTTATTCATAGTCCTGGATGACTTGGGGGACACTTTAACCCACTTGGGGAGTGCAGGAGGATCTTGGAGAACATCAGTGTCAACTTCCTGTTCCAAGTGACAGAAAAAAATAGTAAGAAGAGATGCTCTGCTCACTCTCACAAAAAAAAAAAAAAAAAAAAAAGGAAGACTAGGACTGTGCAGGCAGGAGGCAGCCTTGGCTGCAGTAGCCATGGTAGAAGAATTCTGTATTGTGAAGGGATTGGAGGGCAAAATACAAGATCACAGTCCTGGACCTCAGATAAGCAGACTTGGGATTCTTCACGTATCTGCTTGGAAGAGTCCCATTGGATAAGGCCCTGGAGAGAAGAGGGGCCCAAGAAAGCTAAGTAATATTAAGGGATCACTTCCAAGTTCCACAACAGTCCATCTCAACAAGCAGGAAGATGTTCAAAAATGCCAGGAGGTCTGCATGGATGAACATGTTGCTGCTGATGAAATTGAAACATAAAAAAAGAAGCATAAAGAAGGTGGAAGCAGGGACAGGTAACGTGGGAGGTATATAGTCTAAGTCCAAGCATGCAGACATGGTTAGGAAAGCTGAAGTCCAATTAGAATTTAATCTGATGAGAGACATCAAGAGCAATAAAAAGTGCTTCTTTAGATACAGAGGGAACAAAAGAAAGATTGCAGAAAATGCACATCCATGAAATAGAGCCCCAGTGCATGAGATAGGACCCCAATGACACAACCTGGAAAAGGTTAAAGTATTGAATGGCTTCTTTGCCTCAGTCTTCACTATCAAGCCAAACCTTCAGGAACCCCATGTTCCAGAAGCAGGGTGAAAGTCTGGAGAAAAGAAAACCTGTTCTGGGAGGAAGAAGATCAGATTAGAGATTATTAAGCAAAACTGGCAATGTAGATCCATGGGACCTAACAGGATGCACTGTGCAGGTGCTGATGGATTTGGATGATGTTCTTGTGAAGTCACTCAATAGTCTTTGAATGATAGTGGTGATTGGGAAAGCCATTTGAAGATTCAGCAAATCTCACTCCTATCTTCAAGAATACCCAGGGAACTACAGACAAATCAGCCTCACATCAGACTCTGGGAAAGAGATATAGATAAATGAATCATTAAAATAATTTCAAGGCACATTAGGGGCAAGAAAATGATCAAAAGCAATCATCATGGATTCACCAACAGGAAAGCACACTCAACCAATTTGATACCTCTGCAATGAAATGACTAGCTTGGCAGATGCAGGGATAGCAGTGGATATTGTCTACCAGGACTTCAGTGAGGCTGACATCTCAGACATTTTTCCTTATATCCAGTCTAAATTTTTTGCTTCAATGTATATCTATCACCACTCATCCTCTTACCAAGTGTTACTGTGAAGAGCTGGACTCTACCACCTTGATGGAGAAGAGATGCTGCCCCATTGACATTGGAGGCTACTAGCAGTTACCCTTGAAGCAATTTCCTTTTTCATGCTGAAAAACCCCAGCTCCATCAGCCTCTCCTCACACAGCAAGAGCTACAGCTACATACATCATGATGGTCCTTCTCTAATTGCGTCCAGTTTAATGATATCTCCTTTGAACTGGGGGGCTTTAAACTAGACACAGTATTCCAGATGTGGCTTCACATGCTGTCTCTACTGAGTCCTATTTAGTCTATGTCACAGAAATAATGTCTTTTTCCCCTATTTTTCAATTTGTGTAAACCCTTTTGGAGCTCAATTATCAACTTCTTTGGCACAATTTTCTTGTTCCTCTCAAAAGTAATTCACAGGCTGTGAAATTTTAAAAGGTCACAGTTCAAATGAGCATATATTCTTTTAAGGTAAACTTGTCAAGTGCCATGTTTCCTATGGGTTTACAAGTTTATTCTTAAAGGACACGGGCTATGGTATGGCCCGTGGAGAGCCATGTAGAAAAGCCTTCAGTGCTGCATAAAGCAGGCTCAAGAAACTCATGCTTTCAAAGACTAGGTCAAGACTACTTTTAGGGTCTAAAAGGATTTCCAGTCATGGGTAGAATGTAACAAGGCTGCTTATTTTAAATAGGTCTCAGCTCCCAGGAACAGTTTATGCATGAGATTCTGTTGTCACATTTAGTTTGTAAAGCAAAATTTTACTGCAGGCAAAGATCCCACTCAGTAACCACACAACCACTGCTTGTTCCTCTATGACATTACTATAATTTGCCTGTTGCTGTAGAAGAGCTCTCTGTGTATAGAAAAAACAAAACAAAAATGCATGTTTTATTGAAACTGTTTTCTACACAGAATCTAAACTGGTGAGTAAATAAATACATATCTTCTCCTCATTAGCATTATCTGGATTACTATACAATAGGTCCTTTGCAAGTAATGAAACAGGAGAGTTTTTCCCCCAATTTTCTTTTGATGCCAAAACTGTATCAGAAATAGATCTGAACTCCTGGCAGAAGAGACAATTGCGTTTCTCACTCATGTGGGCATGGCATTCCCAGCCAAGAAGAAACATCAAGTGTTTCTATATTATGTTCAGTAAGGAAATAAATGTTTCATGAAACCCCAGTCCTTCCTCTCACCATTGACTGACTGAGAATAAAGGAACAAAATTATGACACCCATGGTAATGCAAGACAAAAGAAGGTCAACTTTAGAGTTTGAACTTCATAGAATTAATTGTTTTCCAACTCAAAATATTATATAAATAAGAATGCTTTTCCAGTGAAAACATCTTGCAATAAGATGTTCTATTGTATAACTACAGACAAAGCAGGAGAGAGAAGTACAGACTAACAGCAGCAGGGCTAAAAATGTAACACTGCAGTCCCTTTATTGTATGGAATATTACCAGAGTTCTGAGGCCTTTATTGGACATTAACAATAGGGCTGAGGAAAAAAAGAGAAAATACCCCAAGGCTACAATCTGACATAATTAAGACTGTAGGGACAAGATAAGAAAAGCAGAGTTACTGAGATTGTACAATGGTGTCAGTGAGCATTAGGAACTGTCAGAATCGGGGGGAAGCCCAACGTACATACTTGTGAGCTCTTGACTCTTCCTGTTGCCAAATCCATAAAATGAGGTAAGCATGAGGTAAATAAAGGATACTAACATGCAGAATCACAACGTCTGCAGTCTCCAGCCCCATGATGTTTCATTTCCAAAATGTTACATTAGCTTCTACGCTCATTAGATTCTACAATGGCAAAAAAGCAGCAGAGAGTAACTAATCTGCAATAAATGTGTCATAAAATGAAAAAGCTTAATATGCTTCTAGAGAAGACTGTGAAAAGTTATTTAAATTACCAGGAGATCAAAAAGGCTTGCTTGTCAGCAACTCAGAAGTTGACTGTATGGCCTTCATGAGTTCTTTCTGGGGAAAAATATCACTCTCTGCTGTGTTTTGCTTTTCTTTGAGGTCTATGCGTAGGGAATAGATTTTATATTTTCAGTATCCCTGCCAATCTGTTTCTCTAAGAGAAGAACATTTAACTTGGTTTCAGCAACAGCTGTATCCTGCAGATAAGCAAAGGGGGAGGATCAGGGATGTCTGTGGTTGTTGGTAAGCCACTTCACTGTAAGCCTCAGGCTGCTGCTGCCTTTTACCACCACTTAAAGACATTAGCGTCACTAGCAATGTCCTCAGGCCAATCAGTGGAGTATTACCCCAAATGCAGTATCAATTTTAGTTTTTAATGTTAATGGTAATTTGTCCCATGCTACTAATTCTTAATACAGCTAATAAGATTTTACTTCTCAGCTGTATTCATGCCTTCATTTAATGCCAGTAATCTGTTTGCAGAACTAAGTTTCACTCTCTTCAGCAAGAGCCTCCTGTCTTGTGGCATTGATACACATTGCAATTCACCCTACACAACTGATCACTCACTGGCAGCTATGATTTGCAATTACATGTTCAAAAGGGTAAATATCACACAGTTTCCAAAAATGAAAGGGATACAGAGTGTTTCACAGAGGTTTAAGTAATTTCAAAGCTTCCATCATCATGGTTGTGCCTGCTTCAATTTTTTTCTGCATGTCTTCCTATTCAATGTGTTCCTGAACACACTGCAGATGTGGATGGACAGCAATGTATGCATAAAATGCAAAATCCTGAAGTTTAACCCATGCACTAAGCTCTAAGTCACTGTAGTCACTGTAAATGCATGAGGTTTTGAGACATTAGATATTCTGATTTGATTTCTTACCAGTAATTGGCCTTCCACACATGATAAAGATTAGGAATTCTATTTTACTGTGTGCCAAATGCTTGTGGAAGCAATTACCTAAACCTCTTTTATTTTTTTTTTGCAAAGAAATATACTTTGATTGAAGTATAAAATACAGAAACAGCTAGATTTTCTTTCATGTGAAAAATCATTCTCCAATTCTGAAACTAGGGTAAGTATATAAAATAAAATACAAACCATTAAAGCCATCTATGCCTTATTACACATCAAGTAAACAGAGAATCTTGAGAAGTCTTAGGAACACAAATCACTTCACCCAAGCTAACAATGTCTTCAGATGCATGCACTATTCCAAAAATACCTCATTAAGATAGAAATAAGGAATGTATTTGTGAATTCACATATTATCACTAATATCTCATTCTGCTCTTATGTATAATCTTCAGACTCTGAATTCAAATGTTTCTAAATTCACCAAAGCCTAAATATTTACCAGAAGAGGTAAACATTTACATATAAATCAAAATGTTGCTTCAAGTATTTACTATTTTTTCTCCAAACATGTTCCTGTCTTAAGGACACTGTTGGGAGGACAGAACTTATGCTAGATAGCTAAAAATATGAAAAACTATGAACTATTCACCCCACAGTCCTTCTACAGTCAATGGAACATTGTTCAATGTTCATCTGTATGACCTATCTTAAGAATCTGTAAGTTAGAAAAGATGACTCTTTCTCGTGAATTATCAGATACAAATTACAGGTTTTCAGTTTTGGTGAAAATACCCTAATTAAAAGCAGTATCTCTGGACTGGCTACAGGCTTTGTTACTTAATACAAACATTAACACAAGATTCTGCTGTATTTTGTAACTTTACTGTATATGAGTAGATTTTATCTCCCCACCTTCTCCAAGTCCTAACCTTTTTCTCAGATTCATCTCACACAAACCTCCACATTAATATTTTGTCTACAAAAACAACATTATGTTAAATCTGACTTTACATCAAAAAAGAAATCTGCTATCATGAAAGATTCCAGCCCACAGCAGTGGGAAAAAAAGGATTGAAAAACCATTTTTAATCACAGAAACAGTTTTTCTGATGAGGCACATTATCTAATTATTTTCGAGCTCTGTATTTGTAGGCAGAAAAAAACTAGAGGACTGCTTCAAAACTGCTTGTCTAAGTGAATCTGAAACACTTCTGACTGAATTAATGTGAATGAACTTGCAAGAGTAAAATATTAAAACTGGACTATCAGAAACTATTCTGAGGACTGAGTTGAAATAAGAATTTTGTCATTAGCTAAAACATACCCTTAGCACACGTTCTCTTTGACATGCCTTGCATATCTTGCCACATACTCTGTTCCACTCCCAGAAATTTTAATTATCACTGTTTGCTCAATATACTTCAGCCAAAATGTTCCAATGCCGATACAAATGTTCATTAGTTTGCCCTTGTATTCAGCACCCTTTCCCTACATCTCCACAGATTTATCATGCTAGCTGCAGTGACCAAAATATCACAAAGCTACTTTTAACTGGAAATGTTTAAGATGGCACAACTAATTACAACTGCAACCACCTGTACTATTTTTATTTACAGGTTCATCATTATTCTTCATGGAAAAAAAAGAAATGTGACATGCCTTTGCTTATGGATTTCCTTTTCTTTCTGTGACAAAAGTTTGTTTACTAGGCATAGAGTATATCAGCAGACATCTCTCAAAAAACACTGCTGAAGCCACAGGAAAAATTCAACACTCAAGTACCTTACTTTATCTGCATGGTTAGGATGGATATTTTCTTGGCTTTGTTTTATTCATTCAGTTGGAGATGAAATGAAAAAATGGTACAAATTAATTAGTTCTCAACTATTCTGTTCTTCAAAATCAATGGCTTGCTTTCCTTTTCAGCACAAAGAGGTAATATTTGTCCTATTACCCATTATATAATTCTGTTCCTTACTTTGAGAATAACTGGACCTCCTATCCAATCCATATGATAAATATTAACATCACCCTAAGCACTAAGTACACAGGCATTCTATCATATATTTTTTCAGTTGTGGTCCAAGAGAAGTGTCAGTGCTGCAGTCCAACAAATTCAGGTGTTCTGGTTTTGCTACTTGCTATATGAAGAGTATAACTTGTTTTCAATTGTTTACTATTTCAAATTCCTCTTTTGGTAGTTTACAAGCTTAAGCCATTTCACAGTTACAAATATAAACCCTCATTTGCAAAACATCATCTTCACGTGGAAAGTATCAGCTGAAGGTATTACTGAGAAACACCCATTCTAAACAGTTAACTTTTAATACAATTTAGCAAGGTCTCCTGAGGTTACAGATTTTTCTGTGTAACTGATTTGCGGTGGGCAACAAAATATGTATTTTAACTGCCCTACTTACTTTTGCTTTGATTTTTTTTTCAATTAAATCAGCCTACTTATTAGTAACAACTTTATTATGAGGTATTATGTTTTAAAGGCCTTTTTTTTCATCAAAGAAATGAATTAGACTATACTGGGATAAAGATTATAGTCATAACAGTAAAACACAAATCAAATTCCCATGGCTTACACAGCTATTTAGTTATATTAGCAAGGAGTCTTGCACAAAGCCAGGGATATACAAATAAAAAATATCCATTTAAAACAGATGAATATGAGAAGCCAATTGTTGTGAGTACGTTTGTTATTTTAATGATCATTAAAAAGACAAATTACAATTAGGCAGATAACTCACAACAGTGAGACTAGGAAACAAGATACACTAAGAAGAAAATTAGTCATAGAGAGTTTTTAGATAACATTTTCAAATTAGCGAGATATGAAGAATATTTAGAGATACATCTAAGATGAACTCTGAGCTACCAGACTATTTTATGAGAATTTTGAAGGACAAAGATCTCAGAGAGAAAGTCAAAGCAAATGTCTGTCTTTAAAACTAGGACACAACAGAAAACTGGGAGTTGCAGAAAATACACCCTTATTTGAGATTATTGAGAGAAGTTATCCAAAAGGAGAGTATAAAGAAGACAGACCATGCTCCTTTCCTTTTGGCTGTGGCAAGACAAAAAGCAATGGGCACAAACTGAAACACAGGAGATTCCCTCTGTACAGAAAAAAACATCTTTTCTCTTTGAAGGGACCAAGCACTGGCACAGGTTTCCCAGAGAGATGGTGGAGTCTCCAGCCTTGGGTATATTCAAAAGCCATCTAGACACGATCCTGGGCACCCAGCACGAGATGACCTTTAGATGTCCCGTTCAAGCTCAGCCCCTCTTAGTTTCCATGACAATACAAAACAATAAAGGAAACACAATATTTGAAGCTTAAAAGATATTAAAATTATATACAATAGTCAAAATAGTTTTGTCGAGAATAAATTGTGCCAAAGTAGTCTTCCTATAAAGGATAACAGGAGAGACAGTAGATATTATAAGGCTTTCTGCTCAGAACTTTGAAACTTGAGCTGTGATTCAAGAAAATACCATCTATAGAAATTGCTTTTAACATGGGCATTGGAAAAGCTAACCAGGGTACTTTACTATCAAACTAGGAGACAATGAGCAGAGAAACTCACCAGAGTTTTGTTTCTAATCCTGGTCAACATTTACTTTTCTTAATGTGCAATTAATGCAGTTATTTAAATGCATTTTAAATCTGTAGATGACGCTATCACAGGTAAAGCTGTAGGCACTGCAGAACAGTATAAATCTGAAGACTGCAAAGTAATCAGAAAAAAACAGATAAATTTAAACCAGTCCAAGGTACTAGAACCACAAAAGAATAAGCAACACAATAAAGGTTGAAGCCATCACTACAAGAGTCAGTTGCTTAGATGCAAAACAGGAGTTCTGCAAAGAGAGATGTAAGTTTTGCAGTAGATCACATGCTGGATATGAAGTAAACTACTACAGCAAATAGAGTCATCCCCCTGCTGATGGTATCACCTCTGTGAAGGACATCTGACTTAATCCCCCGGGCTACTGCAGCATTAGCTAACACAACAAATCCACTTTTGTGTTTCCCATTTATAAACATGAGGATTTTACCATCAGAAGATTAAGAGAATACTAAGGAATATTATAACATGAGGAAATATGACTAATGAAGGAGAGCTAATATAAATGGGATCTTTCTTTTCAGAAAAGAAGTGATGAGACAAAACAGCAGCCTCCAATACTTAATAAGACTGCCAAAATGAAGAAAAACTAAATTCCTGCTATTAGTTTTATTACAAATACAACAAAGCAGAATGATCTTAAGCTTCTAAAAGGTAGATTAATTCAGACATGAGAAAACCTGTTTTCAGCTGCAAGGATAAGGAAATACTGAAACAGATTATGTGGAGGACTTGTTGAATTTCCCTAACTACAACTGCACACACACACACATGTTAGCCAGAAACCCATGAAGTCAATTTAGGTAGGGCAGATTCTTCCATGGAACCTATCAGATCCCTCCCATGATTATTTTGATTAAGTTTTCCTAGTATGACTCATAAAAGGTACTCCAGTTTTTTCACTGTCAGCACTTCTGCCTGAACATAGCTGAAAGATAAGTAAAAGGAGGAGATACACTCTAACTGTATGTAAAACTGAGTGAAAGTCAAAGAACATATTAGCGAGGGAAAAGTGATTGCTTAATGGCTGAGTTAAAATCATTATAATTTCCTTAGTGAGGAGACTATTGAGATATAAATCTTTTATTTGTCTTCAAAAGCCAGAATGATTAACTTTTAGAATTTTTCTCTGTAGGACATTAGCAGAACTGATATCTCCAAAAAACAGACCTTCTCCTTCACAGACAATTCAGAGCCTCTTGGCTAATATTGTCTCATACCATTGAGATATATGTACATTTCCTCCAAACCAACTATATGACAAAACTTCAGAGTGAAAGAAGACACTTCTTACTGGCTTCATGGATTAGATGCTTTTATATTTTCATTGGACATATCTAAACTGATTTTGTAATGCTAGGGTTGATGAAAAGGCATGATGTCTCTATCTACATTTCCCACAACTCAATCTGCTCTCAAAATACAGCTTTCATTCTTAAGCTCACAGGCATGTCCAGATAAAAAGACCTAGATGAAAACAGAAAAGCTCACACATTCCATGTAGCTCAAGAAAAGCTGTAATTAAAAGAAAAATAATAAAAGAGAGAGAATGAAAGGATAAAAGCTAACCAATCAAAACCACATTAGCCTACATAACCTTCTGAAGCACTCTGTACTGTAATCATGTGAAGCAAGGATCAGATGTTAATATTCAGCCAGTGCTTAAATGATAATCAATAAGAAGTGTGTAGGCAGGGGGTACAGGAGAAGTGCTAACTATGGATCAAAAGACGATATTTATATGCATTCCTTAGGTTATTGTTGAAAGCAATGCTTTACACTTCACCTAAAAAGTTACAGGTATAATTTATTATAGTGCCTAGCATTTCAGCGGGTCATTGTTTACAGAACTATTTTTAGTAAACTTTTTTTGTAACCTATTTCACTACTGAGTTTCACAAACTTACCTGGTATTAGACAAACCCAGTATGAGTTGATCTTCTTCCATGAAATGAAAGCCATTACTGTGATTTATAAAGTTTGCAAATGTGGAAGCCGATCAATTTCCAATTTTTTGAGCAAAGTTGATATCCCAATAAGTGTCTGAAGAGGGCTGTCATGTGAATTCACAAAATATTGGGCTGCTTTTGAAGTTGTGTAGCAAGTATGAAAGATCAACTAATAATTAATTTAACAAATTCTGCCATATTATTCTTTTTGAATCCCCCACAAATTTCTCAGATATGCCTTTATGTCTTTCTCAGATACGTCTCACTTTTTTAATACATTAATTTAAAATTTTTAGATTATTCCATACTTTAAAGTATTCCTAGTTTTGGAAAGGATTCAACATTCTGAAACTGTTTCTGAATAGATAAGGAACAACTCTCACTAAAGACCTTATGCTAACTTATTTACAAATATTCTCAAAAATCTACTCAATTTCCTTTGAAAAGTCATTAAAACATACTTTTTTTTTTACAGGAATATATTTTAAAAAAGGAAATATAGAAAATTCCTAACTCAGTTGAACCCAAAAGTTAATTTTAAAAGCAGATTTATTCACAGGACTTACTTACCTTCCTCTAGATATTCTAAGAAACAATGTGACTTCTTATCACCTACTTAAGTATACAGATAACAGTGTTGTTCAAAGTCACAAAACACTGATATAGAGAACAATGACAATGATAAAATAGTCCCTAGAACTCCTAACTTCCATTCTTCCAGTGTCTGAAGCAAGAATCTCTTCAAGGACCTCATAAATCCACTTCATACCCAAAACGTAGAAACACTGAAGACAACATATCCTTGCCTTAACTTTCCAATTTGCTTCTAACCTCCCCTTGGTTTTGTGTGTCAGTCCCAGCCTCCCATATGTCTGTTCCTCCCACAAAAATGCCTCTACACTTTCTCTGACACTAACATCTATGAATAGAAAGCTCTCTCTGAGGCAACCTGAACAAGGCAGCTTCCCTCTCCGTATGATCCCCCATGATTTTATAATTTAACTGTTGCAGCCTAGATGATGTAACACAAGGCAAAACAAACAGATGGGCAAGAGATATAAAGCATGGCAAGGCCTAAACTGGAAAACATCACTGCCAGAAATGTTGTTGGGCTTACAGCTGCTGACATTGCTCCTGGGACATGTGCACGCTGAGGATTTGCTGGCAGCTGCATTGCTGGCTGAGATTTCAGCATGTGGTTCTACTTAGGTGCCACAAGCTGGGCTTTGTTTGCTCACCCCACATTAACATGTGCCTGCATGCAAACCTGTGGAGATAAAAGGTAATTCTGGTTGCCAAAACCCTGTTTTGTAGATCAGGCATGTTTTCCTATGCTGAAAGAATGTGATGAACAAATGGGGATTTTTTGAGGAAGCACGTTTACTCTACATCTGCAGCATAAAGATCTGGAAGTATTATCCTAGAATTAATTTGAGTAATGGCACCAACCTAGCTTTGTGACAATAGAGCTCAGAAGGGTAAATTAACATAGCCTAACTTCTGTGCTCCTGCAACAGGATGCTGGGCTATGTGAGAGCGTTTATTTTAATCTCACTTGGGCATCTCTAGTATTAACAGGAATTCTGTGAAAGTACAGAAAGTAAATAATCAGCCCCTGGAAAATTTCTCTCCTAATTATTATTACTCCATGCTATCTTTTAGTGACAGAAGGTCCAGTTCATTAAACATATAAAAGCAGAGGACTAAAAATATTGCTTTGAGGGGAAAAAAATTTAAAATTAAGAAATATTTGGATAAAGATACAGGTATTGTAAGCCAGTGCAAATTCAGTGATAAAACATAGTAAATCAAACCCTCAAGTACTCTGACTGTTCAGTCTCAACTCAACAGTCTGTAGACTATGACTAGACAATGGCATTTCCACTGCAGTTATGGACTACTACCAGGAGCAAGAAACACTTGATGGAGTGAGCTATACAAATTAAGTGATCAGCAGGAACAGCTGAAGAAGGGCAAAAGAATTTCAGTTGCCTGAACTGTTTCAAATAAGCAGCATCTTTTAAAGTCACCAGTCTCATGAGAAAATTGACTTACTGTTTGAAGAAGAGCTCCTTTCCCTAATAGTCACACCTGATGAAGCCAAATATCTTCTTTCTCAAAACGTATAAACTAAATAATCTGTGTACCTCTCACAGGTGAGAGGAATGTGGTGCATACAGCAGAGTCTGAAATTAAATACTGTAAATCTGAGATATTTATAGAATACAAAAGTAATAGATATGGATGCAGAAGTAATGTTTCAAATGTGTCAAAAGCCATTAGGGGGACAGAAGGCATCTTCAAAAGAGCATGACTACTGAATTCATACCTTACTTCCAGTAGAGTAGGATCTGTAGAATCTAGAATAGCTCGATTAACATATGGGCTGCTTTGAAACAGAAAGTGCAAACAAGTATTTTTATTTTGTTCATTATTTCTTCCATTCCTTCACCAAAATTAGCATTTTTATAGGGTAAATATGACTTTAAAAACAGGTAATAGAAGTACTTGGCATATATTCCTAAAAACCTAAGTCTTTATTCTAACAAGCTTGCAAATTACATACTGATACATAACAAGATAACATAGTTGAACTACACAGTTATTATCTGCAAAACTGGCCCACTTTCACTTACTATTTAGATCTCAGAAGGCATGAAAGGAAAGGCTTGATGAGGCAGGAGAATAACATGATAAATATATTTTTTTATTAAGGCAAAAGATTTTTTTCTGGCTATTGATGCAAAGACAATGGAAAAATTTACACAAATGATCCCAAAACCAATCAGAGACTTTGAGGCAGAAGATTTCATCAGCCACAGTTCCTACTCACAGGCACCTCATCAATGATTTAATATGACAGAGGGAACTGCAGCTTCATTATCTGGTGATATTTTATTTATTCATATTTAATTAATGCATATCATAACAATTCGGAATTTGACTGCATTGCAGAAGACGAGCGAAGGAATGAAGCTGTTCTACTGCCTGTGCTAACACATCTGCTACACAGACCTACAGGGATTCACTCAGCCACAATATACAACACAAGTGAAAAAACACTTATATTCTACAAATGAGTTACAAATTCTCCGTATTAAAACTGGGTGAAATAAACAAAGATGTCTTCAAAATTCATATAGTGGACATGAAGAAATCTATTTATCTTCATTATAGGCTGAAAGTGTTTGGGTAAAAGTCCCCAATTTAGGTGAACCATGAGGAGAAAAAAATGATGGCAGAAGAAGAAGAAGGAAAAAAGTAACATGACAAATTAGCAGAACCAAACCTCTCCCCCACTGGGAGGGAGAGGTGAAGGCCAAAGGGTAGATTAATCTTGCTGTATCATATGGTCTTGATCTTAAAAATTTCTCTGCGTGTTTAGCAGAAATCACATGCACAATGGGGAGACTTTGAAAAGATCAGGAGCCAGAGCAGATTAAGATGAAATGGGGCCAGATCCAAAAAGCTGTCAACCTCCCACCCTTTCCTGCAGACTCCCATGTGGGCAGGAGATTGTTTCGTGGCTCCACAGTGCTGGTCTGTGCTGAGCTCACTGATGAGTGCTCTTTCTCCTGGTGCCTCTAACAGAGAAGGACTTTTGACTTCTCTTTTCCCAGCAGTATGAGCCACAGCTGTGGACACAGGTCACAGTAACCCCTCTTACTTTGCGGCCCCAAGTTAATGTGCAGAACCTGGCTTATCCAACCTCACCAAGAAAACTGCATCCATACCTAGCCAGAATTGAAAAGGTATTTTTAAAAAGCAAAAGAAATCAGAAAATTCATTATGTCTGTTTTAAAATAGAAATTTAAAAAGAGAAAAGGGGCTCAAGCAGATGAGCAGGTTACTGCAGCTTACCCAGTTACTGAGTGTCAGCTGAGTCAGAGCCACTATCTGCATATATGCATAGTAAAAGTGACTTAATTCAACATGGCTTAGCTGAGCCTACAATACAAAATTTAATTATGTGTACATGCACAATTTATACATCTGAGCTGATGGGTGATTACTTTTCAAGCTACTGAAATTGCTTGCATACACAAACCTTGAAGTCAACCAAGCAAATCATTCAGACTTTAAAAAAATGAATTTAAAGGGTAATAACAATCTATTTATTTAATCACATGATGACAAAAAAATGAAGAACTCCTAAAACTATAAACACTCTTTTATCTATTGTTCCAAAAAATCAAATTCATCAGTATGGAGAGCTGTTTTACTAATATGCTTTCAGAACAGCTAGGTGTAAAAGCATGTGTTCATTCACATAAATCTAACAGCAGTGTTTTCACTCTTTTTTAAGATAAAAGATAATCTGTTCCATGATTTATAATCTCACTGACTTCCCATACTGAATCAGGCAGCTGAAACAATCCCTATCATCCTGCAAATTATTATTAATGTGGTCGCATACACACATATATTGATTCGTTTTATTTTAATTCATGGTGGGCAAGGATAGCATATTAATTTTATGAGGAAGGGTTATATATCCACTAATGACAAACTATTACAAACATCCACTCAGAACTTCCACACAAAGCATGACAGTCACACACAGATACATAATTCCCAGTTTTACACTGGCACAACTATTGTAATCTGCAACTTGAGAGAAACCTTGTGTGAATCAGATGTGGTGTTCCCCATTCTTCATTATAAAGAGCAACTCAACAGACACTTTTATAGTTGTTGCTGTACATGCCTACTTCAGCTTCTCCTTTCTTATTCTTGTTATTTTTTTTCTCAATTTCCTAATTAAATGACTTACATTTGTTTGCTCTTTTAACACTACCCTATAAAAGTCTACCAATCAAGTTATTCCTCACTGAACTAGGCAGAACTCTTTCTTCTTCCCCATAAATTTTCCCTGCAACCATAACTTCATGCTGGTTTCCCCTCTAGTATTTAGATGTGCTTGAATGAAATGCATTGGCTTGTACCTAATGCAACGCATGTGTTTACGGAACACAGCGGGCACTACTCCATTTTCAAAAGACATAACAAAAGAACAGCCATTTATGAAAGTTTTACTGTTTCTGACTTCCTCTTCACCCCCACCCCTTCCCAGAGTCCACCTAGAACATCTGGGTGCACTAGATTAAACAATGGCCTCTTTGTTTGAAGAAAATTCACAGGAACTATTAAGCTTCTCTTAGGAGAGGTTACTGCATGGGAGCCAGGACAGGAGGAGCTCAAGGAATCAAATGGAGAACTGTGCTTCTTCAGGATAGAAATGTACATGCATCACTCAGATGTGCAAAGTTCCACCACAGATACCAGAGTCCTGGTGAAGTACAGAGCAGTCAATTGCCATGGTAACATGGGATCCTTGGCACTTCCTCTCCTTGGGTGAAAAGGAAAGGCTTTTGTTGATGGACTGTAGTTTAGAGGAGACTGTAAAGAATTTTTTCTGATCTGTAATCTTTGTCTATCTCTGCACAATTTTTGGTATGTTTATGTATCTCAAGCAGGTATGTGCTACATTTTCTTTTATTAATTTACACCATTGAGAATAAAGCAGCTGATAACAACTGCAGAGGTTATGCAAGAGATGTGCATTGTTTCTCTAGTTCAGTTTCTCCAGCTTGGTAAGAAAGCTTTTTATATCAATAGAACTCTATATCCATACTAGGTTTAATACAATGCATTGCTTTTCATTGCTCTCTGGCAAATGAGCAATTAATTTCATTGTAATTTGAAAGTCAGTTTAAATAATACAGAAAGTTCTACAGCATTAATTTTAGATATTACCATCGGTTTACAGTTTTGATTTTTTTTTTTTTTTTTAGGTTTTGCATAGACCCAGCCTGCAAAGTTAACTGCAGATCTCTTTATCTGGACTCAATTGTATCCAACAAAAGATTTATACAGACGTAGAATTAAATATTTTATGGCTCTCCTAGCAATTTGATATGGAAAATGAATCTCTATGGAAGCAATAGAATTTGAAGAAAGCAACGTGCTGCTGATCTCCACAAGATTAATTTTACATCTCAGGCATAAGCTATTTTTTCTTTAAGTACGTAGGGGGTGGGAAAGTATGTGGTGATTTTACTGTATTGGTACTGTAGAAGTGGAGAACACCTACATAAAGCAAAAACCTTATATTTCACTTCTCTGGATTTATTCTATAACCTACTAAGCAGCAAAGGAGGCAAGGGACAATCTTATCTGTTCTCCCCTTTTTCAGCTTACAGGGAAAGAATACTAAACCAATTGGTTTAAGCTGTTATCAGATACAGGACCTAGATTCACACTGTAAGAGTCACCTCAAAAACTGTCCACCTTCACATCCTGAAGATGAGCCATGCCATACACAGTAATGAGAACCTCTGCACTCATACTAGGAAAGCTTGAACTTCTCTAAGCTGGGTGATTTTTTTTTGCAAATTTACCTGCTCAGAAAGCTAGTAATTTGGCACCTTTGTTCATGTAAACCAATATGAAAAACAGAGTTATGTCCTTCATCCTCAAATTTTGAAAAGCAATGCAGAGAGACTGCAGCAAAAGAGTCTTTTAGCATATGCATCAGTAGGAAAAATTTATTCTCAAAGCATATTATAAAAAAACCCAAGAAGAAAACCAGTTCTACTAATTTTTTACATCTTTTTTTTACAAAGCTTCTCCCCTAATTTATTTTGAATTTCTGTAACATTCTACCTTCTGTACCATTCTACATCATGTTGAGTACCCAAAAGAAACTGACTGGATTGGTTTAGCAAATAGCCTTCTTTTAATACCATATCTCATATCTTAGATACCATTATTTCCATAATTAAATGGCCTTGGTATATCAGGAATTTTGCATATACAACCTACAGAGCTAAATGCCTTAAAAGATAAAAAAACATAAAGCAGAATTTTCACAGTATATTTCCCTCTTCAAATATTTTTAGACTGTTTTTAAACAGCAGATGTTTAATATGCACACTTCAGTGCATTTTCAGCTTGAACATCTTGATTTAAACTGAGTTACCACGAAGGAATTATGACAATATATATGTCATATATATATTACATGCTGATGATATTCCTCCTGGATTATATTTGACCATACATAAACCTTCTAATAAGATATCCTATTTTTTCTCAGATAAATTATAGATATCTCTGCAATTATATTTCAGGGTTCTTTTTACTTATGTTGATTTGTTACTTTTTTATTATTCTGAACAGGACATAAAAATAAAATTTTCAAATAAGCCTTATTTCAGGGCAAGAGTACCTAAATATCACCCTCTTCAAATATTCCAAGATTATAAACAAGCTTTCTTTTTTTGACAGTGAGTTTGCTTGTACCACAAGTAGTACAAACATCATAAGGAGGAAATCCTAGTGATCACTCCTAACATGTAAGACCATCAAAGTCAAAGCATAAAAAATAAGAAAGACACAATCTGATTTAATTTACCAGAAGGAAAATAAAAGAAAACATTGACAGACTTTGCTGTAATAATTTCTCCCATTAACATAAATACATAACACTGTAATTCCATTTTCACATTTGCAAAACAATAGTTTTTGTCAGTAAAAAAGAAAGGAACACAGGACATTTTTCTTTCAAATATCAGTAAAATCTTTAAATTAAGTGGTCTAAGAAACATCATTCATGAGAAAATCCCAGGACACAGAAGCTTTGATTCAGTAACAATTTTTAAGAACATCTTTAACTCAGCGGGAAACAAAAATACTGTCTACCAGCATCTTATCACATTTTGAGGCTTATTCTGTCTCTCTCCTCTCCCTAGGAATAGGGGATTTTTATTGTTATTGTGATGATTCGCTGAGGCAATGAAGAAGTAGGAAAAGAAACTGGGAGGGGAAAATACAGGAGCTAACTGTGGAGAAGTTACTGTGGAAAGTGTGATCAGCTGTGCAGAATCTGAAAAGGGTGGGAGAGAAGAATGATGCAAAGGACACTTTGTGATCCAGCCAGGAATGGACAAATAAGAACCTCTGACAAATCACATCGGAGGGGCTGGGTATAACACAAGCCACACCAGAGCTGCAGCTGGAGAGCAAGCAGATGAAAACAAACAGAATTTGAGAAGATTACATGAGGGGAAGCCCACCAGTGCCAGCTGTAAGAACAGTGGTGTCCTGGCAAAGGAAAAGTTACAGTGTAAGACTAGTCTTTTGATTTCCAGGTGAAGAAAGCTGCAAGCATCACATTTTATACTGTTATTTGTCACTGTTATTCTTGTTATTACACCATTTTTGACTACTTTTTGTCTTGTTTTAAATACTCTAGGTTTCCACAGATATTTGCTGAGGTTACCATTAGCAATCACATGGTGCTAGAAAAGTCTCATTTCTCCATGGAGCTAATTTCTAATTTTCATTGTTCCAAACTTGTCATATTGCAACAAGTACATTGGCATTATGAGATGAAAAGGTACTCAACACAGTTTCAGCAGAGGCACAGATGTAACTTACTTTTTCAGTCCAAAGATGTCTATTGGCTGAAAACCAAATGCCAGGGTTGCATTCCATTTCAGGCCTCAGATTTAATAACTAAATTGCACATCTCTAAGTTATCTTTTAATTTCTAATCTTTCAAAGGCTTTTAGCTCAATGTAACTTGCTTTTAAAATGACCTTTTCTTGAACAGTTCAAATAATGAACTAAATTTTTTTTCCTCACTCCAAAAAGTCATTAAAGGTAAAATATTTTAATAATACAAGTATTTATTTTCTTTATTTTTACCAAAGCCAGTTCATACTCCAAGGTCTTGATAATGCATTAAAAATTTTTGAACATTTTCACTGATTCTTTGGCATAAAAAATTCCCAGAAAATGCTATGATGTGGTTTTGGGTTTTTTTTTTTTTGCATTGATGGTTTATGCGTCCAGACATCTCCAAGCACCAACTTTTGTGAGGACTCTGGTCCTCAGGCTAATGATTGCAGAAGTCATAGATGGCACCTTTGCATCATTCTCCAGACACCATACTTTACTGATATCCCAATGTAGATATGCAATGATTTTCTCGCTCTGGTAATTAGTAGCACTATTTAAAAGATATTTTTAAATAAAATAGCAATTTTAAAATTTTATACTTCTGATGAAGTGCATGTCAAGAGATGTACAAAGAAACACCAAATTATTCTGTTCTCTGACTCATATTCTTCACATTGCCACATTGAAAAGGTAAGATATTTGGTGCCAGCAACTTTTGTTTCTTCACAACTCACGTGTACAATGTTGTCTACATGGTATCATGAGCCCTCCTTTCTACTGCAAAACACATTGTTGAGATTACATTAAGTGGAACATAACAGTTCACTTCAACTGAACATTTAGCTCAATGCTACAGTTGAAGCTGCTTGATGCCTCCCATTATGAAATTTTGTTTATCAGTTCCTATAAATCTTCATGAACACTTTAAATGTGGACTGAAAGCTTCCACATTTACTGTCTGTCCTCAGACTGACTTACCCAACTTAAAAGTCCTCAACTGATTCCCAAAAGATAGAACTGGTGAAGGGAAAGTGCATTATTTGTCAGGCTAAAGAGACCAGAAGGAAGCAGAACTGGAACTTTCCCCAGATTCCCTAAAATAAAATATTCACCGATAAAGTTCAGTTTTTCTTTGATTTATTCATATATGCAGAAAAGCAAAGGTATGGTCAAAATACAAATCCCTAGAAGTGTTTTCATGTTATTAAAAGCCTTCAAAACCTTTCAGAGATATTTTCTGAAGATCCTGCCCACATCACAGAGGATCAATCTCCTCTACATCTTCTGCTCATTGTCTGCATGCTTGGGTGTGCCATGTTGTACTACCACCATCAAGCATCTCTCATTTGGAGCTATCAGGTGAGAGGCAGAACTTCCTTTCCAATATCCCTTTTCTGACAGTCTGGAACTATGGTTGTTCTGGTCTGGAAAGGTGACCTGGAGTTCACTGTTTCGTACTCTTGGTGCTGTCCTGTAAGGGACAGCAGAGGAAGAAGGAAACAGCCACACTGAAACACTGGGGAACCAAATAACTAGGAAGTAAAACACAATTTGAATTCCCTTACTTTTGTGAGTCTGATTTAGTTAATATTCATACAGTACCATGGCATGGTGTTTTGGATGTGGAGAGCTTTTTCCTTTTTTTTAGTTGAAACATTTAATGTTTTTCACAGTCTTTTTTAAAAGGGATGTTTAAAATTAGTAAAATTTTACTAAATACTAAACAGTAAAGAAATAAATTACTTCTGATCATTAGAAAGCAAAACAAAACCAAACTGCAAGAAACCTTCTGAAAAGGGAAGTTAAAATCGACAAATCATTAAAGGAATAAAATCCCTCAATGGAATCTGTATACTGGTGACTAAAGTTTTGTTCCCATTTGTGTATGCACACATGTGTACGTCTATCCAGGAAATACTTTTAGTTCTTTCCTTGTCGTGTATCTCATCTCATAATAGTCCAATTTTAGCTGTTTCCACACATCATTTCTATTTCTACCCTTCCCTATCACAGACCACGCACTACTACTCACTTGCTTACAACCTGAGGGTAAAGGAAAACATAGGAACTAATTGATTGCTTTGGAGAAACTTGGGGGGTAAGGAGGAGAGGGTAAAATTATTAGCGCAAAATTTCTTGAGCATCAAGCTCCGATGGCTTCTCAGCAGCATTTCTAAACAATTTGAATTTTCCCGTGTCCTGTGATGAGATGAGCCAGCAAAGATGGGGTACTTTCCTTGGGTGAGGGGTTGCATTCCAAGAAGGCACAGCTTCAACACTGCACAATGAACACCAGTAACTGCTGCACCACATCTGGTAATCTTTTGTCATCTTACAGCTTAAGTATCTAACAGCACAAATAATGGATTAAGATGTATAAACCAACATCTCTTCAAATAAAATTCTTCTAACATCCAATTTAACTGGCCTCAGACAATTATGCTTTCATTTTTCCCCTGTTTATCTGTGAAGTTACAGTTTCTGGCTAACCTATGCACTGTTTCATATCCTAAGGATCAGATATTTAAGTCTGAGATTTTAATTAGTGCTCTCTGGCTTTGAAATACCCAGGAGATATATATTACTCTTTCATTTCATTTTTCCTGCTTCATTACTGGGTTTGCAGATCACAGGCAACTTCAAAGAAAATGAGGCCAGCTTCAACTAGGCTAGTAAGGATGGCAATCATATTCTGCCAAGCTAGGCAGTTCTAATACACATAATATGTGGCATCTAAACACTTTCCAAGCGGGAGGTCTGACAGCAATGCTACTTCTAATGATAAATGCACAGGAAGTGTATGTTGCTGTAGGAAGAAAACACCTGAACTGTTGAAAATCATGTTTTGGGTTGAGGATCCCTTTTCCTCTCATTCTTCCCATTCTCCTGGAAACAGGCTGTTTCCATTTATGAGGTGCTGACCACTCCCACAAAAATGTCCAATCTTTGTCATGAAAAATTTAACAAAAAATAAAGTATTGAGATGACTAGACAGAGCCATACAGAAATATGAGCAGGATGTAAGGACTTTAAACTAAAAGAAGGTAGATTTAGACTAGATATAAGGAAGACATTTTTACAATGAGGCTGGCAAAACTGGAACAGGTTGCCCAGCGAATTGGCAGATGCTCCATCACTGGAAACAATCATGGTCAGTTTGGATGCAACTCTGAGCCGCCTGATCTAGTTGAAGACATCCCTGCTTATTGGGCTGAAGTTTTTGGACTAGGTGAGCTCTGAAGGTTCTTTCCAACCCAAACTATTCCATGATGCTAAGGTTCCAAAGTTTCATGTCAGCCACACATGGAAAACACAGACATCAAAAAGCCAGTGTCTAGATACTCCTGTTTGCCTGAATTTGTACAGGGTGTGAGCAAATGTATTTTAAAGCATCACTGTCGTTAAAAAGAACATTGTGTACTCGGTACAGCATCATGAACTGTTTCCCAAAGGGAAGATAAAGACATGAAAGTAGCTTTAAATATTTTTGAGAAATATTCATGAAGGTTATGTAAAAAGGAGGAGAAGGTTACTTTCCCCTCATGTTAATCACCAATTATTTTCTATTGCCCATCCACCTAACTGCATCAGGATTACCAAAAGGAAGTTGAGTAATATCAATGAAGAAAGATATGAGACCTAAGTCTTATGGGTGAGTCCAGGAAGTCTATTTCATATGTGTGTGGGAGGACAGGAAAAGTTCTGGAAAACATGGTGAAAATCGGCCACCAAAGTTAGGAATACTTGTGGAAGAGCAGATAACATTAGAAACTGTTCAGATGAAAGGCAGGTTCTCTTAAGGAACTTCTGGGCAAATTTAAAGGAGAATTATGTTCTAGTCTCATTCAGAAAGCATCCACTTTGTGCTTAAAAGGTAACTATGCTAAGAAATTTTATCTGTTATCTGCTGAGGAGAGAAACTGCTTATCTGAAATCTCTGCCATAGCCAACATACTACCGTAATCTAATTAATCATGGACATTCATTCTCAAATTCTGTCTACAGGTGACTTTTTTTTCCCCAAAATTACCATATAAGCAGAAAGCATTTTTCAGAAGCTTGGCCTCTTAGGAAAGCAGAAAAGTTCACAGTCTTCCTACTGAAATATTATATTATGTCTTGAACAACTTCATCACTAAGTTATATTCATTGCTCCATTCAAATATATAAAGAGTATATGAAGACCTAACATGAAAACATGGATACAAATATTGCCATACATCACAGAAAACTGATATGTTGCCATTCATTTGAGAGTTTGGAGAAGGTGTGCCCCCATTATAACTTCCAATGATAAAGCAAAAGCACCCCACAGGTATGTCAATATCCTGGTACAACAACATTTCAGTAATTTAATGGAGACTACTTATCTTAAAAAGAAAACCTGACTTACATCCAACCACAGCAATATCACTTGAAAAAGTAACAGAGCTTCTGATAAGCATCCCCTGGAAAGTTTCCATTACTGACAATATACATGGATCTCTTTTCTTGATAAAAATCAATGAACTTTCTTATTCAGGTTTCCTGTTATAACAAGACCTATCTATTTCCATTATTATGAAGGAACTCAGGGTTCATTCTTAAGGAATGGTATGAAATGAGCTGCAACAAAAACAATAATTGCGAGTTCCTTACAGTCTTTCAGATCCTATGATTTTTTGTATTAGATCTTGAGAGAATTAGCATGGTACAGTCTAGGCTAGAAGCATTTGCCCTTATCTTTAAAAAGAAGAGTGATAAAAATGTTTATGAAGATTCCACTTGATCTTACAAAGATTCCTCTTTTCCACTGTACCCATAAATTCCAGTTACTTTTAAACCATTCAAAGAAGACCTACTGTGCCTCTGTGCTACAAGCAATTCCTGATATATACAAATGTATCCCTGTCAGTAAACATCAGTCACCTATAAGAAGTTCCAAATACCTAATACCCACTTCAAATTCGGAGTCAGAAAGAATGAAATTATAAAAGTAAAAAGAGGAAATACTCAGCATCGTATCTGACTGCAATGCAAGTTATATTAATGATCAACTCAATAAAAATCCAAGGAATGCACAATCTCAAAGAAATCTATTAGGTATCCATTCTAATGCAACACAAAAATACACACTGTAAAGGAAACTCTTATTTTAGCTAGGAAATTTCATCAGCATTTGTGCAATGGGAGCTAATCCCTTTGACCTCAGCTAGACCCAAACCTTGGGGCTGAGAAGGCTATGCTTAAGAGAGGATCCAGGAAAAGGATTGACATGACAAAAAAAATCATGTTCTCCAAAATCTCGGGGTCACTCAATGACTGAAAACCTTTTAGCACATTCCTGGAGCCCAGACACAAAGTACTTGATAAGACTTTCAGCACCAGAGCTCATGAATAACCATGGTTCACATATAAGGAGTCTGCTGAGATACCAATTCATGAATCACTTTATGAAACGCTCAACCCTGACATAAACTGATAAAGGCTTGGCTCCTTCCAAAGCTACTTCACTCTTTAGACCAGTTACCAGACACAAGCACAACACAGTAAGAATTTTATGTCTTTTAACAAGGCCACATGCTACTTCAGTGCCCAAAAAGTTCTGAAAATTTAAATGCACACTGCATTTTTCGACCTGATCAAGATTTCAGAAACTCTAGGCATAAATGGGGAGATGAATGGTAAAGTATTTTAATGCTACAATGCAGAAAAGGAATAACAGCACACTATTTGTAGTGGGTTTGAACTCCTTTAATTTTATTTTTTTTCAGTGGTTGGGCACAAGTTTCTTCAAATTACTTATAACAGCTTGTTAGACTATCTGTATGATATCTGCTTGTAAGAAAATCTTTCTTTGCAATGTTAATGTCTCAGTGAGTTTAAGAACAGTTAAATAACTGCTGTAGTAACACTTGTTGCACAAGATGTGATTATAAGATGTGAAACATGGTCACTTAAGTAACTTATAAGTTATACTTTTCTAGACTTTAGTTCTTTTTTTTTCCCAATAAAAAATACTTTCTATTTGATATAGGTTCACAAAGCACTGATAAAAAAGCTGTCTGACTCACACAGAAATGAGAAATATATGGGTAGATCATAAAAGTCCAGAAAAAATGTAGGAACTTAGGAGAAAAATATGTATTTCACACAGTATAAAGGATATTGTTTAATTAGTTTTAAAAATAAAAGTAACCGTAAATTCTCTTTTCACTTCCATGCTCCCAATAAAAATAACAGGCACTGTATTAACTGAAGATCACCATTTACTTAATGTATACAAAATATCTAAGTTCACTGACAATAACAACAAAAATACCTCTAAACACAAAACTGAAAGTATTGGTGTGATTAAGGAGCTATGCCCATAACATTTTGGTTTATGGATGCAACTTGAGAAAGGGTGAAGTTTCCTGGCTCTGGATTGTGATTTTCAAAGTTTAAGGTTCCTTCACTCTCAAAGTGGTTTCGCGGATGTAAAGCAGATTCCCAAGACTGTTGTCCACCGAGGTGACAAAGTGACACGTGATAGGGCCATGCCAGTCAAGGGGGAATATGAGCAACAAGAACACCCACAAAGGTGCTTCACTCCATTACCTGGCAATTAGGACACATACTTAAACAGATGACAATTAATATTTAATGCCTGGGTATTTTTCCTTGTAAGGGATGGTGGATACAGACATTGCAAACTACCCTAGGAGGCAAAGAGCTGAATGGAAGTGCTTCTTCTCCCTGATGCATGATTTTACTTACTAGATTGTAGACACATGCACCTTCTTGCTTCCTTCCTCTTTAGTATCACGTGTCTTGCATTCTTGCACACAAAATATCAGGACCCTTGTTTTGGAGGTGGAAAATGTGGACCAGTGCCAGAAAGAATCACATTATTTTTGTCTACAAGGAGGTAATTGGTTCTGGTTCCTCGTATAGCTCTATCCATATGTAAAGCTTTAAGCTATAATTACAGATTTGTCCATGACAAGAATATCAGGTATTTTGGAATCCTGTAAAAAATGCTGGCTGTTCTGTGCTACCTTGTTGTGCACCTAAGAGTACTTATTATGAAACTACTGTCATGCTTACTTTGCATTTCTTGCAGGTTTTCCTCTCATCTTGTCCTTTATCAAACATCATCCATCATGCCATCCATTCATTTAAAAGAGTGTTATACCCCAGGGCAGTGGGGAAGATGTGGGTGTTGTGGAGGTGGCTGTAGGTTCTTTTTACACCATGCCTCTGGCTTCCCTACAAAAAGCTGTATCCAAATCTAGACCAATTCACCAACCACCAATCACAGCCTTCTCCAAAGAATGCAATTATTCCAAATTTTAACATGTGTAACTGGTACGAATTTGGTTTAGGTTGGCAGGAACATGTAAGTAGGTGTAGATTGCTTGTAAGGGGTAGGAAAAGGAAATGAGACTTTAAAAAATTTGATTAAAAAGTAGAGAAGGAGTTATAAAAGCTGTATTTTTGTTCCACTTAAAGACAAGCTGTTATGTAAGTGTCTGCTGCAGTAGGTCTAGTTTTAAAGAAAGTTAAAGAGGCACACACTGCTGTCTTGCAGCACACATGAAGTTATTTAACATACCTCAAGGAATTGAAAACATTACAGACTCATTTATTTTTAGTTAGCATGTCAAATTTGCCTGCAATAAGAGTATTAAAAGTTATCAGGCAGAAATTTTTAAAGAAAAAAATTATAAAATTATGTTGTCTGAAGAAATGAAACCACCTGCTATCATAATAACTTTTTAAAATAACAATATTTGGGAGGCCATTAAAAAAAGGGAAAAAAAGTAAGAATGTTTACAGTGTCAAATATTAGCAGGTTTGACTGTTCTTATCAAATTTTCACACACATAAGAAAAAAAAATTGAGCTGCAATGACAGTGAAATATCAAACCAACAAGAGCCTAAGGAATCTACAAATGGGTACAGAAAAAAAAGGCCAAACTGGAGATTCAAACTTACTACAGCATGGATCTTCTCAACAGTTACTTTTTACAGACAAATCCCTATGCACCAAACAATTAAAGACAGCACTCTTACTAAAGCAAAGCACTTCCATTTGCTGATATTGTTAAACCAATATTCACACCAGGACTCTCATGCCTCACACCATGAGCTGTGCTGCAAGGTGGGCAACAAAACCCACCTGCCATCTAGAGGCACACAGTTTTTCAGACCACCCACATTTTTGTTTCTCCAACATCCACGACAGTACCAAGCAGATTTATCGCAACATTGCCTTACCTATCAACAGAAAACCCAGAAATTAAGTCTCCCAAGTTAAAAAATGTCAAGGACTCCAGAGCTGTCTCTAATTTGAAAGTCCCTAGGCAGCTTTTGCCTCTAATATTAATGGGTTCTCCTTGAATGCTATCTGGTTCAGGCAATTACATTTTACTATAATTATTTAGATAAAACTAAAGTAAACAGGCTGAGTCATCCTGGCAATAGGCTAACAGTGGGATATCTGGAAAATGTAGCTTTACTAAGAACATCTGCTAACACCACAACACTTACTGAGGTGTATAAAGTCCCAGTGATAGGTTTTTTTCCTTCTGAGAAAGTTTAAATAGTTGCAGATCGAAAATGCATGTTGGATTGGAAATAGCCCATGAAACCATCTTTCATTCTGTGTACCGCAGCATACTTCAGAGATTGGTCAGAGGAGTATTTTGAAGTTTACACATGAGTTTATTCATAGGCTGATGTCCTCTCTGGAAACTCAAAGAGACTTTTTATTCAATATGGACAGTCAGATCAACAAAAAGACAGAAAAGCTTTACTAATATCAGGGGTTTTTCTTCACAGGAAGCAAAATAAACATTTTTTCCTGAGTAAAAATTTTTTCTTACTTGTACATGATGCAGTTTGCAACCGACTCAATTTATGCATTCTTCTTTGGGACAGTCATTTGCATTTCTCCAAGGATTCTGATTACAAAGGGGGCTTTTCTCCCATTAAGGGTTTTATTTTTTGCTGAATATAGAAGCCAAAAAATTGAGATGGTAGATCTGTCAGTACTACACTGTTTCATTACCTCAGTTTGTGATAGTTTGTTAAGTTTTTGTGGTTTTGGTTTTTTTTTTCCATCTCCACATCTGGCTAAAACCTTTACTCAAAATCAGCATAATTTTTGCAAATGTGACTACATGACTATTTCCATGTTTGGTATCGACATCTTTACTGAGCAATTCTTTTTAGGCTTTCCATTTTCCATCAGTTGAACTTTGGACCCTTACCAATATATTTTCGATGCAAACCTAAGACAGCTTTTGGCTTGCTTTTTGGTTGAAATTCCAAACCTCGTCTAACATACAAGTCCCCAGATTCTTAAGTCTAATGTACTTCACTGACTAATTCTTTTGAATTTTTAAATTTCTCCTTCTTAATTAATAAAACCTTTAACGTTGGACTGGTTTCATTTTCTGGTCAACATAAATGAAATCAGTATATGATTACATCTAATGCTCTTCCTAAGACAGCTTTTTTTTGTAATATCATTATCAATAACAGCACTAAATCTAAGTACATAAACATTCCCAGTTAGCACTAGTAGCATTTTGTCTGTAATATGCATCTAGGAAGTCTAATGCACCTCATGATACACTCGAATTTCTCCTGCTACTAAGAACTATCACAGCTATCTGCATGTAGTCTGAGCTATGATCCCTGAAGACTCCCACCAGAATCTCAGGAGAGAGGTCTTCCCCAAAGTGATTTTCAAAAAATATTCTAGTTATGCAGGTTTGTTGTTATTATTAAATGCTTAAGTATTAATTTTAAAACTCCATTTTTAAAGTCAATTTCAAGCATTTACTTGATACCAAAGTTAGACTCCCTGTTGTGTATTTCCCTTGGTTTCCCAATTTATATTTTTAAACAGAAAAGAATATCACCTATCTTACAGCCCTGCAGTATACAGCAACTGCTGTGCAAAAATAAATCTATTCCATTTTCTGAAGTCACTTATTTTGCAGACATCAATATGTGCTTGCAAAATAGAAAGAGCATGTATAGTCTAAGACAGTAATAGTTTGTATAAAGCTTCATCAGATTTGTTCTCTTACAAGATTTTTTCTTCCCAAACATGCTGTCCTCATCAGAAACTGCCTTCTTCTGTAAGTTTTCTTCTTTTTTTGCTAGATAATCTTAATAGCTATAAGTAGCTGAGAAAAAAATATCTCTTTTCTGTTCCAGAATAAGAGAAAAGACTAAGTAACTTAAATTTGTCTTTTAACTACTCTCCACTCCATTAGGAATAATGAGCAATCTTCTACAAACTTTCCTTGGATGAGATCCTTCATTTGAAAGAATGAAATTTCATGTTAGTCCCCTTCTTGCTTTAGTAAATTTTAAGTCCCTAGAAGGTTTTCTTTCAAAAGAAAAAAAAAAAAAGACAAAACCAAAACAAAACCAGGGTTACAATTCCCAAAGAACATTTTAAAAAGCTCTGACTGAAGAATAAAAGAAATCAAATCGGAGCTCCATGACCTACCACCTACGGGTGTTCAATTCCATGGCAACATGAGACTTCTTAAAGATTACTCAGCCTTATATTGCTTTAAGCATATTATTAACATCCAGTTCTCCTGCAGGGAGCTATGCTCAGAAAAAAGTTTCTTCGAAGGTGAGTGTTTACAGAAGCAACCTGAGCTGTCAGGCAAGACTTTTGAGGTTTTCCATGGGAAATCTCTGTAGGTTGCATTTTGTAAATAACAGCACCAAACTACTCTTGCAGTACACATTGTGAGCAACCACTTGTGCAGCCAAGACCAACACAGCCATTATTCAGAAGTCTTCTACTGGCCTTTATACCTGATGCATTTGTGTCTGTATGCACACCATCTCAATGAATATGTATGACTATATAAATATGAATATCACTGGTTTACTCTACTTTCATAGTTTTGAAATATTTTACAGGTTGTGTTTGAGTCTCTCTCAGTTGCTGTGCTGAAGTTTATGTTTGATAAGACTTTAAAAGAAAGCTTTTAATGATTATTAAGGATGAAGACATTTTCTTCATATGCCTTCAGGACATTTTTGCTTTGTAAAAGCAAAATAACTCTGAATTTTGTATAATTATGCTCTTCTCAATATATTTTGCCAGTATAAAAGTATCTGGATAGCTCTGGCACTAAAAGAAAGGGTGCATATACTCAAAATATGACAAAACTTCAGGTATAGGGCCTGTATCTTTAATGAAGATTAGAAAATTACAGTGGTCAATTTAGCAAGTCAGTCTAATTTTACTGCTGGCGAGTCTAATTTCCATACAAAATCTCTGGTACAACCATGCCACTCAACAAACAGGCAGGTCTCCAAGGCAATTCCTAATACATTTCAGCAGTTGCACATTTTGTTCAGGTTCTCAGACTGAATGATGAAGTCCTGATGACAGAAGAACTATTAATCTCAAAGCTGCGTCACGCAAACTTGTAACGGGATTATGTTGCTCACCCAAATGATCTCCTGCCACAGAACACCGTTTCAAAAATTGATCAGATTCTAATAATTTCCAGCATTATAAACTATCTGCAAACTGTGAAAAGTACAAATGTACTTGCCAAGATTACCCACACTGTATGCTCCATTTTACTTGACAAATTAACAAGCATAAACATAAACATGTGGAAAAGATAATTTCTAAACATCTCCAATGTGAAACTTCTCTATGCTCTTCACCAACATACTCAACAAACTTGGTGGAAGAGGTTATAATATACAGCTACTATCTTCTTCCATTATCACTAGAACTGGAAAAATAAAATGAAGAATCTCTCCTAAAAAGAAGTGGAAGTAAGCTGCTATTTTAGAAGCTACCATCTTCTGAGGGTCAGACTGAACACACAAGCTCCAAAGTAAACTTGTGACCTCAAATGGAATACTATACAAACTAGAATATCATCAAAGGCTGCAAAATAAAGCAACTTCCATGGCAAAAGAACAGATATGAGACTGTCAAAGTAAGAGCTTGAGTCCCAAGATGTACCCTGTTGTGTATATCAAATTTCTGTGTTTATTCACCAGAAACAAAAATTTTTTAGAAAAGTGGTCATAAATATTGGAATTGTACTTTATGCATTTGGATATACAACTGAGATGTTCACAGTTTGGGAAAATAGCTCTAAATGTTCTGTAAGAAAAATGTTCTCATGGATCACCTCATTAATCTAAATATTCAAGAAGTTATGAGAATCAAAAAGAAAGAGGAAAAATATCAAGCTATAGAAAACCAATAAATATTCAGTCTACTCTCTTATTTACTACTTAATAACATTATCAGTTATGATTAAATTTCCTTGTACATTAGATAATGGTATTGATTATGCTTAATAACAATTTCTCTTTTCTTAAAAATAAGCTATTACTATGTAAATATTATTGAGAAAATCCTTGATTTTTTTGGCACAAATTTTTTAGCACTTTCATATCCAAAAATCAGCTTTACTGCTGAAAAATGTTGAAGGAATTTGCACACTCAAACCTCATTATGCAAATGAAACAGGAATTTCCACCAGTTCTAGTTTATTGAATAGCATTTCATTCATGCTATTTTTAACAGACATCTGGGGAAGCAAATACTGCAGAAAATATATCGAAGAACATTTGGTTCAATGAGCAGAATGAATTAGCATTAACTGCAGTTTTACTCTTTGGCCAGTTTCAATGGCTGTTTTGCAAGCTGTAAGTGACCACAATTTTTCCTAGCTATGCATACAGGCAACTTCTCCACTGCAACATGGATGACAAGCGATAACTATGCAAATATACATTCATGGTGAGGAGTTGAGAAAAGGGACATGCATTTCAGTGTAAATCTGGACTGCAAAGCATGTATGTCATCTTCTTGAAAACTCTAACATCCCCTATTCATGTCTATAAATCTGCCAGCTGGTGGAGGGAAGCAAAGATGTTATGATTTAAGTGGTCAAGTTTTCTCTGCTAGAGATGCTTAGGCAGAAAGGTGAGAAGCAATGTCTCAAATAAGTACACCTTTGAGACACAGTGGAGAATATTGAAAGCAAATTTGCAGACAGCAGATAAAGAAGTGGGCTTTTGCAATCAAGAAGATACCTATATAAAAGGCAGATATTAAAAGAGAATTGCATATAATAAGCCTGAAGTTCTGCAAATGCATTTTTCATGTGAGCAGCTCATTTGACTCAAGCGTTACTACAGATTTTATTTAATGAATGCCACATGATATTATATTAACAGCCACCTGACGATCACGCTAACAGCCTGTTCTGAGTACTTCACTGAAGATCAGCATCCTCCTTTAAAGAGTTTAAGACAACAGAAACAAGTGAGTCACTCACACGCTGCCATACAGCCAAGTACTTCCAGGCAGCCAGGGCCAAGCTGGATGCACAGGCCTAGGGAGGGAGGTACTTCCAGCACAGCTGGATGCAGGGGGTCTCAGAGAGGGGTTAGAGTTTTGGGGAAAGTTGTGGAATGTTCCTCTACTGGATATAAGAGAGCCTCTCTTAATATACTTATTGTGAGGAAGGGAATGAGGACAAGTGCTGATGTGCCAAATGGGAGGGAGCTGAGGGTACTGTGCAACTGCCTACAGCACTGAGAGAGGGTCGAGATGAAAATGGAGGCCCTGTAATAGGAAGATAAAGGGGGCATTGGATGCAAAGCCATTGGAAAAACAACTTCTTTCCTTCTTGCCTTTCTGAATCATTAGTCTAAGTGGTACACCCAGCCAGAGTCTGGCCTCTCCTGCCTTAGTTTGAGTCTTCCTCATACGCAGAATATCTGTTTCCAAGGCCCAGCAGCTGTTGACATTTGAAAATATCACACTGCAGTGGAACACTTTATATTTATGCCTCTGTTGAAAGCAAACTTGTATCTCAAAGTCCCCAGAATCCACCATTACTTTCCAATTGCCAAAGCATGAGTTTTTGATGAGGGCAGAGAAAGTCAGCCAGCATGCTCTCCACTCCTAATCCAGCCAAAATCTGCTTAACACATCCGTCTCTGTCCTATAAATCAGGGTAGATGAGGACTATAACCGATTTCCCCTTCCTGCCTCTTTTAGGAAGGACAGATTAATGAAGGTTGCAGAAACATGACAGCTATTAACAGGGATAAACACGATACCCCTGACCCCAACCGCAGTTCCTGGATCAGATGCGTGTGCACACCTCCATGCACACACGCACGTGTGTGAGGACACCACTGGACTCAGATTTTCCTGGCAAGTTTTCTGCTGCTGGCAAGATGAAGCAGTAACACTGCTGCCCCAGAGATGCTGAGCTGAGGACTAACACAGGCCAGCAAAGTGAAATTAGGTTGCAAAGTTCCAGTTCTAATTTTCCCCAGAAAGAGAGTCATTCTCCTCATTGTTTCCATAACAGTAATATGTGCTTTTGACAAGCAATTTGCACTTGTTTTCACATCCAGACATTCTGTATTGCTTACACTCTGCTTGGAGGCAGAGACACTGGGTTTGGCCAGCTGAGATTGCAGCTTTTGTACTGCATGATGCACCTCAGTACATGATGAAGTCTGCCATAACCTCTTTGTGCAACTCTGAAGGTTCCAAAGCACTTAGAAAACATTAACATAAAAAATAATTTAATTTTTAAGAAAAATAATTTCAATACTGCCAGCCGCAAAGTTCTCTTATTCTATAGTGCTGAGAAAGAAATATCTGTATAAGAAAAGGAGATGTTCTGAATTAGGGCAAATCTCATGAGTTACTCACATTGCAAAATCCTATTTAGGTGCCTAAATAATAGCTGATTGCAAATATTTTTGTGAGAGTGGTCCTTAAACCTGAATCTTTGCCAACACATAGCTAAGGGCTATTGAAAGGCCTCCCCTGACCTCTTCTTGTAAAACTGAACAACCATCAGCTAAAGAAAACCTGGGATTTCTGGGAGACTTTCCAAAACTGAAAGCTAACAATGCCTGAAGCACTCGCTGACATACTCTACACTGAGGAATTTTTTTCTTCTTACAATCTGCTGTCATGTGTGCATTCATTCATGCTTTTGTGCTTACATATCCCATAAAAACTTTTTTATGAAAACAGCATCACTACTGACACTTGACAAACAAGGAGCATTTACTTCTTAATTTTATGGTGGTCACTCACATGCATCCTTATGTCCCATCAGCAGCTCTTTGATGAAACTGTGTGTGGCTATCGCATGTATTGATTATGTCAGATATGGAGATGATTGCTAGGAATTATGATGGGTATGGTGCCTATTGTTTCTGCATTTCATGCAATAAACAGTGTGTTTAGTATGAAAATCATCTATACATCCAGGCAAGGAAGAAACTGCAATCTATAGTGAGGACTGCTTGTTTTTTTCTCTTTAATGGATACCTCATTAATTGACTTTTCTTAGCTGATTGCCAAGGAGATAGGCAATGCCTCTTCCTAAAAGACATAAAACAGGGAAGGGAGATGATATAAAGAAGGAACACATACCCTCATTTCAAGGGCAGGTTTGAGCCTGAAGCAAAGCTGACCTAATTGTTCAGCCTAAAGAAAACTGATGAGCCCACAGATTTTTTCAAAGAAGAAGGAATAATCTCTTTCCCATGCTCAAAGTAGATAAGAAATGTAGTAATGGATTTCATTTATAGTAAGGGAATCTGGGGAAGATAACTGAAAAACAGTAAGAAGAGTTTACCACTGGCACAGAATGTCTCGGTAGGATACAGATTCTTCCTCATCACAGGCTTTAAAGGGGCTTGTTAGCCAAGTATGCCAGAAACTAAATGTGGAATATTAATCCCACACTTAAATGGGGAAATTGATTCACTGACTTCTAGACTGTTTTTTCTAAATTTCTGATTCTATGGCTTTTAGAATATTCTATCCAAAGGCCAGAGCAAGCCATGGGAGGAAGAGAAACAAAGATGATTAGAAATAATGCAAACTGATGAGATTTTGCTATTCTGATAGAGTGGAATTAATCTCATTCTCAAAGCTTTTTAAGCAACTTTAAAACATAAAGTGTAGACAAGAACAGCTACATCAGGCATATAGATACCTTTAGAGAAGCAACCCAGACATTTCTGCAGCATAATTCATATGAACTCTTCAAAAGATCCACTTTCAACTGAGTCAACCAAATATCTATAATCTACTTTATCAGTAAGTCTGTTTTTTTTACTGGGAAAGATATCTGCTGGGAATGGCTCAGTCCCAGGCAATTACCTACATGCAGCTACCTAATGTTAGCTACAATGGATCCCAGTACAGGTGACTGGCTTCCCAACCCCCACCTTTGCCTCTTGCTCACCTCTAGTATCAGGAGTTTTGAACCCAGATTACAAAACAATGGCATTCCTCTTCCTCCCTCAGAAGTAATTCCCAAAAGCTCAGAACCCTGATTATTTATATATTTCTTCTATCTACTTTTCTTTCCCGCCTTCAAATTTTGCCTTTCTTTAGTCCTCCTGCTGCAAGACCTTAACTGTTACACTCATCATCTGGCTGAACCTGGAGTATACTGGAGGGAAGTAGTGACAAACCAGCAGTGTTGCTTTAAAATGCTTTTCAGGGAAGCAAAGACAGGCTTTACAAGCCCCGCACAGTTGGACAGCACTTCCTAATACTTGTAATGTTCTTAGATTAACTATGAGGAATGCACAGACATGCACTGTGATCACACAGTTTCATTTGCCAAGCAAAACAAGTTAAAAGTTCCTTTTTAAAAAATTATTTTCTCTCCAACTCTTGCTCCTGCTTAGGGAAGGCTTACTAGGTGGATACCAATTGGTCCATCAGCTATTATTGGCAAACAACCTAAACAAGTTCTCTGATATCAAACCTCCTGAAAAAGAGAGAGCAAAATTGAAGTACACTTCTCAAAGAAATAAGAGACATAATCTGAAATCTGTTTTTTTCCCCTTTCTTCATTCCTGCAGTAAAAAAAAACAGTCAATGTTCACTGAAGCTTTATATGATAGAAAAGCAAACATTACAACAAATAGCTAAAATTGTATTTTCAGCACAGATTTTAAGGATTTCTCTTTTTATAAGATCAGTACAAAATGGTTTTAAGCAACAAAGTTTCAGACAAAAATATCACTTACTCAAAAAGATGCTGATATGTCAGACAAACAAAGACTAAGCAGAGTCAGCCTATATCTGTACTTTGGCATTAGACCTCCCAAAACCAACTACATACTTCTAAAAGGGATTCAGACAAATCTGTCATCAGCATTTCTTGTGTCTTTGCAAAAACTGCCACAGTGTTCACTGTGAGGAGCCACTGGGCAGCCACCAGTGTCATCCTTCAGATGAAACAAGTGAATCCAGACTACACATTCAACCATCCAAGGACCTCCATTCTGAGCACAAAGCCACCTGGGAAACTCCTTTGCTGGTCAAATGTCCCCCTCACTTTCCTAATTCCCACTCTAAAAATGGCTAAAGCTACTTTTTCCACCATTGGTACATTTTGCCTTAGGAGTAAACTACAGCAATTCATTACTGTAAAGTGCAGACCTGGTGCTCTATTTTGATTTTTTTTCCATATTATAAGGTCCTCTAAAGGAGCACAGAACCTGTTCTTGCTTCTGTCTGTGCCTGACACAAAAGGTCATTCCTGTGCCCAGAAGACATCTCCTTTATCAGTCATCCTTCAATTCACAGAGTCAGGTCTGCGCAGGTTGCTGCACTGCGCTCCTACAATGGAGCATTTGTCTGCATCTGGGAAAACCAAGAGGCCCTCCAGCTTCACAGGTTAGTCAGAAAAATATAATTACACCATCTTGAAGTGTGAGAGCATTAACTGCATCAAAAACCATGATGAAGTGGTGACACTAAACAGATACACATATAATGACTGTGAAGTGTTTACTGCTGTTAACAAAATCTTCTCTGACTGATTCTTCAGCCAAGTGTTCTTTCAGACCTTTGATATTTTAAAACAATATTAGAGATTTTGATACCAATGGATTACAAAGATACCATGGACAGAGAAAGAGTGTAGGAACAATAAAACTTTTTCTGTGTCTTGTTCTGCACAAAATAAATTCAATGTTACTGGCAGTTTTGTTTGTTTGAATGCACAAAGTCTGTAGTTAGCTTTTTCTTCTTTTCCCTTATAACTGTGATTCCCAATTCAGGAATATTCTTTGCAACAATAAAAGTATCTGAAAACAAAACATGTATTTTCCTTAGAGGATTACATACATTGATTTCATTATTGTATTAGTCAGCCTATGAAAAACAGAGAACTCATTGAATTTTCTCAGATGACTTTGTCTGCATTTGCTGATTACATTTATCTTCCATTTAGAATTGCATCTTTATTTCTTTATCACACTACTTGTGAATCATTAACTAAATTTCAATTTTAGATACTGGAAACCTGAGAAATTGTGATAAAGAAACAGAATAAATTCAAAGCCAAAACACAAAAGATCTTACCAAAAAAGGAATTCCACCAAACATGACTTTTCATACAATATGTGAAATTCAGGCTGAAATCAAGTTTTATGCTGCAATAGGCAGACAGCTTTATTGTTTCTTTCAATTCTCTTATTTTCAGTATTTTGAATTAAAATATTTCCTCTATTTCTGAAATCAATCCAAATGATGCTGCTTTAGTTTAATTAGCATGATACAGAAATATGCCCTCTACTCTCATTGCAAACATTTAAAAAATACATCTTACCACTTTCATCCAGCAAGAAATCATCCTGGTAACGGAACTTTTCTGGTCCACATGCAATAAAAATGTCATCATCGCCAAAAAAGTCCTGAAGGCACATCACCTGCAAACAAAAAGGAAAGGAAGGCATTGTATGAAATACCTCACCATCAGAATTCTAACAATAAATCCCTCTTTGTCTCCATCTGCATTAAAATTCTTCACTTTTAGTGGAATCAACAGGGCTTCATCTCCAGATAAATTTCACGGTGCTCTGACCATCTGTTAGGAGTGAGAAACACTTTTATGGACACTGCAGGGAAAGATAAGACAAAAAGCCGTAACTATCAGATTTATTACATGATGCATCTATGGTATGTGGTAAACACCTTCTGCACCTTGTGCACAAGGTACCATTCAGTAGTTAGTGAGTAATTAATTTGCTTTTCAGGTCACATCTCCATTATTTGGCTGCAATGAAATAAGGTTACAGCTTTGTATGCAGAAAATGCAGTTATTTCAGCAAAAATCTCTGTCAGGGAATCAAACTTATATGGGTGAACTAAGCCTCCTTCATAAAGTCTCTATACCAGAGTCAATGTGAAGTTCTCTTTGAAGGCACCAAGCTGAACAGTCAAGTCAGATGAGCTGGGAATAATTCTTCTAATACTGAGTAAAATGATAAGCTCTTTCTACTCCATATGAACAGTCAGTATCACACTGGTGTGCTTTTGTGTCCCTACAGGAGATTTTAGAGACTTTATTGCAGCCTTTCAGTATCTAAAGGGGGCTTGGAAGAAAGGTTGGGACAAGCTTTTTAGTAGGGCTTGTTGCAACAGGACAAGGGGTAATGGTTTTAAACTAAAATACGGTGGATACGAGGAAGTTTTTTACAGTAAGGATAGTGAAACACGGGAACAGGTTGTCCAGAGAGGTGATAGATGCTCCATCCCTGGAAACACTCTAAGTCAAGAGTTGAATGCAACTCTGAGCAACCTGATTTATTTCAAGATGTCCCTGCTCATGGCAGGGATATTGCAACTTGGTGAGCTTTAAGTTCCTTCCAACCTAAATAATTCTGTTCTATGATTTCCTTACAACAGCTTTTGGTTATTTTACAAGGCACTGCTTAACAATTCAATCTTTCCAATCATATGGAATCATATTAAACAAAGAATCAGTGACTTCTATGAAAAACTGACTTTGGACTTAATGATACAGCTTTGACAAATTTTAGAAACAAATTAGATGTCTATCCATCTTTAAAAAAACACAAAGATACTTAATAAAGTCTATTCTCACTTCACATTTACAAGAAGATTGTATATGAGTAGGCTCGCTTAAATATTGTTATATCAAGTTTTGTAATTAAATAATGCATTGATGTTTGAACAGGCTAATTTCACAAATAGAGTTTCAAGTCTACAGTCAGCAAAGCAACACATCAACAGTCTCTAAAAACTGACAAAATAGTTGAGAACAGTCCAGCTCATCTAAACAAACCCCCTCAAAAAAAGCATTTAAAAATCTTCAAAAACAGAAATGAAAGAGTTACCTAATGAGATTTTGGCAGATTTTGGCATAAAAAGTACCCCCATCAATCTGAAGTAACTGGTGTCTAGGGATTATAAAATTCACACCTATCATTCCCAGAAACATGCCTGAAGGCTTTGACATCCACAACAGTTATGAGCCTCAGCAGAAATGTCATAAAAAGGAAAATTAGAGGTACATGTCGTGACTTGCTTGTAGACTACTATTAATAATTAAAACAAATTTAAAGGTAGAACATTAGCAAATAGAAAAAATAAAGCAGGAAACTGAGAGAACAACAACTAGATTAAATAAATTTAAAAAAAAAGGACAAAGGTTCTTCCTAAATTATCCTTTATTTAAGCAATACATGCACTTTTAAATTCAGATCCACCACAACCCTATTTCTGTGACCACTATCATCTTAACACTACACACTACCTGAACACCAACAATGTAAATATTTGGTAGAGCTTTTTACCATGTTCCTACTCTGTTTATGTTCTATTAGTGTATCAGCCTCAGCAGCATTTTAATAAACTCATTTGCTGCCCATCTTTCTTTTTTGTCCACAAGACATATCCTGCCTTATCTTCCCACCCCATACTCCCACCAAACTTCAAACAGCTCTTCTCTCCAGTCAAGCTCCTCTGAAATTGCCACCTCTCCCACTGCATGTACAAAACTACTAATTTGCAGAATAACATTAAAAATCCTGTGATTTCCTTTTTGCTTTCCAAGTTTGACACACTTCTGGGGAGTCATGACTTTTACATTTGTCTTTATACCAAGCACAGTATTAGAATCAAACCAGCAATAAGCAACTCTAGACACAAAGCTGAACTATTTTGGCAACAAACATGAATACAAATTACATTTGAGACAAAACAAAAAAAAATAAAAACAAAGGATTTAATAAAACCCAAAAATGCTCGGCTGTGCCCAGTTAAGAGGGTTTCTTTCAAGCAAAAACAAGACATTAAAATTCAGGAAGCAACACTTAACCAGGCTCAACTATACCTATTTTTAAAGCATCTCAGGTTCAATCAGGGCAATTTAAATGCAAATAAGAAAGAAAATAGGATTAACACACAAAAAGTAATTTGTGCTTAAATATCTTTGGGTTTTATTAAACTTTACACTTATAATTTAAAGTGTTATTATGCTTGCCTCTTTTCTCCTTGCCCCCAGTTTCATATTCTGTATGTAAAATTACAGCTTCTTTTGCCTTATGAAATAATAATTTTGGAATTATAATTCTAGCTCTGACAAACATTATAGCAAGATCACAATTTCCTTTCAAATCCGTCTTCTTCCAGAGTAACTTCTCTTAAGGTTTTCAGTACCTTTTTATACTGCTATTGGAAACGCTGAGATGTCCTTCACTGTCTGCATTTTCCATCCCTGCTGTCTCAGCATCCCTGCCCCTCTCTGCAAGTTCACACTCCTCAGTAGTTAAATTAAAAGGCATCTGACACATACACATCACCTCTCTTCCAGGTTTTTTTGGAGAGAAATCTGCAAACACTTTCTGTTCACACCCAGTCATCAGCTAAGCAACAGGACCTGCTTTTTATTACCCATTTTCACTTTTGGAGAACACAGCTCCTAAAAAGTTAGAGTTTAGAAGATCAAGAATTTTTATCACCTAAACTGGACCATACGAGTGTTTTAGAGATCATGCTCTGTTGCATGTGATCAGCTTTAAAATTAGTCATTTTTAAAATTTCCAAATTATTTTGTACCTCAGTAGCTGCTACTGCACTTTGGCCCTCTAGTCAAAGCAGCACAGCAGCTGTGTCCCCAGAAGGGACCAGGGAGGGCCTGGATGGGCCAGGCACCCACAGCTGCCAGGGAAGCACAAAGCATATCAGCAGAGCTGTCTCAGAAGAAGAAGAACAGGGAGAAAGAGCAGCAAATTTGTCTTCCAGCCCAGCCTCATGAATGGCTCTGCACCATAAACACTACATACCTTAGGCATTTTGAAAAATTATCTTCACTTTTCCTTCTTTAAACAGGCAAGCGTTTGGAACCAAAGAGAAATCTCCTAACTACTATGGGGACTTTTCCTTTGATTGGCCTGAAACATTAAAGTTCACCTCTTTGGAGATGGTCTCCTTCTTATGGAGACCCTCCTTCTTATATATATAAAAGACAGAAATTGTGCTTCACATGGTGGAGCGCACATGGCCCAAGAACAGCAGTTTGTAGAACCAATCCCTGGTTATATTCTCTCACCACAAGTAAGAAAGAGCAGTCAGAAGTGGTTTGGAGGAGGTGCAAAATGAGGGAGAGAGGGAAAGAACACAGGGGAAAAAGAGGGAAAGGAAAAGGGAAAACAGAGAAAGAAAGAAGAGGGAGGGAATCATGGAGGGAGAGAGCAATAGAAAGAGTGATTGGATCAATCCTTTCAGTAAAAGCATGAAATGAAAGTTACAAATGAAATCTTCTTTTATAACTGCTGTATTCTGACTGTATTCAGAGACTTTTTAAATTCCCACTTGAAAACACATCCACAAAAAAAGCCCAGAACTAAATTCTTTGTGTATATCAGTCACAGCAAATTGAATTCTTTTCTATTCTTTTAAAGTTGACCACACACCAAGTTAATATGGAAACACTGATATTTTTGAATAAAAAATATTCAGAAAACAAAAGTTTCCACTGCATTCAGGAACACTTCATAGCACCAGCACATTACAGCACAACCACCATGATTACTACCTCACTTCTTTGTTACAATTTCCATAGTGCTGGGTTCTTGGGTAGAAAAGGAGGGGGTGTTCTGTGTGTTTGTCTTCTTTTAATAACGATTTAATTTGACTTAAAGTCGAAAGCTGTTTTGGATGAGCAATGAGAAAACCTCAAGCTGGCATGTCCTCAGGCATCATGGCTGTTGGAGAGCTGGAAAGAAAAGTGATGACAAAGAAATGAGGTGGTTAAAGCAATAGAGATGCAGAAGGCCCTAAGGAGGACTCAAGTGATAAGTGGGTATAGGGTTTCATGAAAAGCAAAAGAGAAGTGAAGCATAGCAAAAGGAAAATATGAAGCATTAAGGAAGAAGGAGACATGGGCTGCCAGCCAGGAGCACACAGAGAGGGTGACAGAGAGGTAACTGAGGCTGGTGAGGAAGGAACAGTCCACAGGAGGGAGCAGGCAGAGAGTCAGTGGCAATTGCCTTCCAGACTTCAACTCATGTTCAGTGAGATGGGAAGTTTGTAATCTGTTTTAAAGTAGCCTTTTTGAACCTGAAAAAAATCTCATGTTGAGTTTGATTACCATTTCTCTGATAGCTAAAAAAGACACTAAGAAATATTTTATCCTTGGAAAAACCTCAGTGTTTAAATGACTCATGATTTTAGGACTCTGACTCATTAATTTTGTGTCAAGTTTTATGAGTTTTATTACAGAGCTCGTTTTCCTTTTCCTGCTACTTTTGGCTCACTCAGACTCAATGTTTAATTCTTAGGCAGGTCTCTTCAGTTATTCATGTCAAAGGAGCTCACTATACCTCTCTACTACTATTTTTCTTTTTTTATTTTGCCTCTGGCTGATTTTTCAAGTTAAAAAAAAATTTAAGTCCCCCCCTTAAGATTCAATTTGATCTTTAGTGGTATTCTGCCTTCATTTTTCTCCTTAGCCAAAGTACATTTTTTCACTTACCACTAGCTTTGCAGTACTTACCCACTTTTTATCTATCGCTTCATGGAGGAATATCTCAGATACTGAATTTATCTCACTGACATCTATCCTGGGAGTCAGTAACAAGTCTCATGATAGCTATGAATATTCCTGAGAGCTTATAAATAATTAAATTACAAAACAGTTTGTGTTCCAAAAGACCTTGAAGTTCCTCTGGTCTAATTCCCTGAGTAGGGACATCTTCCACTAAATCAGGTTGCTTAGAGCCCTGCCACTGGTCTTGGGTATCTCCAGGGGTGATGGGGCATCCATAACTTCTCTGAGCAACCTGTGGCAGTGCCTCACCACCCTCACAGTAAAGAATTTCTTTCTCATAACTAATTTAAACCTACCCTCTTTTAGTTAAAAAAAAAAAATAAAATTTTCAAACCATTGAAAACTGTTTGTCCTACTGCAACAGGCCCTGCTGCAAAGTTTGTCCCCAGACTTCTTGCAGGCCTTCCTTATGTTCTCAAAGGCTGCTATAAGGTTTACCCAGGGCTTTCCCTTCTCCACACTCAACAACCCCCATTCTCTTGGTCTTTCTTCATATGATAAGTGCTCCAGCCCTCTGATAATTTTTGTGGCACTCCCCTGCAGGTCTCAGGTCAGCAGAGGAGAGGGGGAAAATCACTTCCTAATCTTGCAGAAGTGCAGTATCAGAAGAGACCTCCTGTATTACTCCATTTATCTTCCAGCATCTCATATTAGCTTTCCCAGTGCTTTGTTCAGTTTTGTACCATACTGCTTATTGTGTAGAGCTCCCCTCAGAAGACAGACCAGTAAAACAGTCAACAGTTACTTGCATAGAAAGATTTCACAGCTTCATGAAAATCAGAAATTAATCATTCCATACTACTTTTTAGATAATTTCTGTGAAATGAGAAATCCAAGCATATCAATAAGGCCTTTGGAGAAGGGGAAGGAAAAATACCTGTTCTTTCTAAATGCATTTGGTAGCAAGTCACTTTTTTTCTTCCTTTTCCTCAAGGAACCTCAGACCCTCCCCTCTTTCTGAGGAAAAGGAATTATACCTCAGCTGGAATTCACAGACCATCACATTTGACTATTTCCTTCAAGGTTAAGGCAAGTCTATTTCTCTTCCTTTTGGCTCAGGCTCTGAGGCTTTTATACATACCCTTTCACATTTATCTGTCACTACACACATGCCATTTCTAGAGAGCCAGTCACCTACAAAAAATTTAATTTATCATCAATGTATATGCACTTCCTCTCTCAGTTTCTGCTCCAAATTCTCTCCTCGGGTGGTGGCTTAGCTGAAGCCATTGGGAAGTATCTGCTACACATTCCTGAAGTCAAGCGGCACCAAATTCATTCTTTGCTGTTGGAGTGAAATCTCCATGGTGACAACTGCATCGTCAAGCTGTGAGAGTTTTTCAGTGAAGAAGAGCATTTTATCATGAGATTCTCATTACAAGAGTGCCCTCTGTAAATGAAGAGGAGATGGTACCATAGAGGTTTCTGCAAATTAAGAGATGTTACTGCAGGGGCTCGAGCTGGCTGAGCAGCTCTTTGCCAACTGGCCTCTGTGGCCACAGTGCACATTGTGTGTGTGTGTCCCCAAAGCACAACACAAGACACCATCATAGTTCAAAACACATGAATTTTCATCCTCAAAAGCAGAGGGAAAGCAAGCCAGCATCCCTGTGCCCTGGGGACTCCACCTGCCTGACACACATTGTCCCCTCAGCTGCGTGCTGGTCAGTGCTGGCTCAGGACCCACCGCTCTTCATTTTGCTTCCTCTGCCACCAATACAGGGGTTTCTCTCCCTTTCTGACTGCTGAAGATGTGGTATCAGCCTATTTCTACGAAGTGTGTATTCATCAATATCCATTCTGTGAAATACACAGCTCAGCCTGTATGATCTTTATCAGACTTGGCAAAAAAAAAAAACTGGCAGAAAAATCACCTATTTTCTTCAGTTAAAATATGTACTCAATAAAATATGACTTCTTGGTCAGTAAAGTATTTCATAAGGATAAGAAAACCTTTCCATACAATGCTTTATACACTAATCTTAATATATTGTTTTACTTCACTGTTTTACTTTTCTTGTTTGTACTAAATGATGGCACACCTAGAAAACCTAGTCAACTTAAATCAGGTTTTTCAAATGTCCCATCACATTCCTGTTGAAAAACAACTTCACTTTGTGACAAGCCTTTCTTAAAAGCTTTCACCTTAATATTTCAAAATTCAGATAAAGATAGTAGGTTTGCAGTTCTAATGCACGGTAACTACTACACTTTGGCTCAAAACATTATGTGAAACCTAAATAATTTCTCTGTTAGACTCTAGTAAACAAGCTTCTTTGTTAGAAAAACTGAGGAAAGCAGACACCTCATGGGCTTATGTGTGACTGCAGTACTGAGAAGCACTCAGATTCATGAAAGGTTTCTCTCCAGGAACCACCAATATGGCCACTTGAGACTCCTCCTGTCAAAAACTGCTTCATGGCAGACAGGACAAGAGCCATGAGAATGTGGTTTTGCACTGGAGAAGAATCCTGCTAGTCACCATAAAATCCCACAGCAACTGCACAACAGATCAGCATGCTTGTGATGGACAATTCAAACACCAGAACAAAGTTTGTACAGCAACAGAGAAGGAAAAATTCTCCTCACATATTTTAAATAAATTCATGCTAAACAGAGGCTGTTTCTTCAAGACAATCAGATGTTGATAGATGCTAGCTCAGCCATCAGGATGGCTGATTGAACAGCAGAAGATATAAGTAATGGGCCAATGGAAAAATAGTTAAGGCTTGATAGCAGAGTTCAACTAGATTGGGATTTTTTTTTTCCTTCTGCCACATTCATGTATTTTTCCTCGTGAGCTGCAATGCAACACTACCGTTTAGTGGTCATACACACCAAGTGCAGACTTCAGCAGCCCACCTGGATTTTTTCTCCAAACAGGTGGCAACTATTTACTAACACTGTATTCACATAACCCTAAGAAGCAGGAAATTAATAGTACTCTAATTTTTGATCACTTAGCGAAATAATCTCCTTGACTTCAGGTGCTTGAATTAGGCATTGTTGGAGGCCTAATTCTAAAACTAAAATAGTTTTGGAGACTGAATTCAGAATATGTATGTACAAGGGAAACAACTCACCCAGCTTGAAAAACTGGGTTTTGTTGAAAAAGATACCATACCCCTGTGAGCTTTTTTTTTTTATTATGACTGATTTCTGCTCTTAAATACTCATAAAAACTAAGCAGAGAATATACTGTCCATGATTTAAGGAACAAGGAATCCTAGCATGGATAATATCTTCTTTGTCAAGATAGCGTGTACTTTTACTTCACCATCACATAATTGTCATTCTGCAACCTCACTTGCACAAAAGCAGCTGGTTTCAGAGCAGTCTCTTAAACTATCTTAAGAACTGGTCAGTATGCTCTTCATCTGAAGGAGACCTTTGTATGAATTTCTTTCTTATAAAAGAAAACCCCACAATTCACAGTTTTGTTCTGTTTGCTGTGAACAGCAGAGCACTGAACTACTTCTTATGTCAATATTCAAAGCTTTAACAATATGCAAAAAAAAAATTATGAATTTTTACTGTTCACATTTCATGAAAAATTTTGATTGATGATCTTTCTAGTTGCTTAGAGCACCTAAATGAGGAGGCAGAGACCAGCTAGGTGAAACAAATTCATTCAAAAAAAAAATGCAGTCAGGTGCCAATTTCTGAAAATTATAACTACAGGTTTGGAGATAAGAAGAAAATATCTTTCAAAAGTACAGACAAAAAGTAAAAGACAAAAGTAAAGCAAAAATGTTTTTCAGGGCAAGCGTCTAGTGCTAGGTGAAAGGAATCATTTTGCTCAGTCATGTTCACTGTGTTAAGTAAATGCATTATATTGGCCCATTACCTGAAACAGTAATTAGGATGCCTGCTACTTCTGAAGTAGTTTGATTGCATTTCATCCATAAATCTCAAAAATAAGGTGCACACAATCAATGTTTCTCAAAAACCACTTTTTTAAATTACCTGCATACCAGTAAACCTTTCTGATTGCAACTTCTCCTTGAAATCAATTCTCCAGCAAAAGGCATTCTCACCATTTTACCTGAATGCGTACAAAACTTATTTCCATTTTCAAGTAAAAGAGCTATCAAATTCATGCTATAAAGCAAGTATGAATCCTTGAATTAACTGTTAGAACAGAAGCATTTGATTAATTTTTTACCTCCGTCCACTATGTATTTTTCTAGAGGTTTGCTTATTTTTGTGAAGTTCTGCTCAGCAGGAGGTTGTAAGCTGGGCCCTGCTCTGCTTGACTGGCCAGATGCTGCTCTCTGCCTTCCCAGCTGGGAACTGTGGGAGCAAGCTGCAATCATTTTTTTGAGACACTGGGAGATCACACAGCCTTCCCTCGGAGACAGCAGAAAACACAGCTTCTCTGGGAATTGGTCCAAATAAAATTTACTGGCTGTCTGGATCCAAATCCAGATGGAAAGCTGTGATTGGTAATTTTGCTTTAGGTACTGCAATCCCTCTATAAGAGAAATTATATATTTTATATATATATCACTGGCTGATAAATGAAAAGCTAAAAGTTATAGTCTACACACCATTATGAAAGCATATAATTTAGAGACTACCATGACATTAGGTGGCATTCCAGGAGCAGTTTCCTGAAAGACCTTTAAAACCATGATTTTCTTTTGTCTTTCAATTCAGAGCAACCTGCCCCAGCACAGCTTTGTCAAATGTGGGAACGTTTCTGGCCTTCTTGCTCTTGTGAGAGAGCATGCACTACAGAAGGAGTTTGAAGCATGAAATTTGTAAGAGTTAATATCTAAACCAAACCCATCACACCTTGTGCCTGCAGCAGAACCAGATTTCAACCACCAATTTCAAGCAGCAGGTGGACTGTGCAAAAAATACAGAGCTACCCAAATGCATTTAGAGAGTTTTTTTTCCCCTTCTTTGAAAGTATTTTAATTCCAAAATCCCAGTGCATCACCTTAATATCCATGACAGAATGTTCACATGTTAGCTTACTAACAGTGGACTCTGGTGATAATGCCATAAACTCAATTTCTTTCAGGCATAATCATTCATAAAATGCATGCAGGACAGCACTCCATCATAAACTGCCTGGAACATAAGTGAGATGTGTAATGGCTTTTGGCTGCACACACATGCTAACTTAAGGCTCAGCATGCAACACAGAAAAAAAAGTGACATGGTTGAATTCTGAAAAAAAGGAGGAAAAGGGAAAACAGATGTCAAGGTTTCAACAAGTCACTGCACACTGCAGCTGGAACCAGTACAAAAACAGCACAAGTATGCTGATAATGTAGCATTTCATGTAATGATAAGGACAATAAAATAGCACAAAAGCTCAAATGGTTAAACACCTTCCTCAAATTCCAGAGGGCCAGTTGGGCTGAACAATAATAGTAATCCTTTCAATAACCAGATTAAATGATTTAACCATTAAAGCTCTTTATGCTCAAGAAAAGTGAAAATTGAGAGATTCCCTTTCTTCTAAGTGCAGAATATGGACAATCTAAAATCCAATCCAAACAGACATACAGACCCACATTATCTCATTACCATCACTCTTGAAACTATTTGGCAGTAGTTTTCATTATTACAACAGACGTTAACAAGGTGGATAGAGGGCATGTTAAATAAACATTGATATTAACAGATAAGTGTCTATGCAGCAAAGCCACTGTTCAAATTATTTATTTCCCCAAGAGCATTTCTTGGGAAATTAATCAGGGAATTTTTCTTGCTAATAACTATTAAAAATTCAAGGTATTTCCATTGAAAAAGATTGTATCGTTCAGAAAAAAAAAAAAACAAACCAAAAACAAAACAAAAAAAAAACCCAAAAAACAAAAAAAAAACAGTAAGCAATATAAACATGGTCTACATGTGTCATCTTTACTCTGGTAAATTTTTGTAATTGCCATTCTCCCTAGGCTTTGGCTCCTTTACGACAGAGCAGCAGAGGTAGGAAATGTGCACAGAAAGAATCCAAACTACATAAATTTACAATGTGAAAGAGTTCAAAAGCTTAAGGATAAAGAAAGAACAGACATACTAATAATCACAAAAACCTGGAATTTTAAGTCCAGCTCTGTGAAGAGACACCTTGGTCAGAACACTGGCTCCACATCACAGGCAGACTGCTTACAACTGCTGAGATTTCTCAGACATGCTGAACATGGAGATTGCTTTCTCATGTAAGAGTTTCTTACTGAAATACAGCCTGTTGCTTGTGAGTACTTCAGCAAGTCCTGGGACATTACTAAATCTAGCAAGCAAAAAATTAGCAGAGTTTATAAATCCATGACTATGACATGAACCAGAAGGATTAGAGCTAACAAAAAAGCAAGCAAGAAAAACCTGATGCCAACAATCAGAAAAAGGATTTTTAAAGTACTGCTACATAAAGAGTCACAACTGACTTCTGAAAGATCTGAGAATTAAAAAGAAATCTGCTAAGATGTTATCAGTATAAGCTTCAGATAAAACCCCGCCAGCAAAACATATTAACATTACAATGAGAGTTGAAGAAGAGTTTTCTCAAGCACCTCTGAAAGTTCCAGCATAATGGCATAGAAAATAATTCCTTCAAAACCCCTTCTATTTCGCTAGAAAAACTTTTTTTTTTAATATTTAAGCTATAAACTGTGAAAGGAGATACTTTTATGAAGAATCAATATCCAGAGATGTTGATTTTAAGATTAAAATTATTACAGTATACTAGTACTATATCTTCAAAACTACTTGTTCCCTAAGAAAATGTAAATTAAATTTTTTTTGCTGCCACATAACCCTTCCACATTCATCACTAACCTGACTGGTCTGTATTTATAGATTGCAGAAGCCAAAAGCATTGCATTCATGCTTAATTTCATCTGTGCACACTTAGGTTGACTTATTTTAAGCTGTAGCATAGCTTAGAGGAAACACGTGGAGATGTAGTAAGTACCAAAGGAATTTCAAACTGACACCCTGATGCAGATGCACATCTCTGCTGGCAGTGCAGCATCACTCACATGCAAAAGCCATACCAAAACTACCTGCCAGATGTGTTTGGAAATGTTATGCTATTTAACAAACATTTGAGGACTTGACTCAAACTCAAAATCAAAAAGATGAAGCAATATATGCTCAGGCAGTGCAGTCCCAAATAACTTGTTGAACTGGGGGTCCAGAAGCTCAGTAAGTTATTAATCTGTTATGCTGTTCCTTACAAAACTTTATAATATTTTGAATTGTATCCCTGTGTTCTGATTCTACTACCTATTATGAACTCGAACTTAATAGCCTTTAGCTACAAATCCTTTAACTTCTAAGATCCTATATCTCATAGGGAATGATGTGATAAAGCAACTTGAAAGAAGTCACATTACAAAACGTAGGAAAATTTAGCACATTTGCAATTCAGAAGGCTTCTAGGCACAGATAAATTCTAAAGAAAAATACAATCACAGAAAATAGCACCATGTTGGAAAGGGAAATTTGCACTAAAAGCAATTTCAGCTGTGATAACACCATGCTGTGTCTCTGAATTTCCTTTTCACTTACTGATGCTCTTCTGCAGCACAAAGGCCCAGATCTCCAGGACAGCCAGATTCCACACAGCACCCAGCTTCATTTTTTGCATCCAGAACAACCCAGGAAATTAAGTTCTGTCCATATACCTATATCTACACATCCCATGTGTACCAATATAAACTGATTTAAAAATCCCAGGATCAATTTGTAGCTGCCAACATAATGAACCAGAAAATGTCTGGCCTATAAGAAGAAGGAAAAAAAAAAAAAAAAAAAGGGTTTGCCCAATCAGGTTATCTCTTCTCTCTGCTGCACTTGCATTTGGGTTTGGTGGTGGTGGTTTGTGGAGTTTTGGGGTGTTTTGTTAACTGAGAAACTGAAAGAAATCAGTTTCCAGCTCAGAAGCAAAGAAGAGGAAAGGGTAAGTATCCTAACACCTGAGAGCAAAGAAGGAGCTGTGGATATGCTAATTGTTAAATCTGTGTCATTTTTGCAACACTAAAAAAAAAAAAATACCGAGTGAGGCAAAACCAGAAAGAAGGAACTGAATACACAACCCACACAGTCACAGATGGTGACACACTCTGATGGGGATGGAAGCAATTATGAGCCAGTCTTAGTCCTGGGACTATTCAAAAAGTCCTTGAATGATATTCACAAACATTAGGCACGTGACAGGGGATAAGCACTCTCATATTAATGGCATGGCTCCAATTACTCCAAATGGTTTCATTAGTTTGGAAGTGTTGTTAACTCCTTTCAGCAAGTGCAGGTAGTGCTTAAAAAAAAAAAAAAAAAGAGGATTTTCTTTCTTAAAAGATACTACAGTAATAATTTGATGCTGGAATACAAATCTTAAGTCTTTTTATTGCTTAAAGGAAAACCTGGAAACGGGGAATATGAACACAGAAAATCACTGTCACAACAAAGCTTGCAGAGTTCAGCCCTGTGCCTTAAAATTGTTCAAGGGCTCTGGGCATAGTTACCCTTCTCAATGCAAGCTAGGCAGCAACGTATATGAGAAACATTTGGTTTATGTTAGCTACATAATTACAATTTTCTAACAAATTTATAACAGGCAACAGATTCACTTTGCCAAAAATGTCACAAACACTCAATTATTTGACTTTTCCCAATCATTTAAAACAAATGTAACTCTGCAATCTCCCAAGATATTTCCTTCAACCCCTCTGCATTTTTTCTAGAGGTACTTCCTTTTCCATTTGTTTAAGCCTTTAGTATCATCCTTCTTTGCTGAAACAAAAAGTGATCATGCTTTCCTTTCTTATAAGAAAAATTAACCTGAAAGCATACAAAATGCCTACTGCCTACTTCAGAGTAGTAACTCGGTACAGAAATAACCCACAAGGGCCGAGAATAAGCTCTCAGTAGGAGCCAGAGATTTTAGCACCACCAGAGATGGATCTGTGTAAGGCCAGAGTTAGGATCCAGAAAGATGCATTATAGGTCTTTTTACTTGTCAATGTATTATTTGTGCATATTCATTTTAAATAAAGATATATTATATCATATTTCTTTTTACCTGCCATTACACATAGCGGGAATATATTCACCAAAGTTAAATTCATGAATACTCTTTGAATAGAAAGAGATTTCAGAAAAGGTAGTTTAGAGAAATAACATACCCTTAAGTGTTTTGAATAATTTTCAAGAGGTGTCTCACTGCTGACAGACATTGTAGCTTACAGTGTCAATAAAAGCCTCTAGTTAACGTTTGCAAATACATTTACTCAGCATCCCTAATTGTCTTAAGACATCCTAAACCTGTGAATCAGTGTGAAAATGTGACAAAACAGTGACACAGCACTGGAAGAGAGACTAATAGAGATTTTTAAGACATAGCCAAAGATCCTCCAGAGTACATTAGAACTTGTTTCTGCAAACAGAAACTTGAGCAAGTAATGTAATAATTCCTTTAAAGTGACCCAGAAGTTAATGGAAAAATATTCATGCAGGGAAAAGCCACCCACACTTGAATGGTACAATGACTCAACCAACTAAAGGGCTCGGGAGAACAGTAAGATACGAGTCACTGTCTGCGGCATCTTCTAAAACGTCTCCTTGCAAAGATTACTGTCTACCTTGCTGAATCCATCAGTGGCCACTTCAGGATGAATTCATCCCACTAATGGCAGGTGGCAGCCCTGAACCAGCCGCGAATATTCAGAGAAATGAATACTGCCTCCAAATGAGGCTAAACAATTCCTGGTCCGTCTGCAGCGGCTCCAGAGGTCTTAATTCCATTTTAACTGGCCGGAGCAGACCCCGGAGCGGCGATGCGGAGGCGCTGCCGGCCGGCGGAGCAGCAGCGGCGCTCGCCCGGGGGAGCTGCGGCCCCGCGCCGCCCCCCGACTGCGGGTAAATGGAGAGAAAAGGGGAAATAAGGGTCGTGCGTGAGCTCTCCTGCATCCTCACTGCAGCGGTCGTAGTTCAACTTCAAAACTCGTCATTTCCAAGAGAAGGCTTTTCTCCCTTTCTGACATTTCAGGTGCATTAACTTAGCTTTTCTTATTGCCTATGGGCAATCGGGCAAACCTCCCACCCCCCCCCCCCCCCCTGCACTCACAGAATTTATATTCTTCACAGTTTCTCACATTTTTTTTCTGAACATCAGGAAAAAGCTTTTAATGTGAGAGCGACTGAGCACTAGCACAAGGAGGTGTTAGAGTCTCTAGCCTCAAACACTAAAAGGCCATCTGCACACTAAAAAGTCCTGGGCAGCCTGCTAGGGGTGACCCCACCTGAGCAGGAGAGTTGGCCCAGACAGCCCCCAGCAGTTTCTTCTACCCTCAACAATTCTACGATTCTGTGATCTTTTTTTTTTCCTTTAGTTCACTTTCTCTTGTCATCACCCTCCCACTCTTACTCTTTTTCCCATTAATATCCGCTGCCTCAATTGCCTTACTCCCACCTTGTTGTCTCACTTCTTACTCTTCATCTGTTTTTTTTTTGCTCTCAGCTAGTAGGAGAATATTCTGCCCTTGTGAAGTAATTGGGGAGGGTACACGTTTGACAACTGGAGCTAACAATCAAGTCCTGCTGAAGCATCTTCCTTCTCCATAGTAACATGGGACAAGAGGCACTACAGGAGATCATCATCACCATGGCCAGAGGACATCAATTCAGGTGTACACGTGATCAGATGTACTTTGTGTAACAAGAAAATTGCACCATTTTTGTAAAAGTAAGTATGTTTCTCTCTGTCACAAGGGCTGCTTACGCCTCATTTTTGGGACAGCCATATACATTGTAACTATACTGCAAAATCAAGTTGATTTTTTTTTAAATAATGATTTTTAAAACTAATTGTAAAGGGTAATAAAGAGACCTTATATAGGTTTAGAAGCCAAAACCATGACAGCAATCTAAGAAAATCCTTCAAAATATCTCATTCCCTTAAAAAGAAAACAGAACCAAAACCAACCTCAGTATAAGTCCCTTTCACAAACAAAACTGAAACAGAAGTAAACAACAGAACAGATTATGTGCCCATATTTTCCAGAAACAAGTCTCACCAATCCCTCTCAGTTTTGTCCTGTGAACAAATTCATCAGCAACTTTACTTGGACAGCAAATTACAAAGCTACTTGTCTTGACTACCCATCCCAGAAGCCAAGTTATTCCTGATCATGCTCCTGGAGGAAGAGGGGTAACTACATCACCTGCCCCAGTATTCCTGGAGGACAGCATCAGCAGCTCAGGAAAGCTCTTCCCTGATTCGAAAAGCTGAAATACACCATAAACAGAAGTTAGAAAAAAAGTTTTTCATGCTTCTTCTGTTGACTCACAAGCCCTGAGCTTACCTACTGGCACACAGTGAAGGTTGTTATAAGAGTGAAAAAAAAAAAAAAAAAAAAAGAGTCCACAGCTTACATCCATAAAATTAATAATTCAAGCCTGTTATGAAATGAAATATTGAACAGTGTTTCATGATTGCACTATTGTGACTACTTAAGTGAGAAAATAATAGAAGAAAGAGTGAGCCCAATCCTGAGGAACGATACCTACTATACCTTTGGGCCTTTTCCACAACTCCCCTACTTATCACTAAGAGATTTAACCCAGGCCCTATTTTAAGGAATTTTGACATATCTCACAGACAATGCTTCTGCACTAGCAGCACTAGCTGCTAAATTCAGTTAAGTTTATAGCTGTCATGTTATATGCAAGGGACATATGATGCTGCACTTCGAATACAGAAGGACACACAACTCTAGCTTTGGAATTTCCTGGGAGCACGTGGACCACAACAGGTGACAACAGGAGAGATTTCCCAGGATATTTATGCTTTTTGTTCCTCATTCTGCTGATATTTCCAGCATTTAAAAACACAGGAAATCCATATCTTTCAAGGCAAAAGATTTATGTATTCTTTAAAAAAATTCCAATTTCAAAAATAATGCTACAGTCCTGCATAATCCTATCTTTTGTTTGCTAAGTCTGCTTCCCAGCAAAAGCCCTGCATTCCAACAATTGCTTACTTTCTTGTTACAGTCTTAACTGCAGTGCCTTGATAAATAGATGTTTCCATGGAGATGACAAATGAATATCATCCATGTTGCAATGAGATTCAGATTTCATCTTGAACCATTAGCTTTCAAACCACAGCTTATTCATTATTCATTTGCAGTAAGGAAATGGCTGAAACCCAGTGCATTACAGCAGATTAAAATCTGTGCATGCAGTTTAGAAGAAAGTGCATTTGTCACCATATAATATGAACAAAACTCTATGGGATTAAAATAATGATTCCAGAAGCTGTCCTAAAGGTCTAGAAAGATTTTCCCCTCAATTAATAGGATGCCTACATAAACCATAGAAATTGAGACACATTTTAACTATTAAGGCAGTCAGGGGACTTTTCAGGAGGAAAAAAAAACAAGCAGATGACATTCAACTATTTTTCAAACTGTTAGAATTACACTAAATGCTTTTCAGAAACAGGCTTAATAACATAAACCATTAAAACTTATTAGCTTAGTAGTACATATAAATTTGTGTGTCCTTTTGACAGTTCTTGTGTACAAAACCAGTATCTGCATTCCATTCAGAAAATGCCTTTCTTTTATGACTGGCTGGCAGATGACTGGACTCTTTGGCAGTTCTGAGGGAGCCTAAGATGGAGAAGAAAATATTTTCAATTTTTTCATAACTGAAAACTTGCACAGTGGCTGCAGTTATTTTTAAAAAGACCTTAAAGCTTGCGAAAGCTTTGCACTTGGCAAGAATGTCTACTTTTGTCTGCTCAACTTAAGAGAAATATTTGTTCTTCTATATTTAATAAATTAAAGGCAGTATAGTCATAAGATAGACAATTAAAATAATATACAATATCAATGCACTCCATTAAAACATTTTCTCAGTCATATGTCCTGAGCTAGAAGGAAGAAAAAAGTCAGTGAGCTGTTATTGCTACAAGTAGTACACACACGGAAAGAAATTTTGTGTTCTGTACTTCCACACATAAGGGCTTCAAATTTATGGTAATTTGAAGAATATGAAATACTCTTTCTTAAATGCTGGCCCAAGATTGGTCTGCTTGGAAGGAAGGAGTCTGGTCAATGCTTGAAAAATACAGCAGACATATGCACTGCAGTGTCACCTAATATTTACTGGCTGCTGTTGTCATTGCTTGTAACAGCATTCAAATTCACTGTAATTGAGGTAGGCAGGAAATTTTTGGCTGATTTTGAGGTGGGAGCTGTCTATATGCATATGACCTGAAGGAAATTTTGCCTAGAGGAAAGTTATTGTGCATCTGACCCAGGGAAAAAAAAATAACCAGGACATACAAAAGTGGGACATCCTTCACACTTGCCCTGGTTAACAACATCCATCCATACTCCTCCTGTCTGAGCACTGGAGTTGTCCTGGGAAAAGCATGTCAATTAGAGTAAGTTATAACTAATTATGTGTCTCTTCATTTGAATTACTGTCCATTAAGAACTGACCTGAGTTTACAGAACACATTTCATTCCCATAACTGGCTTAATACCAGTGTGGCAAGAGGTCAAAGGGTAACAAAAAATTCTGAACCAGGATTACTTTGATACATAGGAAGGGGATAGTGAGCAGCAACTCATTTTTTTCCCCACTAACATGAGATGCCATTTTCATACTACTGCTATCTCACCTAGTTCCACAGATTACCATGAAGCTGGAACGACCACACGCTCCACTGCACAAGCAGCCGTCCCAAAATGTCTCTTTGTATCTCTTTATTCAAGCATAGGGATGAGATGAAGCAAGCAATAAAGGCCAAACCTTATTCACATCAAGAAATATGCAGACGGTCAAGACAAAGAACTGAGCTCTTCCTGTGCAGGTTGTCTCACATAGAGTAGGACATCTACTAAATGACCTTATCTGCAGAAATGAACTTTCCAGGGTTATTTTTATTGCTGCAGAAAGGAGAAAAAGTTAACCATTACCCAGCCTTTGCAAACCTTTGAGGATTTGATCCACCACATTTCATTTAGAGAGTTTTTCTACTCTGAACTCAAAGTAGAAGTTGAAATTTAATTTGTCCATTATTGTAATTCACAGCAGTTAGTGCTTGAAACTGCCTAAGGTTTGAAGTGAGACATTTGGGACACAAGTGACAGAAAATGGATTTGTTTCTCAAACCTGACTCTTTTCTTATTTGGCAGGAGATGCTCTCTTCATCACAGTCGTAATTTGCTTCTGAGCACAGATTCATAATAACCATGACAGTGTGCTTTCACTCACCAGCACAAATTGTAGCCTTCAGAGGCAGTAAAAGCAACAGGCAGATAGACAAAGCCATGGAAACCTTTCAGCACAGCACAGTGAGGATTCCAGCATTGAGCTAGATCACCAAGGAGTGAAACACATGCTCTTTTCTTTTGAGAAGAAAGATAAACCCCAGGATGAAACAAGGTGTTGCAGATACAATATGTAACTTATCTTCCTAAGATAAACACACAAAAGACCTAAACTTTTGGTGATATTTACTAGAGCCAAAGTAACTGCTGTGAACTCACTGTAGAGTACATTGGATCTTCTGAAGGACAGTGTGATGTTAAGTGTAATGTTTGCAAGTACTTGTTTAACCTATAACTTCTCTCTGCTTGCTCTCACATATTTCTATAAACCTATCACTGTGTGTATCACCTGCTACATCCTTAACCTTCCCCAACTGGATATGGAGATGTAACTCCACAGGTAGACAGCACAAGACACCCTGAAGTGATCATACATGATCCTTCAGCACTAAAGTCACTGCAGCCACCTACTTCACCTGGTGCAGAAGGAACCTTTGCTGTCTGACAGCTTCTTCTGGTATTATTTTCAGCTATTTTATATATAGCTGCTGTCATGCTCAATATACTTGACCTTTTGAAATCTGCAGCTTTCAATTCATTTAACAAACATAATCCTTTATTTATTACTGTTTTAAATACCTTAGAGCATTAAAAAAAAATCTGAAAATTGAGCCAATATTCATGGGAAAACAAGAACACATACACTTATATATACTGATCATTTCTAAGGTGACAGTGAAGTTTGAAAATCACATCCTTAAAAGTCCAGAATGGGAAACTGAGATGCAGGGAGGGCTAATTAGCAGCCATAAAAGACTAATTAATGTACTAAGTCCCAAGAGGGAAGAAAAGTTCACACCCTTGTAGCATTTGGGCTATATAGATTTAACTCCTAAGCTTAGGAATAAACTCCTGTAGGTTCAGCTCCAAGCTCAGTTTCAGTCAGACATTCCAGAAGCCACCATGTCATTTGTTCTGCTTTAATCTATGTGTTAGACATAATTTTTTGTACATTTACATAGTGTTCTGAGTTTGGATAGTGTTGAGTAAAAAGCCTAATATAGACAAGGAAATGAATTTTCCTTGAGCACTGAAGGAGAACCTAAATCTTCTACTTTATATGTAGAAAAAGATATTAAATGTTTATCAATGAAATTATTTGGGCTTTTTCAATAGCATGATACTAAAGCAAGAATACATAATCTTCAGAAGACGTTTGCATTAACATTATCCCTTTTCCTACTAGGAAATAACTGAAGTCAACAGAATAGAGTTCTTACTGTGAAGTTGTATAATACTGTGATCCCAGGACAAAAATCAGCATTTCAAGCACAGAAACTCTGATTTGAGTTGAATTCATATTACATGGGAAGAAATGAGTTTATTCCCCTACTTCAGCCAAGCACAGTTAACTGAAAGCTGAAAATCTTTAAACAACATTGCTCTACGAGGCAGGCAGGACACCCCAGAGCACCTGTGTGACACCATAGTAAAGCCATTCTGCCACTACCTGAAGCCAAGCTGTGAGCAGCACCATCAAAACTATGGGCCATTGCTACCAAAGCCTTCTACCAGTGCTTGGCAGAAAAAGACTCAAGTATCTCTTCTCCCCAACCTACCAAAACAAGAGAAACATAGCAAAAAAGGAACTGCTCATCTGCAGAACCACACTATGGAATTTCTTGGATCTCTCATCTGAAAAATTGTGGATGAAGCTGCAGTAGGATGAAAAGGTCAGGGCTATCTATGTCACTGTCCTGAAGCCCATGGAAGGACCAGGCTTGTAACCTTCCTGTCATCTCATGGTGGCAGAAGCCCAACAGGGAGTCAGGGGAGAGAAGCTCAAAGTGTGTGATATTCCTCTGAGTGCAATCACAAGGCCTCACTCACACAATCCACATTCACCAGGTAAAAGTGGGGCCAAGCACACAGCTTCTGACTGTTGTGTTTTTGTCAGCTGTGAAATCAACCTTCATGGCTAAAAAGCTTGCTGGGCACTTTCAGAATCTACATATAGTCTTCATAGTTTCCAACTTGTTGGATAATGAACTGTAACCAGAATGGACCAAGCACCACTATGGTACCACTGCAAGTAAGAGTCACTTTGATTTTAAATTACTACTCTCTTCTGAAAGAGATCTTATTTTGGTCTCATGAAACCTGATTTTCCTAGTTTCTGCTCTGCAGAAAGGAGAATTTATGCAATGTGTAGAGCTGGCTGCACTAGGTATATATATATATAACATTTTGGATCATCCTCTTTAATGATCATGTTGAGTTCTTAAACCATTTGCCATCATTTCATATCAATATCTGTCCAGAAAACAGAAGGAAAATCTTCAGCAGCTGCTAGTCAGCCATTTCTCTGTTGCCAGGCAGGATATAACCCAAACAGCTCCAGTGCTTTATAAGGAAGATTTAGCCCTTCAATATTTTGGAGAAGGGACTACACCAAGGTCAAAGAAAAGCAGTATTTCAGTCCCTATGAAAACTCCAATTCGCTAGATTTTACAGGGTATGTGCATTACTCAAATACGCATCCTGTAGAAGGATATTTAAATGTAATAATGTCTTTTTCTACCTCTGCCTCCCATAGGGCAATTTCTAGCCCCAGAAAGTGCAAAGGAATACTGAGGAGGATATTGGGAGGTGCCCCTCCCAGCTCTATAACTCAAGGAACTGAAAATCCATTTTACCAAGTGCAATTGCTGCTCCGGCCACCAGATGCTACTGCGGCATTAGAATGGGAGCCCAGAGTTGCAGCTCCTCACAGTCCACGACTGTGGAATAGACACCACACAGCCTTTAATTACATGATCATACACTGCCTCATGCCCCAGGCTGCTGTCCTTTTGAAGAGGATAATGAAGAAAGCTTAGTTATCTGTAAAACCCTTCTTCATTTGCTGAGAAAGCTGACAGGTATGTAGTGAACAAAACGAGCTGGTGGGGGATGAGGAGGGTGCTGTGACTGAACACAGCGAAGCTGAGCTGTTAAAGAGACTGGTGAAAAGGGCTGCATAGTTGGGAGCCTGGGTACAGACACACCATTCTCACTACCCAGAATCAGAGGATGTTTGAGACACTGCATTTGATCTCTCTATGCCTCTGTTCCTTCTGTAAAATTGAGATAATGCCTGCTTTCATCTCTAAAATGACTTTATAAGTATTAATGAGTATTTCTAACATTTACACATTTACACCTGAACTATTACTAGCAGTAAGAGTCAACACTAGACAGTATAGAGAATTAAAAATGGCTATTTAATGCACAGTTATTTATGTAATTTTTTGTTATTAAAAAAAAACCCTAAATATGTACAAAACTCAAAAAAGAAACTCTATCCAACATGTTTTAAGGATCATTGTCAGCAATATATACTTAAAATGCAGCAGCACAACTTAAGCTCCAACCTCCTTCTAGCTTCATTGAAAGAAAAATTCAGAAGCCAAAGTTAAAGAGAGGTGTTTGCCTGTAAGAAAGCCAGCACACCATGGTCACTGCTCTGGCTGTCTAGAATAAAGAGAAAATCGCCATGGTATCTCATGGATGGCTAGATCACAAGAATGAAGACAAACAGAGAACAAGAATGGATGAGGAAACTTAGGGTGAAGAGTTCAAACAAGTATCCAAACCATACAGAAACCCTAGATTTAACACTTAAACCTTCAGCCATTTGCAGTCATTTTCCCCTTCATGTTGCAGCTCCAGTGAATGCCTGATAATATTTGCATTATCTCCCTCCTCATTTCATACAATCAAAACATGACTGTGCACTGTCAACCAGAGGCCTGGAATCATGCAGAGATGTGGGAACTGAAAACTCCATCACTCTTCCTCTCTCTATGGCCAGACCTGTGTTTTGTACAGCAGCCACTACCTGCTCACAGTACAGCAGCACAGCGGGAGAGCAGCAACTATCTGCAAGGCTGATCTCTGCCACCACGGGGTACAAGGAAGAAGGAGAGGCACAGGAGTACAATTAGTACCTTAATTATTCAAAGCAAAGTCATCTTATCACGAAATTGAAGATAATCATACCACAAGATAGAGCAATTATGTTTTTTTCCTTTTTTTTTTTTTTTTACTCTTTGGATTGCAATGTCCTAACAAGCAATCAGGCTCAAACATTTAAACTCAACATGAAGAACTACAGCCCCTTTCTGTCATCTCATTTCCTTTAGGTAGTATTTTTCCATCATCAAAAATAAGTCCTTATCCTTCCCTGCTGATTCTCAGCTCCTTTCTAGAATCCCAGTCAGTCCAACAAGATCAAAGCAGAGCTTCTGCCCTACTGCCACTGCCTTGTAGCAACTGTCCTGCCCTGTCAGACCTTTAGTCTTGCCTGAGTCATTTAAATGTAAGGCACACAGATGCCTTTCCTCTCATCTTTACTTTTTTACCTTCTGTCAGAGAAAACAAGACCCTATGAAACAGGGCAGTTTTCCTCTGTTGCTTTACTTTGCAGAGTATTCAGATACATCCATAAAGGGATGTGGCTTCACTAAGGGAAATGGCATCACTAAGCTAACCAAGCACCAGGGATTGCTTCTGTCCTTACAACTGCCTGGAGCAAGTGCTGAGGGGTGCAGAACTGGAATGGGGTAAAAGACAGGAGCAAGAAGGTCAAAGAGGGAGGTAGAAAGTGATAAAGGGGGAAAGATCACTTTTCAACAGCACTAAAGGATGCAAAGGCCAAAATCTTTTTGGATGAAGAAAAGAGATAATTTCTGGTGAGAAAAGAGATAATTTCACTAAGTTAAACTTGAACAGAATTTAAGCACCTGACACAAAATCCTGCAACTCCCAGCACAGTTCAGCAGGAGTATTTTAAGCCTATTTCAAGCAATGCCACTTTTTTCTCTGAGCTTCTACCATCACACTTATAGCAATCACATTTTAACCATGGAAAACCTTCAAGAAGTAGTACTCAGCAGGCCTAAAAACAGCCTTTCTGATTGCAATGAAACTTGACTGCCATTTTCTATTCATAGACCTTTCAGTTCATGCAGTGCATGGTATTATGCAATTTACTGGTTATAATGAGGTTTAAAATAACTGAGAGACAATCTAGGAGAAAAAAAGCATGTGCACTAGCTATTTCTTTTGCATTTCCACTTCAACATCAGTAAGGCCTCCCAGGTACATCTTGATACATTGGTAGAGAAGCGTGACATTTCCTGATAGAATTAACCACAATATTTGGATCCTAACTGATTCACTCTGAACTCAGAGCCATTTAAATTCCTGAATGATAACTATTTTGCTTCAAAAGCATTTTCTTACTTCTTCAATTTTGCCAAGTATGATAGCACAATAAGGTGAACAGGAATCGCCAGGAACCAGCAGCACACAGCATCACAACTGTCTGCCATGGAAAGCAGGGACATGCCTCTCCTGTGGAAGCAAATGACTGCCTGGGAAGGTGAAGCAGACCCTGATGAGTCTGTGCTGCTGCAGAGACACTGCTTCCAATAGCACCTTGTAAATTTAAAACTACTGTGGAAATCTCTACTGTGTGCTCTTGTGACAGCAGAACAGACCAATACTGATGCTTTCACACACATGTCAAAATAGTATCTTCAGAAAGGTACCCTTTAGAAGAAGTAAGAGCAAATAGATTCCATTTCTCAACTTTAATATTCACGCAACAGTAAAACTGTGGATGAGGGCAGAGGCAGCTGGATTTGGATAGGATTTGCTGATCATGCACAGTATTTTGTTTTTCCTCTATGACCACAAAACTGCTAATAAAGCAGGATACAGAAGACAAAGCCAGAAGAGTTCTCCTACATATCAGTGTGTACATGGAAAATGATAAATTCAAACCACTTAAACTTTCTGACTTTCGTTTGACAAATGACTCTTATGTATCTTAAAGATGCAGGGAACACCTGTGAATTCTCAGCAGCTGTCAGTGAGCCACCATTCCAGCTGAATACACAATGCTTTGCTGTAGGAGGGCATGCTAAATGACTTAAACGTTGGTAATTCTCTGCCCTTCCAAAGTTCCTAAATGTGCTAACTGGGTGCCTGTGAAGGACAAACATGTCCCATCCCAGTTCACCTGGAAAGAGCCCCAGAGCAGCACCAAGGACTGTCCAGGTGCTGGGCAGCAGAAGGGTGTCTTGTGCCCTTCCATCCCCTAAAGGACTCCTTTTTCCTTCTTCACCTTCACAGGCCTTTGGAGGACTATGGAGTTCATCTGATAGTTTTCAAATAGTTAACTTGTGAAACAGTGCCACAGAATTCCCACTTTCCAAGGCAAAAATCTGAGCCAAGCATTTCGAGGAAAAGTCATATAGGTGTTATAGGCCTGAATACTTTCATATGTGAACTACTTATTTTATGCACTGGCAACAGGAGCTTTCTATGCATCTGTGAAACTTAGCAAGTCTGCTGTGAGGACCTCAGTACCTTGAGGGGTTTAGTCAATTTTCTTAGCACACTTCTTTCTCTATGGTCTTTTCCAATGCAAACCTTTCCAAGAAGAGGGAAACTCCAAGTTCAGTTTTATTAAGTTATCTAATTGCATTCCTAATTCCAGCTTCTGATCAACCCTACTGAAAATATGTATTTAAATGCTACTTCCACACAGAAAGAAAGAAAAAAAAATTAGTATCAAGAAACATAATTGCAGGCAACAAAGCATTATTGAAAAGTGTTTTCATTCTCTTGTTCTTTTTTCCCTGTGTGCAATATTTCTTCAACAAGAGCAGATAAAATGCCAAGAAGTGGCATTCTAATTCAGGATCTCTCCAGGTACATTTGACATTTCAGAGCAGCTCAACCTCATTTGCCTCTTTGCCTGTCTGCCTCACCAGCCACCCAAACATTAATTCTCCAGAGATCACTACAGAATCAGACTTTTTCTGAGTTGTCATTTTCTCCTTCTTCCCTTCCACTGGAATGAACAATACCCTTTTCCCTCACTGCACAGTGACTGAGCTTTTCTTTTTTCCATACTTCAAGACAGGAAATGTATGCCTGACTTTTTGTTGAAACCAACAACTGCATTTCACTGCTTCTGTTTTTAAAACTTTCTATGCAATCATGTTCAAAAAAAAAAAAAAAGAAAAAAAGCAAAATGCTAAGCTTGTCTTCTGGATAAAGAACAGGACAGTGGCTACATATTTTTTCCACAAACCTGTGACTTGGATGACTGAGATAACATAGACTAAAAGACATTCTCAGTTTTGTAGTTAAACAAAAGCAATTTAAAGCTTCCTTTACCAAATCACACAAGTGGAAAGTAGATGACTAAATAGTAGCTGCAAAAGAAAAACAAATCAAACAGTAAAGAAATAAGATAAAGGAAAATTCCCATTTCAAACAACTCAGGATACGGAATATTAAGCAAATTGAGACCAAAAGCAGTAGTTCTCTATGAATAGAGGGCATATTTGTTAATAAAAAGGCAGAAAAGGTTTATCTACCCTCCATTTCAGAAGTGGCACAGAAGCTACTGCATTAAGTCACAACAGAGTGCATTCCAGTCCATTGAAAACTGAAGCAAGTACTAGAAACTAGCTACTACCAAAAACAAACAAACAAACAACAACAAAAAAAAACCCAAAAAACCACACAAAAATCAAACAAAACCAAAAAAACAAACAAGCAAAAAACACCCTAAAACCCCTCTACACGTTCAAAATCAGAAAAGCTGGATATCCACAAATCAAGATTAAACTAAAAAATAGTCTATCTTGTTGAAATATAAACCTCTGGCTGCTATAGAATCTTTTAAAGTCTGGAAGGGTACCAACCAAAAACAAAATGTCATCTCAGATAACACCAACAGACAAATTTTGTTAGCCTGACACTTCTCCTGATAAATGTAATACACTGAGGAAATAAGGAATTAGAAGGTTGGTATATAATGAGTATTGGTCGATGACAAAATAGATTTTTTCAACAGAATTACAAACAAACCTGGTTTTACTCTCTGAAGAAATAATCTGGCTGATTTATGTAACTATATAGATGCACCCGACAAACATAGCTTAGATACCTGAGTTGTTATAGCATGGCATTCTGATTTAAAAAATCAGCAGTATTCAGCATCACTAATGCACATAATAACTGGATTAAGATGGCAGATAACAGCTCCCAAACAGTAGCTACAAGTGGGAAATTACCTTGAAAACAGATTTCCAGCAGGGATTCACAGGGACTGGCAGCTGGACTCAATGTTTAATGGCAATCTTTTTTTTTGCAGTCAGTGACCCCAAAACAAATAGAATAAAGTCATGGCTCTTTAAAATTTTTGACAGATGAGGATAGGCATAATAAATACAAACCATATTCTGCAGATTTCTAATGATTCTGGACCCTCAGGTGACATCTAAATAAGTAAATGAAGCATTTCCATAAAGCAGGAATGGGTCAGATAGCTCAGACCAAAAAGCATTCCAGGGAGACTGCATTTTAACAACAGAGTTCCAGGGACAAGAGATACTGTAGAGTCCAAGAAGGCAAAAAAAAAAAAAAAAAACAAAGAAAACTGTATAAAAACATTACTTATGGGATAAAATGGAGTAAACCAGAGTTGTTTAGTCTGGAAGGGAGAAAAAATGACTTTGTCATAAACATTTGTATATAGAAAGGACTACTCCTCGGGGAAAAAGTATGCTGCTAGGATGGGAAGAAATTTAATGATAAGCAAGAAAGATTTAGGTTATACTTCAGGAAAATTTTTTTGGCTGCAAGAACAGTAAAATACTGGAAAATGCTCCCCAGAGAAGTTGCAGGGTCTCTTGGAAGTTGAAGTTTTAGGCAAACCTATTCCAAGAGTTGGTCTGGCCCTGGAAAAGGGAGTCTGTCTCAATAGGCCACTAACCTCTTTGAAGCCCTATCAAATATTTTTCTCCCACAATCCTATAGCATGCACAGGAAAAATGAATACAATTCTCCCTCTAATACTGCCAAAACTTAATGTATTTATGACATATCTTTAAACTGGCACAGATACACAAATAGGAATGTTTGCAGTCAAAAGCCTAAATAATAACTTGTGAGTTCTGCACAAATATCTTTTTATCTTGGTGAAATGTAAAGATATAAGCAGATTTCTGTGTCATTAGATCTCTAGATGCTCTAAATTTTGTTGTGCAGAGATATTTCTACATCCAAATAAGTCTATTGTGAGGTTTTTGATAAAGAATACACTCTCTATAGCAAAGACAATCTTCTTGTTTTGCCTTGTGCCAAAAATAATTTGGTTTTACATTTATATTTTCTTAACAAAATTAACTTTTTGGATATAAAGAGGATGGGGTGCAGAAAGATCCATCTTTTGTACACAAGAAATTTTTTCTAGTAAAACATAGATTTAGAATAACAAGATTTAGAAAATATTTATTACACCTCTTAAAAGAACTGTTATAGACTCAATATAATCGGCATACTCTGCAAAGTCAGAGTCTATTTGTACATTTGGTCTCCCTTCTCTCAATACATCAAATATCCCTGCATGGTTCCTTTTTACAGTTATCTTTAAAAGAAAAGGAAAGAGCAGAGCCAAGGGTTTGATCATTCTGTCATAGAGTGCATAAAAAACAGGAGCATCCCCTCAGCTAGCATGCTTGCAACAACTTAAGAGCAGGAATTGTTCTTTTTCCCTCAAAATACCCAACACCTCAATTAAAAAAAAATGTATTTTCACTGTGATATGACACTAATAAGAGACATAATCTCTCTGAGAGATTGATTATCATCACTAAAGAATAACTCTAAACCTATTTGATGCTGCTAATACTAAAACTGATAACTAGGGCAAGAGTTCAGATGCTGAAAGTAGTTTTATATTAAAAGTAAATTTCTGGTCTTTTCTGTAAATAGAAAATGGACTTTTAACACACACATACACTTACATATACATACAAAGCTAACTTTCATGGCTTTTCAAGTTTTTCCAGATTAAATAATAGACATCACATATGACCTTTATATGGTCATAACATTTTAATTTAAAGCTGAGATGGAAACTAAGAAGGAACTGAAAAACATGAGCAATTGTGCTAGCTCAGAGTGAAAGTTCTCTCTCTGCTTGTCACATAGGTTTAGCTCATGTATTAGCAGTGCACAGAGTTTACAATTTAGTGACATTTTTAAGGGTTTATATTTTTTATGAGAAGTGATATTACACTTGGCAATTAAGTGTAAAAACTGTTTTCTATTTCTATTTAAGATCTATCACTTCTTTCTCATGTCATAAAAAACACCAAACAGCAATTCCCTATTTAACACTCTGACATTATTCATGGCTGTAGGGACTCCAACTCCATTTCCTTCTTGTTGGCTTTCCTCTCCATGTTAAAAAGTCTTAATCTTGGAGTAAGTTTCAGGGTCTTTATCCATATTCTCTACTCTTCTCTGTACATCAGAGAAAAAACAGGGCTGGGCAGGACTGCACACACAAGCTGAGGAGTGTGCACGGCACTGCAGTGCTGTGGGCATCAGCAGCATCTGCTGTTTTGGCTCCAAACCACTTTTAGCATTCATTCCATTTGTACGTTTGACCACTGTTGAGTATTGAAGCTGAGGCTTTTAAAATACAATCCATTTTAACTTCAAGAGTTTTTTTCCCTGAACAGAAGTAGCTGATTTAGAAATGATCATATGCCTTGCTAGGTGCATCACTTTTCATCTGCAGACACTTAGTTATATTTGTGTTTCTTTCTGGCTAGTTGTTCAATATCATGAAACACACGTGTACGTCTTTGCCAGAAGTTCTAAGATAGCCTTTCCCAATGGGACTCACGATGACAGCCCAGCACTGACCCCTCTTCTCAGACATTTATGAGCATAATGAAGTCCCAGCACAGAACCCTCTGAGACTTCATTATGGATCTGATCTTACTCCTGCCATCTGTTTCTCAGGTTTTCATTCATTACATGCCAAGGAGACATTTTCCTTCCATGATGCTCCCTTACTTATCCAACTAATTATTACTCCAACCTTATGAATCTAACTCAGATCATGACTTGCATATAGTGCTTCCCAAAAATTAACCTTAAAAAGATATCTGAACTTAGAGGGTTCAGATGGCAATTATGGACAATTCATACTGCATATTTAATTTACAAGAAATGGTACAGTCATAAACAAAATAAAATAACCTAAGCCTGTTTATTTCTGAGCTGTAATTTCCAAATAACTTCAGATTTTTAAAATATACAGTATGGATCCAAACTTTGCAAAAGTCAAATAATTAATTGCAGTTTTGCTTGTTTCTTTGTTTTTAATTCATGCATACCTCTATTTTTGGATCAACAACATTTTAGTCATTCGTGCTAACACGGGGCTTCTGCCAGGGATAAACATGGTATTTCATTGCTTTCAAGTCTGCTAAATTTTGACATATTTTTATTTTCCAGACTTATCTGAAGACCTCTTGGGCATTTTCTCACACATTACATCACATGCCTGTGATTAAATGTGAGTCAAGTGATAGCAAAAAGGTCAAAAAAAGACCATAAAAAATGCAGAGGATTGGAAGGAAATGTGAGATAGGAGTCAGTTCTGCAAGTCTTACTTGTATGGTAGAAATTTTGACAGCCCTGTTTATACTCCATTTCTTTATCACATTAGTCTGTGTTCCAGTTCAGTCTATAAATGGTTTGTGGAAAGACTAAACTATATATTGTCCAAAATCCAGTGCAGTAAATACTGCTTGACCCACATACAGCACAGTTCAGCTGAAAACTCTTTATAAAACAGATCATTCCTTAGAAGTGCTTTCCTTAGGGCTCTCTGCTTCCTCTTGACATCTGGGGAAGCTATATCCAAGTACCTTAACATCCTCCCACATATGCTGACATAAAGAAGGCAATTGATCCATATGTCCTTACCCAGTGTCTAAGTAACAGATATTGCAATTTAAAACACCTCAGTTCAAGCTGCTCTGTGTTCAAAAGTCAGAGGCTGGATATCAAAATAGTTTATTTGCAACTTTACTTTGAACAGCATAATTTATAATGCTAAAATCATATACATGGACAACAAGAAGATACACATATTTCTGTACCATTTGCCAAAATTTCCCTATTGTCCCTGTCACCAAAGTATTCCAACAGCCCCACAAATTTGTTCCCAGGGTTAAGGAACTTGGGTTGAGCGGCAAAGAGATTTCAAATCTTTTTTTCTGAAGGAGAAACCTTTGGAACTTCCTTAAGGAACAGATACTAAAAGGCTATCGTGACTTCACTTCATATGAAACCCAGACTGGATCCTGACTTAAGCAGGAGTTAATGAGTGGAACAGTCTGACATGTTCATTTGATAGGGAGTGATGAAAGGCCAGCTGTCAGATTTAATTTGTTTGAAGATAAGCTGATTTATTGCTTACAAGTAATATGCTTGGCACAGGGTACGTATCTCAGTAATGGCATATTTTAAACACTATCACAGAAACATTCAATTCTGGTAGAGTACATTCACTGTTCAGAAAAATAAATACAATTTTCAAAATTATATTCTAAGTTATGATTGTTCTGTATTTTCCCATGTGGGAAAAACAAAAAACAAGCAAGTTTTTTCTAATAATTCAATAGCCAAAACCTGGCCTGCCAAATGACTTGGAATATTACATTGCTTTTCAACTAATATTGAACAAGGAGCTTTATATGGGGGAAAAGATTAAACAAATTATCCCTACAGGATAACCAATGAAAGGAGAATCCAAAGCAGCAGCAGTCAACAGCTGAAGGATGACAAGGTATAAAGCAGCTGAGTAGCAGGATAAGAAGCAGAAGGGGGATATCAAGGTGAATCCAGACAATCAGAAAGGATGGATATAGTTACAATGAGATTGGATAATATACAAGACTCAAATGTAGTACTCTCTTTCTGAGGAAAAATAGTAACCAAGGTAGAGGTTAAACAGAGGAAGTTTGCAAGCTGTTTAACAGAAAAGAGGGAGGAGGCAGGGGCAGTCTAATGGAGAAGGCAGGAACAGTGAAGTGGAGGTGAGCAGCTATCACTGCCTTCCTGCTCCAAGGCCAGGTGGTTGTGAGATGGAGACGCATCCCTAAGGAGTACTGCCAAAGGCAGGAGTTTAGACACAGCATGAAACAAACATAACCTCCTGTGAACAGAAGGATTTGGTGTTAGTATCTAAAGCGGGCATTCTAAAAAGACCAAAAGAAGAAAAAGTAGGTAAAATCAGACCTCCTGGCTTCTCTTGCAGCTACTTGTCTATTTTCTGCCCTTCTCCACATTCAAAAGCAGGAAACAAGACTGTATTCAGTCTTGGAATTCCCATCCCCATCTCCATGCCTCCTCCACTTTTGATCATGCCTTTTGATGTCCACTAAAATTACTCCTGCCAAACTCTCTCTTCCTTGTTCTTATCAATTCTCTACACATCACTGTACAAATGGGCTGTAGAAGAGATAAAAATTAATTTGTATTTCACCAATAGCTCTCTTTTTTTTTTTTTCGTTAACAGACAGAAAAGTTTAAAGGTAGATCAGCTATTCATTAAAAAGGACTCAGTATGGTGTAGTATTCATTTTGTAAGAGTTGTTTAAACAATTCCAGATATAGAGATCAGGAAACAATGCAATGGCATTTTAACTTACTCTACGGTATATATACAAATGAAAATGAAGGCACCAAGTGTTCTTATGAGGCACAGCTGTAAAGAAACTGAACAAGCCCCAGCAGTAAAAAAAGCATCTGCAGCCAACAGGAATCTTATGTTTCACATTTACCCAAACTTTTGTATAGATGATTTTTCAGGGAACAGGACTCAAATTGTTCTTATTTTACTTGGAAAGAAAAGGATACAGTCTTGGTATGAAGAGGAAGCTCATGAGTCATTCAGAATAGTGGCAGCACAAAAGAAACATCTATTATTTTTTTAAACAGGAAAAGTGGAAAAGATAGTTGTTTAGGGGTCCTAGGCATCACCATCAGAGCAGCAAGAAAGCCTCCCACCAGGCTTCCCACAGCCACCATTTCCAGCTCCTAATGCAAACTTCTGCCATGCCCCTGCCTGCAGTGCCCAGCTACCTCCACAGTTTGAAGTACTTGAGGGGTTCTCTCCCAGATAACTCACTGCCCTACCCAGAAAGGTTTCAGGTACCTGATGGCCTTAACAAGTATTTCTAACAGCACAGGGCAGTAACTTTTTTTGGTTTTTGTCAGTCTTGAGGCAGGGTAATGTAGTGCCAGCTAACCTCACTGCAGCAGAGTCCTCTGCTGGCCACCCCTTCCTGAAAAACCTGTCCTGCATGTGGCACCTTTGCCCTCAGGCTGAAATGTGTCTGTCCTGGGAAACCATCACCCTCACTACAGAGTTCCTTTGCAGAGATGCTCAGGAAAGCACTCTGATGAACCTTAAAACAGCTATAGTTTTGAAAGCTGCACATTGCATAAAGAAATATAGGTTTTTATCAACACTTTTTGCTCTCATTACAAGAGCTGATGCAAAAGTGGAAAACTAAAAGTCAGTATTGATACTGCAGTTCTGAAAAGCATATTTTGAAGAATTATTAACTATCTCTGTGACAAAAACCACACATCCAGGAGGACCAATCATTCTCATCTGAAGTAATAATACCCTAATGGAAAGTCTTCAGTCACCTCTAAAATACAACATGGAAATCTTGTGGGAGAAAAAAAATAAAACAAACCAAAAACTCCAAAATAACAGTATTTTAATGCAGGCAAATCTTTCTTCTGCATCTCCTAATGTGTTTTTGACTTACTGAAGTAGTAGCAAATGACTGCATTTTCCTATCAATGGTCATACAGGGGAAACACTCCAAGGATATAAACTCACTTCGACTGCATTTCCTGCCTTAAGCAATAGTGTTTTTCCTTCATCCTATACTAGGATTCCTATGTTAACCAGGTAATACTCCATATGATACTGCTGGGTTCTCTCTATTTCCTGCCAATCCCTGCCTCCCATATCCTCCATGCTATGCCCCCAGTCATTTCTTTACATATCTCAGTCTTTAAGAGCACTTGACATCCCCAAGGCAAAAAAAAATTTAGATATGTGCTTTCAGAAATACAGGCATTTCTAAACAAACAGAGAGTATCTACAGGTTCTCCTGATTTTTATTTTTTTTTATTTCTAAGGCAAATTTAAATGTCTCTAATGTAATATCCTTTATGTCTGTAACAGACCTATGACATCTTGTAAGCTGGTACATTTTGAACATGTCAGCAAAACAGCTTGGTCTCTTGAATCTTGTTAATGGGAATTTTTTTCTACATTCTTTTACTACAGTTCTAATTCTAGTTGAAATTGCTGCCATTACACAAATTCATCCAATGCACTAACAGGCCATTTTTTCTGATTTAAGTTTTAAATTGCTATTTACTATTTTTTATCATTCTTTCAAATTACCAGTTTATTCCAATGATTTTTTCAAGATGCAGCACATTACCAATTAAAAAAAAAAACAAGCATATTACTTTCATTTATTTCCAAATTTATAAAGCTCAGTAGTTAAGAATAAAATTCAAATGGAGTCAGATAATATTCTTTTAAAAATAAAAAATAAAGACCATTCTCCTACCAGTGACATTACTCTTTGAGCCACCACAAGCAATGACACCCTGCAAGATGCCACAGAGTACACAGCATGCCAAAATCAGATCAACTCTTCTGAATTGCACAGATGGAGCAAGTAGTCTTGCACAGGCAACATACAGTGAAATATCTCTTTGCTTCTTGGAAGGTGATTTATTCTTCCCCAAAATGCACACTAATATATTTGACACTTGCATTCTGGCTAACAGAGCTAGGCAGGTATGAAATGGAATTTTTATAAGTAGAGGGGTGGCTCACACACATTTTGCCATAAGAACTAGAGAAGAACAATGGCAATGATGAACTCTGATCCTAAATTTATGGATGGTTACCAAAAGTCCCTCTGCTGAAATGCTCTGTACAATCCCAAGGAAATATACTTGAAAAAGTAGATTTATTTTTGTTTTAAAAATTTGGGGAAATAAATTTACGTTTTCCGTCATCCCATTGACTTCTACAAATTAAAAATAAAAAAAATCTTTGTGCTAGAATTGAACAGAAAAATCCTTTTGCCATTAGAGTATTGACCTTGTGTTTCAAAAACATTTGGCTGCTATCAGTTGGAATGCAAGACAATTGACATATCAGCATGATCCTGGATAATAAAAAGGACTAGATGAAATTAAGCCAAGCTCCATGTTGTGGGTTGACCCTGGCAGGATGTCAGGTGCTCACCAAATTTCTCTATCACTCCCCTCCTCAGCTGGGCAGTAGAGAGAAAATATAGGGAGATAAGAGCAGAGAGAGATCACTCATCAAGTATTGTCACAGACAAAACAGGCTTGACTTGGAGAAATTAGTTTAACTTATAACCAAATAAATCAGAGTAGGATAACAAGGAAAAAAGAATCATAAAGCACTACTCCCTCCTTCCCAGGCTCAACTTTACCTCCCTTTCTCTACCTCCTCCTCCTCCCCCAGTAGCACAGAGGGATGGGGAATGGGTGTTCTCATCAGTTCATCACATGTTGTCTGTGCCACACCTTCCTCCTCAGCGGGAGGACGCCTTACACTCTTCCTGTGCTCCAGGGCTGTGTCAGTCCCACAGGAGACAGTCCCCTGTGAACTTCTCCAATGTGGGTCCTTCTTTAGGCTGCAGTTCTTCACAAACTGCTCCAGTGTGGGTCCCATCCATGGGGTGCAATCCTTCAGGCTCACACTGCCCCCATGGGTTCAGAGGTCCTGTCATGAGCCTGTTCCAGTGTAAACTTCCCACAGAACTCCTTCAGACCCCCATCTGCTCTGGAGTGGGGTCTTCCACTGGTGTCGAAGGATCTCTGCTCCATGGATCTCCATGGGCTGCAGGAGAATTTTTGCTCTGGTACCTGGAGCACCTTCTTCTTCTTACCTTGATGTTTCTCTTACATGTTCTCACTCCTCTCTCTGGATGAAGTTATGTACCCTCCTCCCCAGCTTTCTTAACTGTTATCCAGAGGCACTACTTTGCTGATGGCTTTGGCCAGGGACAGGTCCATCCTGGAGCCCAAGGGCATTGACTTTGTAGGACATGGAAGAAGCTTCTGGCAGCATTTTACAAAATCCACTCCTGTAGCCCCCTGCTACCAAATACACTGAAAAAAAACATACCCCAACATCATATCATTAACCCATTGCTGCACATCAAGTAATCATGTATTTGTGACAAGATGCACAGCAAAGCACTTAAATTGGGTTGGCACACATTTCAAGATCTTTCCCCAGTAACGCAGACATACAATTTATTCTAGTTGCTTTCCCACTTCTTAGATGGTAAGCCATAATTAACAGATTAAACGTGGAAGTCACAAATAGTTCTACCTGTAGGCAGAAACTGGGACTGAAGAGATCAGTACAAATTTGGGAAGAGAAGTAAAATTAACCAGGTGAAGAACAGTGTTGATATAATTTAAACACATTATCCTGCAGCAGTTTTCACTTTAGATGCCGAGGAAGGGAAGATGTAGGAAGGATAAATATTTCATTTGTATCTTATTTATTAAACAAAACTATGCCAGGTAACTCAGACTAACCCAGTAAAATCAGATGAAGAAAACAACAGTTCAATTAACATTTAGATTTATATATTCCACGTATTTGACTGTGACAGGTGAGTTTATCCAAGCTTCAACCAAGAAAAAAGCCTATGGACAGTGGTGTTGATGACAGCACTATGACCTGAGACTATGCTAGGTGTCAGCTGTCATGGTGACATCCCAGTGTCTATTTTACTCTGGATTTTCACATACTAGGGAAAGTTGAAGAGAATTTTTTAATTTCAGAGATTATGACAGTTGACAGCAACTATCACCTGACTGCTTTCAATTGTGATTTTATTTGGTTTCAGAAAGAAGAAAAACACATTTTCCAAAGTCTAGCTTTGTAGACCTCACTAAAATTATAGAAAACAGTAGCTTTAATAGACAGCCTGAACAAAATCTGGTAAAACTGATACTTTGAACAATGACCATGACATTTGCACAACCTTAAATAGAAATTGCAGATATTGTATTTTAGTGAAACAATGCAATCAACTTTCTGCAATTCAAATTATGAGGAACAGCCCTTGTGATACCCCGTACATTCCAAAGCCACATGCCAGAACAAAACCTGTTTAACTAACTGGGGAAAAAAAAAAAGCAGGAGTTTTAGACAAGAATTAAAATTCACAGCAGGTTTTTATTTTATTATAACTCTGATTTAGTTGATGGTTGTTGCTATGCAAAGTTTTCTATGGACAACACTGCAGTTACTGACACTGCCATGAAGTAATATGTTCTGTCTCACTTTGGACAGCCCTGGAGAAAGCACTCAGGGTTGTGTGCATCAGTGAAGAGTAAAGGTGAGCATTGTAAAAAGCAGTCCTAAATAATCTGCCTCCATTATGCTTTATAAAAAATGGGATATGGTCAGAGAACAGCATTCCTAAACATGACTTGAGAACAATTTACATCCATTTCACATTACCAGTTCATGGCAAAAAAAACCCACATCTAAAAGAAAAGGCAAAAAAAAAAACCAAAACAAACCTTACACTGCACTGAACCAGAAATATCCATGCAACCACTGTTTCTATATTATGACAGTAATTTAAATTCTGATATAAATATATTGGACAGTCTCCAGCCTGTAAAGATTACCTTCTATATATGCAATACTTTAACTAGGACAGAGAAACACAGATGAACTTATTTATTGAGGAAGTATATGCCATGAAGTTTCCCACATTTTGCCCAGTTCATTGATTTACCAAAAGAACTCTTTTCTGAAAGCAGACACTTTTTCTATTGAATGTCTCTTGATCTTGTAAAGCACAAGGGAAGCTGAAAACAAAACGAGACCAGGACTTATAGCGCTATTTTTCATTAAAGGCAGGAAGATGGCTTCAACTTGCCATGGACTTACTTCTCATCAATGCTCCACAGAACATACACAAATACTGCTTGAAGCAGTAAACTAAATTAATCAATAGCTTAGTAAAAGTACTTTCTGTGTTCCTAGAATGAACATCAAGATGTGTCAAAGACCAAGTGAAACTACCTAAACCCTCACCTACCTCAGCATCAACTCAAGCCCTTCCATAGACTGAGGAATGTTAATAATAAGCCTTGTTTCATAAAGAAAGCACCCAATGTAAACATGCTCTTTTGATACATAACTTTTTGACTGCCTTAGAAAAATTTTATAAACAATTTTTCTTTGCCTAACAGCACCAAGAAGGCTTGGATCATCCTTTCCTGCAAACTCATTTTACATTCAAAAATCCTACAAAAGCACTAGGACCTACAAAAAATTTAGAGGATGATGTTTCTGTTGAAAAAAAAACAATCCTATAAACAGAGAGAAGAAAATAAAGGATGGCAGTCAGGAATGGTTAGGGGTTTTTTAATTAATATAGAGGCCAATAATTTTCTTTTACAAGGCTTTCTTTTTCACTGCCTGTTACACTTTTTACTGCAGCTTCAAAGGTGATGTTAATGAAACACTGCTGTAGTGAAAATAATCTAGTTTCTCAACATAGCTGTTGGTATAGAATCTTCTCCTGGTGATCCAAATTCACACAATCTAAGAATCTTTAAAATCTTGAAACCATAGTCCAGGCTTACCTTAAATTTAATCTTGGCCCAGTCTGAACTTCTGACTTCAAAATCCAAACTAAACTGTTTTAGACTTCATTAGTCCAATGTCCAATTCCTTAAGAACTTGCCACCTCAGAGACAAATCCTCTGCACAGAGAAAGATCACAGAGGTGAAGGTCTTTGGCTTGGATTACTGTGCTATCTCAAAGAGAAATCCACATTAAAGGCCTTCTTCCAAGTCCCTTATTCCCCTATTACCTGCTCACATCCACTTAAATATTGTCAGCAACTCTGCAGAGAATCTTTCCTGTTCTGCCTATGCCTGAAATTTTGTTCTTTCTTCGATCTTTCATTACACAAGTCTAATCCTGCAAATGTTACTCAAATAACCCCCTCAGACAACAGCTTCCAGCAATTTGGGGAAGTTTTAAGGCAAGATTCCTTTTAGAATTAATCATCCTGAGTTCCATATCCTATTTGTATTTCGTTCTAATTCATGCTGCAGTACTGAAATTTCTTTTTAAATAAGATATCATTGTATACAGCCTATGTTTCTTTCAAAACTTGTTTCTACAAAAAACTATGTTTCTACAAAACTTGCTGTATGCAACTCTCTAAAATAATTTGATATATTTTTAGTCTTCAAAAAAATACTCATTAGCATTACGACCTTCCCTTCTCCATATCTTTGCCTCCTACAATAAGCGTGAAGAGCTGAAACATCCATTTTAATTAGAGCTTCCACTAGTAATTACTCTCTAATAGCACCTTTCAAAATCAATTAAAAATGCTTAGTTCCCAGAAAGAAGTCTTAAAACCCTAAGAACTCTACTAGTCAGCTACAGCTTATAGATTCTTGAAAGACAGTGTTATTTCTGTTGGCCTCAAATTATATTTTTTGCTAGGGTAGTCAACATTGTCCAATAGTACAAATGGGTAACATGTCACAAGGTAAAAATAAAAACATATATTAGCAGACCCCACATCTTTCATGCATTTCAACAACTAGTGTGTACCAGGACTTTTCTACTTCCACTGTACACAAAGGCTTGGGATGAATTTGGAGATATCAAAGCCCTAAAACACATTAGTGTCTTAAAATGGATACACAGGAGCAGCTTGTGATGAACTACTGCAACTCACTGAGCAACTCTGGGCACAGGCATACTCATCACTTTTACAGCTGCAACTGCAGCAGTTCTAAAGTATAAAAGACATAACACCTAGACATAATACCTAGAAATAATACTTAGAAAGACATTAACTTAAAACAATGACAAAAATGTGACAAGTTGTTGGGATTTTTTAAAACAGAAAATAAAACACAGTGAATTTAGACATAAAAAATACTGAAGTAATGACTACTGTGTAACCTAGGTAACATCACTAACCCCATATCCTCACCCTTGGGGTTGAGCTATGCTTGGTGGCTGCTTTTTAAACTAGACCACAAAATATGAGGACTGTAAGACGTTCACAAAATGCAACCATCCTTAGCATCTTCTCTAAGCACTATATACGTAAATGACTTCTGCTTTTTTTGTCAACAAAAGACTCTGAATATTAGCTTGAAAAGCAGGCAGAAAGTTGTAGCAGAGCTAAACTGAAGTCATGATGGCTTCCTTTAAAAAACTGCCCAATAATCATCTTTCCAAGACTCCAAAAATCTAAATCTTCAATTTGACACAGTTTCTAAGATTTAACAGTAGACTCATCCAGAAAGAAATACCACTATTAAGTGTATATGGAAAATAATTTCAGCAAAGTCTTGAAATCTCAAAGATGTTGCAAACCTATCAACAGTGGGAGGCTCATCAAAAGAACACAAAGGTGATGTAGGAATAGCCCAGTCTCTGATACATGTGGATGGAAGAGCTGGATCATATTATTACTCTTCAATATCAACATGTTAATAAGTATCTTTTAATGGGAAAACAAATCCAAAACTAGGATAATAAACCAGCTTTGTAATCAAGTTACATTTTTGTTTCTGAGTGGATCTGTTGAAATGATTCTAACTGAAATTCATCCACTGGGTGGTTCAGATTTTTTTTAAAGCTTATGAAACAAAATATTTAAGATGTAGCTTGAAAGATAATCAATTTTTCATAAGTACACCAGAAACAAGTTGCCATATGGTTCCTTTACTACATGGGCAAGGGTAATTTAAAGAGTGTCAGAAATCCTCAACAGCAGTTGCAATTCCAATAAAGTTGCTTGATCTACAGTGATCTGATGACAGGCCATTTTTGGAGATCATCCCTAAACAAGGACCATTTTCAGCTTCAGTCCTACAATTATGTTCCTTCTATGGAATAGAGAAGAACACAGGGAGCATTTATCATAATGTTTGGTGATATTAGGGTTTCCAAGTAGATATGGTAAAATGAGCAAGCAAAAATGTGTAGAATAGAATAGGAAAAATAAAAGTTTTTGTTTTCAGTGAAGGCTTCAGCAAAGAGAAGCAGATGCTCCTAGCACCTGAATGATTCTTTAAATAGGAGAAACAGCATAATCCTGCCACTGAAACTGTTCTGTGACAGAAGTTATTAAAGAAGCTGTTCTGGTATGGATGTTGCTATATTGCACAATATGACCAGACAGGGTTGGCTACAATGTTTACATTCCAAAACAGAATGGTAGCATGGTTTGAATTCACTTTATAAAATCCTAGTTGTTAATTTTGTCTTGTGTTGGATTAGTTAAAACTCAAGCCTAAAGCTGCTTTAAATTCCTCAAACAGCTCCCCTTCACCCTGACAGAAAACTGTTGCTGACTGTTGCCCTGTAACCATAATTTAAAACCAAACTTCAGAGCAGAGCACAGCCTCAGGTGCATGGATGTGCTGTGCTCAGTGTGCCTCTCCTAGATCACAGGAGGGCTGGGTTAAGCCCTGAGTTTTAACAGCCAAAAGAATACAAAGAAAGTCTTTTCAGGCAGCAAATATAGCAGGCACAGCTCTGAGTACATCTGCTGTGGATGACTGCTGAAGTGGTGCCTTCAGCAAGAACACCCTCCAGGAGGAGAACCAAGTAATTTAATTTCTCACTCCATATCTCTGTCACACAAGTCTAATGGTGACAGTCCTATTCCTCTGCCTTCCCAACAGCTTTCCAGTGTCTCTGTGATGAGCCACTTCCTTAGCACCCCTTACTTAATTCTTAACACAACACATTGCTGTATTTTACTCTCAGGAAAATTAATTGCATCAGTGTGCAATCCCTAACTGAAGGAACCCAGTTATCTTAATCGATTCAGTGAAGGACTAAAAATAGGGATGTAAAATGGTCACCTGGTTGTATTAGTTTTGCAAGCCAACAGCTTTGTAACAGAATGATGCTTTTTTTCATCATAGAGGGACTCCCATAAAGTAACCAAAATTCAATTTTGTCATGCATGCAAAAATTAATTCCTACTGTAAAAAGTGGATTTTAACTCAGTGTTTTGTGCTGTTGTGTAAAACATGCTGAAAAAAACCTCGAATTTTTCTCATTGGGAAATGAGGATTTGATTTAACTAAAACATTTTGTGAGAACATAGGCATTTCATTAATATTTTAAACAAAAAACAGTGGCAATGTTTTTCAAGTGCTCCATCCTCAAACGAGATTGATAGTTTGTCCCAGTTATGCACAAGGCCCAGAATCTTGCACAGAATGAAAATTCCCCATGAACATGTACTTGAAGCTTGAGCCTGCAAGCAGATGTCATGATCCATTTCATCTATAGCAGAAAAATTCTTCAAAAATATGAACTGAAAAAGTCTTGGAAAAAATCATCATAAAGATAATTTATCGTAAACTCTCCACTTCCTCAACAGTAACTTTATTGTCCTTGAAATTAAAAAATGTCCACAACTCATTTGCAGCAAAACTAAAATTTCTTTCAAGAAAACCCACAAAAGTGCATATTTTTTAACAAGTATTGACTCCTCAGTTTCGTATATACATAAACAGGATTATTCAGTGAAACTATGGAACTACTCTGAACCACAGAAGCTGAGGGGATAAGCAGGGGCAAGAACTTACACAACTATGCAATATTCACAACAAATCATGTGAAGTATTTAATTATAATGAAATATTCTTGAAGTTTATAATTTTCTAAACGTTTCAAATATCAATGTCTAACTTCAGGAAGTCTTTTCTACCTTCCTGTACAAGTTTTTACTTGAATCTACCAGAAGATTTGCTACCAGCAGCATTAGAACTGAGGTGAAGCATGAAGTTCTTTTACCCTTCTTCATTTTGAGACTCTACATGCTCTTAATATTCTAAGCACTACCTCTTCAATTATGCAGCTTTTTGGGATTTCTTTTGGGACTAAATCATAATCTATGTACAATTCTTCCAAGATTATTACTTGGGTTTTAATTTACCCTTCATCCAGCAAGGAGCACATTTATATTTCCTAAAATTCCTGAACCTTGTGAAATATACTGTATATTCCACTAGCAAACATTTGTGTAACAGACTGATACAGGAAGATTTTAAAAATACCTTCCATGTACATACATGACAGAAGGAAAGATGTCTAATCATTGCTGATCTATAATTGTTTATCCATATCTCCAGTTAACTGGGAAATGTTTTCCCTAAGGAACTTCCCTTTCTCAAATACATATTTGATACAGTGCAACACACATATCAGAAATATCTCTGAGATTCTGTACTCCTGACTATTGCTCATGCTGCTCAGTAACTTAATAGTCTCCAGTTCATCCCTTTTGGCTTAAGCAGAAGGATGGGTAAAAGCAGCAAACTTTATCTACAGTATTGTGTGGAGTAGTATGCAGAACTGGGGAGCAGGAAATAGCTTTGTGGGAGAAAGATCTGGAGGCTTTCCCTTGCCTTCTGTGCTCAGTGTGCTGCTGACCAGTAGGAATTCCTTTCTAGCTGACAAAGAGCTAATCAGGCCAAATTACTGCAAGCTAGAGCTGGATAAATTCAGATTGAAATGTGTAATATATTTCTCAAAAAAGGAAAATACTAAGCTACTTGTAGCAACTACCATGGATTATGGCTGATTTTTCAATCACAAGAAACTTTCTAAATATCAGTTTCTATAGTGGATGCTATTCAAATACAGCTACAACACTGTGAGCCAAAAATGAGAACATTAAATCCCTTTTTACTTTTTTACATAGCAGACTGGGCATAGGTGACCGCACCCATGGATAACTTCCCTCATTTTTTAACAGATAATCAGTGTGCTCTGTTGCAGAGTAAGTCCTCATATTGGTTCAAAAGACACTGAAAATAGTACTTATTTTTTATTTCACTGCAATTTTGAACTGAAGCTGTTACAATAACTCCTCAGCATCTCAACAGCTTTAGGATGCTTATTTGCTTTATTCTATTCCTTCAAGAACGCAGCCCTAGTTAGTTCAGAACACGACCTTCTTGACAGAAATATAGGTACAGCAAAAGCACCATCAGCAAGTATTGCACCTTTCACAGCACTATGTGCTGTGCTCACAATGTGCTGTTCCATTATCCAATCTTCTCTTTCCAACACAAAAACAATACCAGGACAAAAAACCTCACCACAAGAGTGCCTTGACAGCAATGGCCATGGACTCTTCATTAGTCATTTTTCTAGCCTCCAAGTGAACAGATCTAATCATATGGACATTGTTTCCATCAGTAAATACCATGTCTCATTTTGATACTCATCCTGATCATTCCTCTTTGGTCAATCTCTGCATTAACCTGACACACTGCTGGCTCACAGCAAATCCTGGACTCTCTGCAGGTGTTGGAAATGATAGAAGTTAGTGCTTTATGTTTTGCCACTACATTAAGGATATTGTTCAGAAAATATCTTCCCATAGCTTTAAACACATCTCTATGCTGAAACGAGCAGTTGCCTTGGAAACTAAACTGCTCAAAATGTAATAAGGACAGAAGATGTGTCAGCCAACTGCTTCAAAAATTGCTCTCATCATTAAGCTACACCACTCGCCAATCTCTGCAGTATTACAGGACCTGCTGCTAAGTAATTCTATCAATTTGCCTTTGGAAAACAAGAAAGTTCCTTCCAGTAAGGTAGCTTCTATCATTTGTGTATTTATAGGGTTTCAGGGTGTGGTTTTTTGGGTAGAGGGGGTTAGATTTAGAAGAAAAACAGCTCAACCCATATTATAGCTGATCATTCAGCATCTGTAAGAGATGAAAACCATACAGTAATGGTTTTTGCTCTCCTCATTCAAGCAAGATGAAGCCACAGTCTTCACTTCAGCATTTCAATGTTGCTGACTGCAGTTCAAGATGTACACACTTAAGTAACCGAATGACAGCTGCTGAAGGAAACAGCTTCCAGATTTGTGCATACAGAATACAAAAAATTAAAAGGACTACTTGCCAGAATCATGGTCTTGCTCCTTCACCTACAGAAAGTGTTTCTGTAGCTGAAGAAACACATTTTTTATTCGTGAATATAAAAAATACTCTCTCATAAAAATTAGAGTTCAGATGATTGTTTAAAACATACCATGCTGGCAAAAAAAAAAATATTTATAATACAACTGTGGTTTATTTCAACATGGGGACAATGTCATGCATATAAATTCTGAAACCCAAAACTAACTTACGAAAAGTCATTCCTCTGACTGGTGTAAAATCCTTGTAATATTATATGTCTTTAATTACCTGCAATACATCAAACATGCCCTAAGTTTTGAATAAGGGATGCAAAATCCCACGCTAGGATGCAAGAGAAGAATTTTCAAAAGCTTTCAAGGTTTTCAAGGTCTTTGCTAAAAGACATATTTTTGATGAAAATAAAAAGACATTGCCTTCTTAAAAATGTCTGTGTAAGGAGATTTTGCATTAAATTTAGGAGCAGTCACTCGTGCCCTTCTTTCAAACACATGCCATGGACCCACAGGCAGGGCAAGGACAACAGAGAAGCAGATTTGACCTTAGGAGAAATTAACCCATATACCTTGATAGCAGCAATAGCAGGTAGATGCCATGAGGGTTCACACAAAGATGCATCCATGTTTTTTTTCACTTACTGCTGCTGGGGATTCTTTGTATAAGTTCACAGTTAAGATGTCATGCTTCAAATAAGAACTGTCTTATCACTGTGTCTCTCAAAGACAATTTATTCTGCCTTCTTGTCTTTCTAAGTACCACTTTGCACCCCCACAGTTCTGGGGGAATCTAGGACAAGCCTAAGTGTAATACTTGCTTAGTTGTTATCAGTCACTGATTAACAGTTCAAAACAGCAACTTCCTTCCAAATCAACATTGCTTATTCTCCCCCTCACCCAAAGAGCAGAGGAAAAACGGTTAAGCACATAATGCTTGGAGCTTGCTTCCAGCTCATCGCCTTTCTTAGGGCTTAGATGACCCTGGATATCCCAGACAACCAGCAGAGCCCCTTTCCCTAATCCACAGTACTACCCTTTGAAAGCAGCTCTCATTCCTCCCCTTTTATGGCATGCTCTATCTTAGAAATGTTCTTTTGAAATTATTTATGTAGTTTAATTCACTAATTATTTCCTAGTATGTTCCAAACAATCTTCTTATCTCCCTATCATCAGTCAAAATAATATGTGTAATTGTCGCAATTAATAATTCTCCAGCACATTTTTCTCTTTTTTTTTTAGTACTTTCAGATGCTTAAAGTCAGTCTGCAACAAGAATCTGATCTGTGATGAAGATCCAAAATGATGAGTCAAGCATGTGCATATGAGATGGCTGGATTACAGTAAGTGAGTTCAGTATGAGCTTCCTTCTATCTTTCCTGGCCTCCAGCATGGCTGCAAACTTTACCTCAAGGGATGCAGCAGCATCAGCACAAATTCACCTCCAAACCTTTCAGCCCAGAGCTCTCCATGCAATTATTCATACTGAGCTGACAAGCTATAAGAAGTGATTTTATCATGCCCTTCTTACATTAGCCTCCAAATGGTCTTTTGTCACAAACAGGGCAGTGGCAAGAGGTATGTTTGAGGAAGGCACAATCTGCCATCTTGACTGCGTGTACAGTACGGGTGAAACCTTTCCAGAAAAATGCCTGTGTCGGGGAAGTTGCTGTAAGATGGCATCTTAGCAGGTAACTGCATTGCTTTGTACAGCTGATACAGATCAATTATTCAAGCAAATTTCAAGATTTGTCCTCTACAAAGAAAAGGAGATAGTGCAACTGTGTGGTAGCCTGCAGGATCAGTGGACTCTAAAAGTTCTTGTTAACGTCAAATACTATGACGTTGTACGAGCTTGGTTTGATCATAATTATGAAACTTCTCTCTGTAGCACAAGGAAGGCAGAGAAAGCACTAGCAAACTGCCCAGGGTCTTTAAGCCTTTGCACCAGTTTTGCAGTTTGTTGTAATGTTGAGAGAAAACGCATCTCTTTAGCTCAGAAACAATAAGACTAAAATTTCTGGATTAAACTAAGGAATGTGACTTAAAAAGTGACTTGGGAATATACAGCGAGCCAGCATCACATTTGTACCTCTTCCTACAGAGGTGACTTGTTCTCACCCTTCTCAGCCCTCCTACTACCCCTAAATAAACAAAAAGCTTGCCACCAAAAAGATGGAAATAAGACTCACACTACTCACTGTCAGAGGACCAACAGTCCATTTTAAGCATTCAGTTCCTATAGAGCTTGCTCAAAAACACAACCATAGATTTTAAGATTTGCTTAATATTTTGTTTACTTTGTAAAATACTCTGTAGGTTATTCCTATAGAGTGAAAAAATAAGAACTTAAAAGACTACCCTGTGATTCTAAATATATATATATTACATAAGTCAAGAAAAGTTTCAGCTTATTTTCTGAAGACAGACCATAGTTAATATGGGGGACAGCAGATTTGAAAGGGTAATTCATTGCATCAGTCATATCAGATAAAGAGGAACTGAATTGCCCTGTGGAAGTATCTACTTATGTCTAAACAATTAGCTTAGACACTGAATTTCAGACAGTCCTAGATGAAATTAATCACCCCTTCCCTTATTCTCTTCTACTTCTGTATCCCCCTTTGCCTGCTGGAACATAAAGGAAACAAGGCCTTGATTGTAATTCACGTAGAGCTGATACTGCTGTGCACTATCCACTGTCTCAAGTTTCTTACCTATTAACCCCTGGGAGTCTCTAGCTTATAGGGAAACAGTAAGATACTGATATAGTTTGTTTCCATAAAGCAATAATCCCAAAGCATAAAATCCCAGAAACTGAGTTCTTCATATGTTCATAGAATATTAACTTACAAGTGTTCTCCCATAACAGCAAATATCACAAGGAAAAAAACCTCATACCAGAGACTTCAAATGGAAGTGTCTCTTCTTCAAAGACTGTCAATCAGTGAAGAAGACCTTTTCAAATGAGGCACAGTAAGTAGCTGAGACAAACAAAACTTTGATTTATCTTGCTGTTTTCCATATAAAAACATGTAATTTCAGCAAACACACAGAAAGTTTATGTACCTACATCCAGACCTGGCTATCTAATAAATTCTTTGTTGAATTTTTCACTATTCAATCAATATAAAAATATGGACCTACCAGTAAACAGAGATTAAAAGTCACACATCAGTTTTGAAATTCTGTGGCTCTAGCTTCTCTTCCTTCTGGATTTTGATCAAAGTATCTTAAAATGTCTTGCCACTCTCCTTATAGCCACATCTAAATTTTGCATATTAAAAAAATCACATATAGAAGGTGACAGCTCTGCAGTTTAGGAGGAAACAACGTCATTGAGCAAGCACCTGTAGGTTCTACTTCTTTCTTTTATCCACAATGAAACCATTTCTTGCTTTTTCACTAAATGTCACAGTGAATTTGCATTCTTGTCTAAGCATAGGCCCACTAAAGCACAATACCCAAAATGTCCAATTTCTTAGTGAAAAGCCAATGATGTTTTAAAATAATAATGGCTCTTCACGGCCTATGTGGCAAACTGACTAATGGACCTGGGCTTTGGAAAAAAAAAAAGCTTCCAATGACACATAGAGGAAGGTTACAGGATTGGGGATGACTTTCAAAATACAGTCACTCAGTAAGAAATTCAGGCCAAGGAAAATAGTTTGTCAGACTAATTTAACGTAGAAATACAGGGGGAAATCTCAACAGCCTCACACATATCTACACAGGCAATAGCAGATAATGTTAGAGTGCATACATACAATATACTGATTATAACAAATATTGTGCAAGTTATGATATGGTTGTAGCTGGTCCTCCAGTTAGAATAACAACCATGTGGTGAATATTTCAGCTTTGCAACACTCCTGACAGCAGAAAAAAAAAAAAAAAAAACAAAACAAAAAAACAAAACCATTCTAAGCTGGCACTAGACACTCTGTATGTAAAATAACCAGCCTCAGAAATTATGATAACAGTACCTAAGTTTTATCAAGTATTTTGTATAATTACAGACTCTTTAAACATGTAAAAGACCTTCAAGATTATGAAGCCCAACCCTCAAACTAGCAGCACCAATACCACAATTTACTTAAGTGCTCAAAGTTATGGACAGGTACAAAGCAGAAAGATCCAGAAGAAGAGCTGTAAATTTGACATAACACAAAAAGTTAAGACTTTTGATGTCAGCCCAGAGCAGGGTCAGCCTAACCATACAGCACGCTTACACCTGGAAACATTGCACATCCTTGCTCAAGGCTGAGCCAGTGAACTGACAATCAGCAGTGAACTCCATCCTGTTCCTGCTGAGCTTTTCAAATGACTTGTTATTCCAGGAACTGCTGTTTCCATAGCATTGTCTTGGATGGAAGTATTTGTCTTTTACAGTATGACTGCATCATATCCCAGCACTAGGTTTCCAGGAAACACCTTCAGCACTCATGCAAATGCTCAGCAATGAGCAGCATGGAATGGCCTCTTACAGCTGCTGCCACTTCAGGTCCTGGTGGATCTAGTCCCTTAGTGATACAAGAAGCTCCAGATCAAGTACACAATTCAGGCTCTTCCCAGTGAAAGTCTCTGAATAACTGATCCACCACCTTCACCACTCTGCAGCAGAAAATTGAAGTTGAGAAGTAGGCATAGTTCTCCACTCCTTTAGAGGGAAGAGGAACTTTTGGCCTACAGAAGGTGGGAAAAGGAAATATTTAGAAGTACTGAGCAGCAATGAACTGGGGCTGTGTAAGCTGAACCATGTCTGTCTGGAAAGATGCCCAGCAGAGATTAATTTGGTCAACAGCAGCTGTGCCCACGTGGCCAAGGAGGCCAATGGCATCCTGGCCTGTATCAACAATAGTGTGGCCAGCAGGACCAGGGCAGTGATCATCAAAAAGTGCATAAGCATTTCACATAAAACTTACAGAAATATCATCTTTACAGTTTTCTCAAGACCTGTGTTGGACTTCCAATATCTAAGAATCAGCCAAACTTGATCTCACTGAATTTTTAGGAAGCTCTTAGTAAGCAGACAAAAATTATGAATAGAGAAGTAACCTCTGGTGTACTCAAGAAAGCAAAACCTTGGACTAGACTAATGAGGCCCTTATATTTCAGAGTGGAAATACAGTATGATAGCTATACTGTATTAGAACAGATCCCTCAGTAACAGGGTCTGAGATTACTAAATGCACTCAATGGAACACCTGAGCAATTAACAGAAAACATGAAGAACTGGGAGGTGGGAAGGCTGTACTTTAAGTACCACCTCTGCCAATCTTAAATGCTTCACCTCAAGCATTTCTCCACAAGCCAAAGATATTCCATAAGGGAAAAGAAACTTTTTGCTTTACTCCTAAAAGTGCTCTAAGCATCAGGTCAAACTGTCCTGAACAGCAGCACTTAACACCTAATGAAGCTGTTTCACTTTGCAAAGTACACCACAGATCATTATCAGTTTAGAAAGCCAACTAACATGAAGGACCACAATTTTCTAGTCCAGATATTAGCATACTCAAGAGTAAAGAAAACCCAACTGTCCATTACTGCAACCATGTCATTCTTTTGTTGTTAGCCTATAGCTTGGTAAGATTGTTGCATTCTGGGCATACAGAGAAAGGCAAATCACATATTCTGAGTGACAACTAGGTTGAAGAACTGAAGATCAAGTGCTTTTTTTTTTCATTATTAAGTTGTCCCTTGATCTTCAGGCAGGTATCTGATTTTCACACTTGCAACTGATGATTCATCTATAAAACCACAAAGAGAAAAGCAGCAGCATCACAGTTTGCATTATGTAATTGTAAAATATGTTTACGCCAGAAGTCCCCCTGTCCTTGGAGTCCTCTGCCTCTCATTAACCACACAGCTCAGGCCTGCCACAAGCTTGTTCATACGGCACCCATGGGACAACTTCATCTCTTCCTTTGCCTGCAACTCTATCAAGCAGTCCTTGAAATTAACTTTCGGTTAAAATTTCTTATGCTACAATACAGGGTTGGTAACAAATCACTGGGAAGTGTCCAGCCCATGGTATCAAATCTGCAACATTAGGCATCCATGAAACACATAGTAAATTCAGTTTTGCTTTATGCTAGGCCAGGTAAGGAGCTGATAAAAGGCAGAAGAGCATTGACTCATACCAGAGTTCTACTTAAAATGCTGAATTTGAAATAATATGGGGCATCTAGGAGATCTTGAAGACTGGTGTCTTTTAAAAACAAATAAGGATGGAAAAGGTAGCTATTTTAAAAGCTGCTGGCAAAGAGAAAATCCTGTTAGCAGTTCATTTCCTGACAGAAACCTAAAAGAGATGAATGAAGAGAAAGTGAATAATTCTCTCTAGTCTTACTAATGGCAAGGTAATATGAATTACTAGAAGACACTAGTACATTTTTCTGAGGTATGACAATAACTTCTTACCCCAAAATTTAATGCAAGCTAATCACTGATACTTCAGGTTTAGACACATATGTGATCCAGGAATTTAACAGTACTCCCCCATACACATCTCTTCCTATTCCTCCCCCTCTCCTATTTTGCATGGCAGTCTCCAACAGAAACTAGATCTCCCCTGTGGTAAGAGCCATAATAAATAAACAAGACTTCTCAGCACAAGCTATCTTACCTAGTTCAAGAAATACTGCATGTATTTCTTATGCACAGAATTATGTATTTCCTTTCTTTCAGTTTCAACTGCCTAATCCCATGAATAGGGCAGCCTTACTGAGAGCACACAGTTAGGGATAATGTCCTTTGACCATGGGTATTAACTGTAAGACAGCCATAACTTTGAAAGTGCTTCTCCTGTACCTAAATGTGAAAGTAATGGCAAACACTAATGATGGTCTAGAATGTCCTATAAAAAGCTTGACATGACTGAAAGTACTACTTACTAGAGTACTTGGTGTTGAAATGAGATGGGAACTTCACACAAACTGCCACAAATGGACAGGAGCTTACAACTACCCTGCCTTGGGCAGCAAGACCTTTCACTAGATCAGGCTGCTCAAATCCCCATCCAACCTGGTCTTGAACACTTTCTATGTGAGATGGGGCTCCAAAGCCAGCCTGAAACACAGTACCTCAAAACTGACTGGTGAAGGATCTTGTACCTTCAGACAACACACACACACACAACAAACATCACACAAAATGTCTGTAGGTCAAAATAAAGAGAATTAGAATTATAAACTGAAAAAAAGACTGTTGTCCTCATCCTTCCTAAAACTAGCAGGCACTGGGAAGCAAAAGCACAACAGTATTTTATGTTGTCATTCATTTTTTGGGTTTTTTTTCCTTTAATGGGGCAAAAGAGGACAGATAATGGAGCAACCACACTCCTCCAAGACATGCAGCTCCTATGTCCAATTTTTATTTTCATTCCTGAATTAGTATATATACCTCATTCCGGGACTTAAAATTATATCAAAGCCTTTGTACTAAAAAAAAAAGGCATCCGATTAGATCTAACAAATACTTTGCTTCTAAATGTTTTCTGCTCAAAATAAAGATCTATTATTTACCATCAGACACTGTGCATACTTTTGTTTTGGCTCATTAACCTAAGCTGGGCAAGCTGTAAATAGAAAGCTCTGTTCTCATTGATTATTTTTTTTAAATTGAAACAATGGATTCAGCAAAAGACACAGAATGTTTATGATTAGAAATTAATCACTCCAGCCACTATCTAAAAGACAAAGGTTGCTGAAAAATAGTCTTACGATAACACATTGTGAATAGCCTAAATTTTATTCATAGGTTTACTTTTAATCCTAAAGGCCAGATGCTGCCTTTTAGAAAAATGTGCTTCAGCCAAAACTGTCATCATCTTGTATACACTATAATGACAGCAGAAATTCTACCAGATTATGCCCTTTTATTTTCACGTCTTTGTGTATGCAGATCTGGGTGTGGGAAGGACTTGCAGATTCACAGTTTGGAAAAACCAAACATAGTTAAAACCCACTTATCTTGAGGTTAGGTGAAGTTTCCATTTTCCTATACAAAAACTACTGATTTCCAAAGCAAAATTTCTAACTCTGAGGGAAGTTGTTTCAGAGAAAAGAGAAGAAACAGATTTTCATGTTACTTTTAATCAGTTGTATCTCAAGCTTATCAGGTTTTCCTAGGAAGCCAGAATCTGAAAGCTACTCTCAATACCATTATATTATCAGGGCAGAACTCGCCCTTCCTGCCTAAAATGATCAAGACAAATTTATTAAATGGGTGCAGCAACGCAAGTTTTATGAATCCTGAAAAAGATGTGTTACCCACAATTGGGTTTCCTCTGTATCAGTAGATAAAATTTGTCAACAAATTACATAAATGCAGCAAGTAAAAACTTTTATATATCATGAAGCAGTTGTACTACAAATAATAAGAACTTTTTATTGATAGAATGACACCTCTACTGCCATGTTTATTTTTCAGTACTATACTTCTCATTGCAGTCTACAACTTCCTTGGGAAGGGAAGGGACAGACACTGATCTCTTCTCTGTGGTGACCAGTGGGAATGGCCTTAAGTTAGGTCAGGAGAGTTTTAGATTGGATATTAGGAAAAGATTCTTCACTGAAGGGTGGCTGGGCACTGGAACAGGCTGCCCAGGGAAGTGGTTACAGCACCAGCTTGAGAAGGGTTCAAGACGTGTTTGTGCTCTCAGGCACGTGATGAGACTCTTGGGGATGATCCTGTGCTAGGCCAGCAATTGGACTCCATGATCCCTGTGGGTCCCTTCCAGCTCAGATTATTCTATGATTCTATGATCCTATGTATAGCACCACATTTAACCATGATAAAAAGGCCAGAGAAAATATTATCACAGTCTTCTAATGCACATTTTCAGAACTGACTCACATATTGAAGAAATCAAGGACTGAGTAATTTCAGTCCTTGGAAACCAAAGAACATTTTTTACTTAGAATATGAAACCAAAGAGTCTGCAAGTTCAGTCTCCCAATATTAAATAATTTCTGATGGGTAATTCAATATAGACAATGAATGGCAACTTTATTGACCACTTTAGAATCACAGAATCCTTTAGGTTGGAAAAGACCTCTGAGATCAAGTCCAATTGTTAACTCAGTACTGTCATGTCCACCACTAAACCTTGTCCCATGTGCATTACTATTTTTACAAGGTTAGTTATTGTAACACTATCCTGGGTAGCCTGTTTTTCCATGGAAATTAAAAATCCCAATATCCAATCAAAACTTCCCCTGACACAAGCTGAAGCCAGCTCCTCTTGTTCTATTACTTGAGAAAAGAGACCAACCCCCATCCAGCTACACCATCCTTTCAGATAGCTGTAGTGAGCGATAAAGTGAGCCTCTTCTTCTCCAGTCTAAACACCCCCAGCTCCCTCAGATGCTCCTCATCAGACTTGTGCTGCAGACCCGTCTCCAGTTCTGTTGCCTGCAGGACAAAAAATATCTATACAGTTAACTGTTTAGTCGTTTCTTCCTTCTGAGTTACTTTGAAAACCAGACGGCAGCATCAATATTTCTTTTTAATAATATTTGCAGCAAAATAGTATCTACAGCAGAAGAAATACAGTTTTCAAAATATCCCGATTCATGATGCATACAATAGGATGTAGATCCTAAATCCTTAGTCTTTTGAAGCCTGGCTTTGGCCTTTGGACTCTCACTTTTAATGAGGGCACATTCAGGCAACTAGATCTGCCTAATTATACCTGAACTCAGAACCAGCATAACTGGAGGCACACGCAAGTTTCATGTCAGTGTTGGCTGCAATAAGATGACTTCCACCAGAAATGTCTGTCGTCTACTGTATTACCCAATCACACTTGCTTTGCTTTAATGCAATTTTACTTCATTGTATTAGAAATATTAGAGTAATTCTGCATAGCTACTAAAGTAAACACATTCAAAACAATCAGGAAATCTGAATATGTAACACACCGCTCTAGAGAATCAAAGCGGGCCTGTCAAGTCAGATTGTCCTGAAAATGAGTTCATTATCAGCCGTAGGAGTAAACACAAAGAATAAGTACTCAGTGCAATGTTATTTAATGAAAACAGAAAGCTCCCATCAACGATTGGAAATCTGTAAACACACTTCTACTGAAGTTTAGATGACAAGCATAAAAACCATAAATTAGGGCAGAAGTCTTGCAGAGCAAAGATATTCTGGGTGACTTAAGTTTTCTTTCTGTAAAGGCACAAGCAATCAAAGTCGATCTGTCTGCAGAAGGAAGAATAATCATGAACAACTGCTGGGAGGATGTATTACCGTGCCTGGTAAGAAAGCATGACAGTTGTATTCCTACCACTCAAACAGGAGTGACTCATGGAAAATGCTCTACTTTTGACACTCATTCAATGGGCTGGCTCCTCCCAGAACCTTCCTTCAGCCTATTTTATAAGGGAACAGTAGATCGTGGCAGAACTTCGGCCACCACTTAGCCTTGAAGGGTTGTGAAACAAACAACATTCAGAAGGTGGGTTGGGTCCGAGATGCTTCACAGAAGCATTTAAAAAACCTCTGAACAGTCAGAGCAGTCAGAAGTTTCCCCAGAAAAACAAACAGCACCTCTGTCATCCCAGGGGACAACCACCAGGTTTTTTTTCCCCCCACAGGGAAAGGTGAACTTTCATAAACCCCTCACCAAGAACCACCAGTGCTCCTAGCCTACATGGATTCTTCTGAGAGGATTACATATCAAATCCTGCAAATTCTTCTCTCTTTCTCCTTAACCTCTTTTCCACCTCCAGACCACTGCAGGTCTCAGTCCTGATGTTTCCAAAGCAACACAGAACTCATTCTGCTAAGGGTCTCCATTCTCTTAAAACCAGAAGTTGTGGCATATGCCAAATAATCAGAGCCAGGACGAACAGTAATCACAGGCTAGGTACATTTTGCTCTCCTGAGCACAACTAGAAAATCCATTTGAAAAATTTAACTGCAACACTTCAGTTGAAAGGAGGAGAAAGCATTAATGACTTACAGGCTGTTCCCAGGAGAAATGTAGATGTGTTTGAGCTATCAAAAATAAACTCCAACATAGAAACAAATTCAGTTTGCAAATGTTTTTGTATCAGCCAAAGATACACGCAAATCATGTTTTGTTAATAAAGATCTCCTTTTGCTTTTGTGATTATCAGAAAGGTTTTATATTTATTGAGACTAATGGAAGTTCCATCTCTAGTATTTCTATTTCCTGTAATATGTTTTCCAGACAAAAAATACACAAACACAGAAACAATGCAGAAACATTATGAAATAAGTTTATCACGACATTTATAAAGGACTAAGAAAGACTTAACAAATTAGAGGTGATCTAGTTGACAGTTCCCCATTCCAACTTGTTTTGAAGGTAGAGTTTTTGCTAACCTCCCTCACCTACCCTCAGTACTTTAACTGCAATCAAACACTTGGAATTGAGGGGTTGCATTAATGGACCAGTTATATATGCACCCAGAAATCACACAGGAATGCAGGTGAAAAGTACCCACTTTTATCCTGTTTAAGTTCCCCACAGTGAAAGACTGTGCACTAATGTAGCAGTTTGTTCTACCTAAATGTCTCCTACATAAATATAGAACAGATAGTTTCAATAAACTTTTAACTGGAAAAACACAAGGCAGGAAAAAAAGTCTGAAGCAAATTCTAAATTGCAAATACTCTATGTTTAATATGTCTTTCTGAAAATTTTTCTGAGACGAAAACTGAACTTAGTCAACATTTTCCTTATAAACACTGCAGCAAAGTCAAATATTCTTTTGTGTCAGATACTGCAGTGAGCATCACTAAGTTGTTCTACAGTAGTTGGTAAGGAGATAGTTGCTACTGCTTCAGAGCGAAGCTACAGGAAATTCTAGGTAACACATAAGACACCTTTTATTGCCTCTTCATAAATGCCAGGCAATTGGAAGAGTCAAATCTCACCTTCAGTACTCTAATACCACAAAGCTGGTTTCATAAATTCCTCATTAAAGGATGCACTGATGCAGTTCTGGTGCATGTCGCAACAAATATGCTGCCTTGTTTAATTCTGGTATTTTACAGGACAAGCCAGATCATTGAATAATCAGATTTAGCTATCAGCACAGCAGGAGATCTATGTTTTAAACCCATTTAAGGGCTGCAGATACCATATGCCAACTGACAAAATCAAGCAACATAATTGACTCAAGCACTATCCTCTTCTGTTGGGCTGCTGTTTATTGCAAGACAATCTATGAAGCTGTGCTACAAGAACAGCCACAGCTCCTTTTGTCAGAGCTCACTCAGCTGACAGGCTCGTTAAAATGCCTTTGTACACAACCTGTATGAATAAGTGAAGCTTAGTATTTAACCATTAGACAGTTTAAACATGTTTATGGAGAGGGAAGTTATGGGAGGGGGTGAATGAGAGGAAACTGTTTGGTACACAACAATTTCTAGTTCTTCTTGCCAGCAGAGACTGTGTAGTGAATTTCTCCATGTCATGCTCACTCAAAATTGCTAAGATGGAGGTTCCAAGTCTTCTGTTTGCTGCCTCTTATTCCCTGCACCAAAAGCAATTTACTGGGAAGAAAGAAATGCAGGGGCTGCTGCAAGGAGTGATTAGAAGCTGTGCTGTTACAGCTAGAGAAAACAGCCTCGACCAGGCACAAGGCTAGCTCAGTACACACAGGGAACTGCAGCCACGCTCCTGACTGCATTGCAGACACACCAGGGGCTTTCATCCGTACAACCCCCTGGAAGCTTACACGGAAAGACTGCAGAGAACACAGCCACAGCTGTGGCTGCCACCACTCCCGAGCTTTCCATATTTCTGCTTGTCAAACTGTGGATTTCAGTTTGACAAGCAGAAATCTTCAAATTACTCAAAGGTTTCACAGGAAAGGTATCCCCTAAGCTACTCCAATGCTCCCGACAAGCAATTACAGCCTCTCACTGCACAGCTCCTGTTTGAACCTGGCTGGCATAAGAAGAGATAAAGAGGAAACAGATTTGATTTTTGCAGGTTTGGGGCAGGTTTCTTTTGTATGTTTGGGTTTGGTGTTTTTTTTTAAATATGGCCACCTAGCATTGCTGTATACAATAGAAATGCTGTTTTCAATTTTTGTACAGACTAGTGTGCTTTCATGGTGACCTGAAAAGCCAATGCTCTTTGCATTTCTATAGGTACTTTAAGATTTTTTTGGGGGCTGAATGTCACAACGTAAGTAAAAATAATTCACTTTTACAATATAACAGAAAATTCTCTCTTCTGTAGCAAGTCAGACTGAAACAGAAAACTCAAAACATACAGCTCAAGAAAGCCACATTCCAAAAATATATGGCCCCCACACTTCAGCACACACACTAAGTGCCTCTTACATATGTTATCCATCTCTATATAGAAAATACAGAGCAGGACCTTTCAAGTTACACTGGAGTTATACCAGCTGTAGTGAGATCAGAATAAGACCTTGCTCACCTATGAGCTCATATACACCACTTTAATATTTTTTATTAACATTGCATATAAATAAATCAATTTTCTTAGACCACAGTAATGAAGTATTATTTATGGCATGAACAGAAAGAAGAAAAAGCTACCATTCTAAATTCACCTTCTGCAAGTGGTGAACAGTTTTTAACATGGTTATTGAGATAGTTTTTCATGATAACTGGTGATATGTATTGGTTAAACTAAGCCAAGTAATAAATTACAAGTAATTCCATCTCCTTGATATATTAAGGTAATAGTTCTTTAAGTACTTTCTCATATCAAAGTACACTGGGAATGTGAACAATTGAGTATTAAACCACTCAAACTCATTTCACTGCTTTGCAGTGAACCACAGTGCATCCTACACAAGTACAACCATGACTCAAAAAAAGCCCCAAACCTTAAAAACACTGGACTGCACTAAACCAAGCACTGGTAATAGCAGATATGTTTAGGATGAACACATTCCTTTGCTGGGTGTATGAGAAAAATCCCACTCAACTGCATAACTAAAAATCTGCCCATGTTCACACATGGAGGCTGAAAACACTTATGGCCTTTATCGTACTGGATTTTACAATCTCAGTAAGGGCATTTGATGAATTAGGACTTCCCTCAGCTCCTCCTCCCCCACCTTTTTAATGCAGTTTTATGAATACATTAAAAGGCCAAATAAAACCTATTATTATATTCGAGATCTACTAAAACTGACAGTAAACAGTAGCCTAGGCAATACTGCCATGTGAACAAGAACTGCAGACACAGACTGTCACAGCCATGGGCCATGTCATGGAAGGTTTCTAGAACTTTGCTCATCCTTGGTGCTCTTGCATTTAGCTTATCTCCAACCTGTCAAACATCATTCTGGAGCCTGAAGCCTCATTTCATTTCACTCCATACTTGATATTTTGTGAGACCAAGCAGTACTGCAAATAACCACTTTGCTTATAAAGCCAATAGCAATGTTTTCCAACAACATGCCATTCCCAGTTTGTGCTCAGCTGAAATCAACTACAACATCAAAATTATTTTATGCAAGCCTGCTTAGCCAGCAACTAATTCCCATGTGATATTTGCTTATTTTTCTCAATTTCACCCTTAGCTTTTACAGTGTAAAAAGAAAAACACCTCAATTTAAAATCTCTTCTCCAACATAGCTTTTCTCTTTGATTAAATTTGCAGGACAGATCTTAATTAAAAATTCTTCCTGTTTCACAGCATTAATATGAATATGTGACAAAATCAGAAAATTCTCTGTAGCTGGAAACAAATGAGCCAAACCACATACTAAATTTGATTCTGTATCTCCTTTGTACAAAGCTTCAACTAGTTAGTATTTTTACACCCAGTTCATAGGGATGCTAGAAGAGTGTCAAAAGCTTTCCTACAGTCAAGATATATCAAATCTATTTCTCCCATATCCAGGAGGCATGTTGCTCTGTCACAGAAAGAAGACAAACTGATTCAAAGTGACTTGTCTTCACCACGTCTATATTGATTGTTGCTTACCCACTCTCGCTTTATTCCAAGTACTTGTCAATTTCTTTTTTTCAATGTTTTTCCAGGAATTAATCTGCCTGGCCTGTAGTTCTATACTTTCAACCCTGATCCCTTTAGAAAAAGGCACTAAGTCAGTCTTTCTTTGGTTTTTCAGGATTTCAGTTATCTTCTGTTCATTCTCAGATAAGGTCCCTAATAGCATCAACCCATTTTAGTCATTTGCCTAAACTTTCTATCCGCTGTAAGAGTATTTAGGAAAGGACCCCAAGCTTTAGCCTCCATGGATGTATGCTAGGCCGTGTTCTGCATCTTAGCCCTTGGGCTTGTCTGCTCACAGCTAATCCTGCTCAGCAAAGTAAAAATGGTGCTTACAACCTCTTTAGCAACATCTGTTGTTAACTTTCTCATCTTTCTGCTTAACAGACAAGGTCTTTCTTTAGAGATTTCCCTTGCGACTAATGTATTTACAGAATGTTTTGTTGCTGCAGCTTTGCCAGCTTTTTCTTGTTTTGTACCAAGTCCTTCTGATAATGCCACTACACATGAGCACCACTCTTTTTTAAGACATGTTCAAAAGCTGACCTAGTACCCCTTTTTTGCATGGCTCCTTCAGTTTCTAATGACTAGCTTGTAATTAGGCAGTAGCAATTATGGCTATCTATTCTTCCCAAAAAAACAGCTTGTATTTGTGCCCTTACAGCATGTCTTTAAGAAACCTCCACATCTTCTGTCCTCAGACACTGACAAATTCTTTGATTTTAATAAGTATGTTTCCGAGGCCACTGCTAAACAGCTACTTTCATCTAATTCACCACCCTCCTCCCACCCGTTCTTTCTTTTAGTCAGACACAAATACAGAAGATACTCAATGTGAGTTGCTTTCAGCACTGCCATCAAAAGAAGTGCTGAAATTTTGCTAGTCTTTGCATGTTAAAATACTATTTTCTGGAAGGTGCCAGAGTCCCTGCTCAAGTCCCCCATAATACTTGGGAACACACATAAATAGTCTACTTGAATAACCTAAAGAGAACCAGAATCACTTTTTTTTTCCTCGTCATTGTACTTTTAGAGGCTTTTCAACACTGCCCAGTGGATTAAATAAAGACATCTTCAATACAGAAAGAATTAATCCTCTCAGCTGTCCTTGTTTTCCCTTTAGTATTTACTCAACACTTGTGTCGTAAAATTACTGCACTTACTTGACTTGAGTGGCTGACTGGTGATTCTCCTCCTCTGCTCTCATGAGATCCCACCTGGAGTACTACATCCAGATCTGGGGTTCCCAGCACAGGAAAGACAAGGACATGGACCCCTTAGAGCAGGTGTAGAGAAGGGCCACCAAGATTATGAGAGGGAAGGGACCCCTCTCCTATAAAGACAGGCTAAGATAGTTGGGAGTTATTCCACCTGGGGAAGAGAAGGCTCTGGGGAGAGCTCATTGTGGTTTTCATTATTTAAAGGAGGGAAATAAAGAGGGAGAGAGACTTTTTAATTGGGGCCTGTAAAGATCAGAAAACAGCAAACAGTTTTAAAATGAAAGCAGGTAAAGTTTAGATTGGTCACAAGGAAGACAGTTTCATACAATGTGGGTGGTGAGGCACTGGAACAGGTTGCCCAGAGAAGCTGAGGATGCCCCATCCCTGCAAGTGTTCAAGGTCAGGTTGGATGGGGTCCTGAGCAACCTGGTCTAGTAAATGTCCTTGCTGATGGAAGGGAAGTTGGACTAGATAATCTTTAAAGGTCCCCCCCCCAAAAAAAAAATTATGCTAAACAAAGTACAACTTTGATTTGCAAGTATATTCACTTCCTCTTATTTCAAGTATCTCAACAAAACAGCACAGTCATGTTCCAGGCCAAAACAGGAAGTTATTTGGTCCTTACTACCACCTAGTAAGAATAGCAACACAAAGTAATATGATGAAAGCATAGTATCATATTGGGAGACTTCAGCTCACTTCCTTTCAATATAGATCACAAACATCCCATCATATCACGATGTGACTTTTTTTGCATTCAATCAGTGACTGTTTCATGGAGCAGCTGATTAGGAAGCCTGCAAAAAAAAAAATTAAATCCTTGACTTAGTCCAAAATATAGAGTGGCTCTTCAGCTACAAGATTTTGAAAACTCTTCCACACAATAGCTTCCCAGTTGAAGCAATGGAGAAGAAAAATAAACCTGTAGTTGCATCCAGTTTCAGAAACTGCAAACACAAGAAGCTTGTTAAGAGAATATGAAAGAGCCAGATAAAGAATTTCAATCTTTGCAGGCTCTGTAGAGATTATGAACAGCAAGAACCAGAAAAACCAGGCAGGTACATATTTCCTATTAAGTAAAGCCTAAGAAAGGAAATCAAACTGGTTAGAACAGCAGTGTAGGAGTGAGGTTACCTTCAAAAAATCTGAAGTCAAATCCAAACAGAAAAACACAGCTCAACAGATCATAAAATATGGCAAATTAATATAAAAGCACACCAAGGCAGGCAAAACAAACAAAAGATGTGATGAACAACTGGCAGGCACTAATGACAAATTTTTTTTCAAGCATATCAGGAGCAGGAAACATGCCAGAAACTCCAGGAGGCAATTCATCATCAGAGTAATAAGGGAAGACTCGGCAAATAAAGGCATTACAGAAAATGTATCAGGCAGATTCACTGCAGTATGAGACACTGGGGAGCCTCTGTAAAGAACCTTAACAGAAATATGAACACTGGTATGAATCAAAGACAAATGTTAATGTTTGAGCATGAAACACCAGGAAAAAGAAACAACAGAAGAAGGAATATAATAATATATCAATGGTATTTGTGGATGGTATCTAGATTAGCAGGTCAACAAACTCCAGTGCATTTACATACTGGAACTAACTTTAAATGATGCAGGAGTGAGAACAGATGAAGGGATTATCCCTATGCCTGCCAAACTAAGGGTCCACAAGTTGCAAAGTGAACTCAGCAGCTCACTTCCCTTGCCTTCCACATCACTTGAAAGAATCCTAGACCAACAACTTAGATACACACATCTTAGTACCTGAATGCTAAACTGTGTGGACAGAAGTATCTTGGTGATTGTCAAGTACCCAGGTGTGAGAGAGGGAAATGAAACCCATTTTGTATTAAAATAAAACTTTTTCCTCCTATAAAGTCTGACTTTTTGTCACATGCTCTGATATTGCAACACTATTTCTCAGAATTCCCCTACCAGGGCCCCTCTTTCTAGGGGCCTCCATGGATGATTTTGAAATTGCAACGACTTTGAGCAAAACCAGCAGGAACCAACAACACAAACACTAACAGCTCACCAGGACCAGATGGTACTAAACCCAGGCATCCTAGAAAAACTCAAGCATGAAATCAGTGAATTACTAACAGAATGGTGTGTCACCTCTCAATTAAAACTTGGTAGTAGAGGACTCTGTGGTGGAAAAGGTGACAGACTTTGAAGAGACTGTGGGCAAGACATTAAGGCTGAGATTTGTGCTCTATCAACTAATGGAAACTATAATGAAGAATGGAATTAGGAGCTAGCTAGATAAATATAATCTTGTCAAGTCAGCATAGCTTTTGAAATGGAACATCCTGATTGACATGGCTGCTGAAGCTTTAGACACAAGCCAGCACAGAAGCCTAATCTAGGTTACTCTACTTCAACAGACTTTCAAGAAAGAATTTCAAGGTAATAAAAAAGGCAAACTACAGAAATTTTCTGGGTTTGGCTGGGATAGAATTAATTTTCTCTACAGCTACTAGTATGGAGCTATGTTTTTGATTTGTGCTGGGAAGTGTGTTGATAATGCAGGAATGTTTCAGCTATTGCTGGGCAGTGTTTACACAGAGGCAAAACCTTTATTGCCCCCCGCCCCACCAGTGAGCAGGCTGAGGGTGCACAGGAAGCTGGAAGAGGACAGAGCCAGGACAGGTGACCCCAAGTGGCTAAAGGCACATCCCCTACCATATGGTGTCATGCTCAGCATATAAAGCTGGGGGAAGGTTGACAGCAGGCTGCTGCCCAGGACTGGCTGGGCATCAGTTGTTTGGTGGTGAACAACTGATTTTATTTGCATCATTTGTCTTCCTTGGGGTTTATTCTCCTTTTTATTACAATTTATTGCCATTACTACATTTTAATTATTAAACTGTTCCTATCTCAACCCACAAGACCTTTACCTTTCCAATTCTCTTCCCCTCTCCTACTAGGAGCCAAGAGGAGGGAGAGTGAATGAGTTCCTCTGCAGTGCTTAGCTGCCACTTGGGCTTAAACCAGGACAAGGAAACAAAGATTATATGACAAATGAGCACATAGGCTATAAAAATGGCAGGTAACATTCAGAGTAGTTAAATCAGGCATACAGGAAAAACAATACCAACTTCACAAAGATAACTGTGAGCTTGAGTAAATAATTACCTGCTAGGAGCAAGAGCTTGATAATTATGACAGAGAGATGCATGGAAATATCAGTCCCCTGCTCAGCAGAAAGTTAAAATTGGAAATAAAGTACCAGGAATCATTAGGAAAGAAATTTCAACAAACACCTAATAGAATTTCAGAAAGACAAAGGACACTTTCCAGAACACACAAGTCCTCGTGGATGCTCAGAACTGCTTGAAGGAAAGCTTTCAAAAACTTCCTCCAGAAAGGCTGGGTTACCAGAGCACTTCTCATATGCACCATGCAAAAATGGAGCATAATCTAGCTTTTACCAGATTTCCACTTCCTACCTTCCTCTCTTTCATTACAATCACTGCAACCATCAGCAAGACAGTTTCAGAGAAGCACCTGCATTAGCATCATTCCTCAAGTCTTTCCTAGAACAGACACATTTCATAAGGACTGTTACATTGATCTGTATGAAGTTTCCTATCACAAGATAAACAGTGAATATAATTATATCAACATGTCCTGTGCTCTGACAATTGTTTTTCACTATAAGCTAACAAATTTAATTAGATATTCGTAGACCAGAAAAACTACCAGAAAATCTAATTATTTTCTTGTCAATTACTCTTTTGAGACATACAGTCAGAATGAATAAAAACCAAAACCACCCTGCTAGCTTTGATTTTTCCATTGCAAAATAAAACTTTTCCAGCTTTTTCAATCATAAAAAAGCACAAAACATCCCTTATCTGCATTCTCCTCTGTTATACTCAGTTTTGAGTATACTTTTGAGTCTACTCAAAAGAATGCCAAAAAAGGGTCTCTATAAAAAAAAAAAATCAGATTGCTTCTGACTAAGCACCTAAACCAAAAAGTTCCTATGAACTTCCTATTTGACTGTCAAATCAATGTGCTCAAAATTCAAATAGCCATTGGTGGCCCCAAACTTTCTAAGGTTAAAAAAAAAAAAAAGACCTTCAATGGTTAATTAAAAATAGCATATGCATAAAATGCTGTGAACCAGATTTCCCAATTGTTTTTTTCTGAGGCATAATATCAAGCAGCTTAGAACAACAACAAAAAAAAGCATTAAAGATTCTCACATAAAGCTGCAAGATTTCTGAAGCCACATTTTCAAGACAGAATGATGACAACAAAATTAAAGACAGAAAAATTAGAGCTGCCATCACTGCAACTAAACACCTCTGAACAGCCATTTTTTTTTTTAATTCCTGGGCAAGGAGCATCTTTGGTTTGCTCTTCTTACCCTGTAACTGTGTCACCTCTGCTGGTGTGGGTGTGCTGACACAGTTGTTATATAACTCCCTCACTCCAAAGTGGAATTAAAAAAAACCCCAAACCACAAAACAAAACCCACAAGACAGGAAACCAGCAGATCCCAGATAGAGCTCTTAAGAGGAGCACAACCAATTACGACATTGTTCCTGGCATGGGTTCCCAAGCAGCAGGTTCCCAGCCCCCTTCTCTTCCCTTTGCTTCTGACAGCACCCAGTGCCAGGCATGTCCCCCAGCACTGCAGTGATGCTCTGCCCTGGCTGTGGCCCTCTCCAGGACACAAACATTTGCATGGACTCTGGCAGCCTCAAGCTCCACTCCACAAAGGAATACACTCCTCTCTTGCAGGTACAGTTCGTGTCATCTTATAAGTAATCACAAGTCATGCCTTAGAAATGTCTGTTTTTTCACTATTATAACATTTTAGATAGTCTTAAAGAGGATGCAAACATCTGAAGTGAGGTAAATTAATCTTACCTGGAGACACAAACTCATGGCCATGCAAGGCTCCTTCCCTTCCTATGCAGAGCCAGGCTGCCTAAGCTCCTGGTTACATTCTCCTTAGGCCTCCAACATATGCAAGTCCTCACACTACAGATCCTGAGAGCTGAATTTAAATTCTTAATGATATACATCACTTCATAAAAATTCCAGGTCATTAGCCATCACAAAGAATCAAGTCCCAGAGAGAAGCATAAACACAGAGCCATACCTGGAGTTTTGCTAATTTTTTAGTCAACGGTACCCACCCGCCATCCCATGCTTTGGAATATTTAAAAAATTATCACACAGAAGTAAAAATTAGACACTACATAAGACTTCATCAGGGCGTTAAGAAAGAAGGGGAATTCAAACAGAATGGGACTTTTCTTTTTTGTAATAGAAAAGGGTAAGTCCAGTAACAAGAGGAGAAAACTACCTCCAAACAAAATATAAATACTACTTTTCTGGGTGCTTCCAACCAGCCGGATCCTTTCAAGCATCAGGACAACAGCAATCCTATTCTAAACAAAGGGGAAGAGTGGGATTGTCTCCTTATAAAGACTCAGTAATCCAACAGATACTGAGGTTTATCTAGCTGTGTACACATAAAACCCAAAACTATCCAGCCTATAGCTTTTGCTCCTTTTCACTTCTTTCTCCTCTCAGTCAAACATCATACAGAGCTGTAACTTCTCAACTCCCTCGCATTCACTAGTATCAGTCTCTGAGAAAGTGAAACAATGGAGAAGTTGAGAGAAACTACTTCTGAACTTCATTTTTTCACCATTAACTGATCCTTTCCTCTCATCTGTCAAAACCATAAACACCATTTTCCACTGCAGCACCCACTTTGTAGATAAGAGTTTTCTGCTACTTCTCACTCAGAGGATCATTTTTCTCCACCCTCTGATACATTAAACAATATCACACATGGCCACTTGAATTTTCCCTCTTCTGAGCTATATTCAAAACAGAATTGTGAATTCTATTCCAAAGGTCAAAAAGAATAGCAGCACTTTTGTTAATTCCTGGTCCGAACAGCCCTTTCCCTCCTGCCCAGGACTGCAGAAACTAGCCTCCCACAGCTAGGTGTGAGGCAGTACCAAAAGTACATCAAACAAATGCCAAAGTTGGTCACTACCATATCCTCAATGCCTTTACTTTTACAGCTGTAAAAAGAACTCTTTCAACTTCAACATAGATACATTTTCTACATCTTTGCAGATACCATAGGTACTGCTGAGGTTTCAGAGTACAAGCTGGTGATATTACAGAACAGACACAATATTACCTCCTGAACAATTTGCTAAGGGCTATGCCTCAGTGCTCCAGAAATTCACTAAGTGGAAACAACAAAATCACTCTGCATTAGTAGGATTGGCTTGTCTTATTTAAGACTCAGAAAATCAGCATGGGATCTAGTTTCAACACTTCCCACCCCTTTATGTTTCAATATCACATATACAGACAGCCAGGAGCAGAAATCCCTATGGTTTGCTAGCTCAGGCAACTCTCCATGAAGGCAGCAGTCACTGGAACTCTGTATTAAAACACTCCTGATCCAGAAGGGCAGCTGTTAATGGGACAAGCAGATGCACCAGCCTTCTGCCAGCTGGTACAGAGGGAGAGCAGAAACCCTTAGAGCTGGTCTGACACAGCTGTGCCAATGCCCTTTACTCCAAGAGTTTCTGCTGCAAATGAAAAGTGGGTTTTCCATGACAGCAGAACAGCACATAGCATTCACAAAAACCGCCTGAAAATTTACCCTACCCTAATATACATCTAAGTAACTGTCTCGTTAATTAATTTCCCTACCTAAACAATATTATTACCTGAAATCAAATGGGAATATTCTCTGTCTAGGAAACATCACAGCCTAGCACCACTTTTTAATACAAGGGCGGTGTTTTCTGACAGCCTTAAAAAAAACTGTTGAAAAATGAGTTTACTGTTAAATGGAAGGAAGAGCTTCTATCCTGTAAGAACTTTTTCTGACCATCATATATGGCACTTGCAGACCTATGCAGTCGTCTCTATTGTAACTTATCTTTGGCTGATGAAACTGCTAGATGTGCTTTGGCCATTCCATCCTCTGGTTCTGTGTTTACTGGTCCTGCTAACTTGAATTTCAATTACACCAAAATACCCACAATGCATTTTTCAGTCTCCTATGTTAACAACAGAGAGATGATTTTTATCTGGCCTTAAAATCCCAATGTGCTGCAGTAACAGCAGGGGTGATCAAGTGGGATAAAAAGGAAATAATGAAAGGATTCATATGAAGCCCCGACACTATCACTTGAAGCACAAAGATCCTTCCCTCATCCAGCTCTGCCACCCAAGGCAGGCACTCACTTTCCTGTCTAAGCAATAAAAACTATTCCAATTGGCTGCAAACTCCCTGAACTACAGGCAGCACTAAATGCACTCAAGCTAAGGACTTCGCTCAAGGCATTTCTGTGTAGTCATAGAAGACACACGCTCCTTGTTTGTCATGAAACACAGCTCTGTCTAGAGACAAGGTCACAACTATGCCCATCTTCATGTTACTCGCCAGCCACCAAAACATCTTCTTAGAATAAGGTTATTTGCTACTCTAGCACAATGTTTTACCCAGTACATCATCTTCATTTCAGAAGCTGAAAAGGTCACTCAGCAAAGAAAGGTTGCTGAATAGCCTCCATTTGGTTTGGTCCTATAAGCAGCATCTCTAAATTTAAGTCCTCTCCCCGGAGGCACTCAGTGGCAAAGAGATAAATAAGCCGATAATTTTTTGAAGGCTGATGAAAGGAAACCAAGAAACTTCTATATAAAAGGCAAACCCCACATGACTTCACCATACACTGAACATTGCCAGTCACATGGGAACTCCCTCCTCAGAAGCTGTGGTGGAAGGGAATGAACCTGGAGGCCCACCTCCTTTCCCTCAGGCACAATTTGCTTATTGGCATACACAGAGGTGAGCTGTTACATACCACTGTGGTACCCATAGTGGTATGCAATGCACCATCAGGACTAGGAGATCAATTAACATCCTATTCTGACCAGAACCTTGTCCTCCCTCCTGCCTCTTCTGCCCTTTGTTTCCCCTGTTTTTATAGAACAACAGTATTAACTCACTTCTAAAAGTGGAAATGTTCTTCTCCAAAACTCATCAAGAAATTATGTATCTGGAGTAAAAATCCCCATGTCATACCACCTTGATGTGGGAAGCCTCATTAACTACAGCTCTGAGATGAAGAGATTTCTTAATACAAAAAAACTTGAATGCTAGTTTCCATGAGAAGTACTTATAATTCCACAATCTGGAGCACAGACTCACCATTTGGTTAGGAATCTACAGCCAAGTTCATGACTCGAAATTCTTGTGAAAAGCCTCTTAAATCTGAGCAAACGAACACAACTCAAACATATCCAGCAGATATCTGCTAGGATGTGGTTTCACAAACTGCAGCCAGCACACATTAGTGCTGCTCTCATGTGGCTAGTCACATACTAGCCTTCCACCTCTGGACAGCTGGAACACTTTCCCCCCATCCCTCAATTTGCACTGGGATTACTGGTGTTGGGATTCCAGTCAGCTATCTCAGAGTCCTGGTGCTGGCACAGAAGACACAAAGGGAAGCACAACTGCATCTTCTGGCAGCACTGCTAACAGAACCCCAGCCAAACAGGAAACTGCTTTCTAGAATGGTGCTCTGTGTTGACAGCAAAGCTCTGGAGATTTGATCTGGATGAAACATGTTAATTATACCACATGAACTTGAGCTGGTAATAAAAAAAAAAAAAACATCTCTCTCTATGACACTAAACATTACTATCTTAAAAATTAGTCTGAGTTTCAGAACCAGGGAAATGTCTACTATATATGCAATGACCACCACACCTGCTCAGAGATTGAGAAAAATAGGAAAATACCTAATTTAAGTACAAAAATAGGACTATACTGAAGGGCCACAAGAACAATATGAAGGGAGAGATGCAATAACCCTTTTATGCTCCAGATTTAAAAATATAACTAACAAACAGCTAGTCCAAGAGACATCTTTGAAACAGTTTGGACAGTGCTATGCCAGGAGGTCATATTAAAATAAAAATATCTGTTTTACATATATTTGACTTTAATAACAAACACTAGAATCTCATTTATCTACAAGTCAAATCTGAACTGAATATGAGCCTTGCAGGCTCATCAATTTCAGTATATCCAGCTCTTTAGGGAAGTAATCCTTACACTCTTTTTTCCCAACTGCTGGATGCTCATCTCTCTCCTAAATCACTTTGCCAAGAAAGATGCTTTGTCTAAAAAGACTGATGGGAGAGTAAAAGAGGACTTAAACCTTTAATGTGTCTCCTGTTATTGGGCTGCCTTCCTCCATCTGTGAACACCACCCCATTTTCCACAAACTTTCTTTTGTAACCACCGTATTTGCAGGGTACTTTCTTATTATCCTTGATTTCCCATATTAAAAAAGTTTTTCCAGCAAACCTCTCTAAAAACAGTTCAAATTTGATAAATGAACATGGCTAGGGACGGATTAGGAACCTTGATGTACAGTGCAAAAGATTACAAAATTATTAATTGCCAAAGACAACATATAACTTCTAACTTATATGCTAAGGCAGTTTACATAGTAGAGAGCATGCAGTGCTCCTTCATGTTGAGGCTCTGGAGAATGACAGGGAAGATACACAGCAGCAGTGAAAAGCTGAAATGTAGGACAGAAGACTTTAGATTATTCCAGGAATTACTTGGTAGAAACCAATGGAAGCCACCTTGAAGTCAAGATCTATGATAGGTCCCTTTGTATTAAGCAGCATCTGCTGCTCAGCCCTATGGGTTTTGTTTGGTTGGTTTTTTTTCATCTCTTATTTCGGTTTTACTATGTTCTGCTAAGGCTAGGAATCATTTGTTATGGTGACAATATTAAGTAGAAGGTTAGAGAGTCCCTGGCCCAATTACAAAAGCAGTGTGATGCACATTCATTCAGAATGTTTGAACCAGAGCTAGGAACTGAACCTCCAAGGCCAGTTCACTTTCCTACTGGCTTTCCTTACTCCTTTCTCTGAAGGGAAACCTTTATATGGCTCACTGGAACAACTATTTGACAATCTCTTGAGACTTGCAGATCCTGTACCTTCCCCACTTTCCCTGTGAAGTACACTCTGAGAGAAACCCATCATATATATCTCAAACTGTGTCTGGGTTTACTTATATGTACTTTCTACCTGACATTACCTCTTGACACAGGCTGAGAAACCTGAGCCGAGTTTAAAAGAGCAATCCAGCAAAGTTTGTAGTCCTTTTGGCGAAGACAAACAGTTTGAAAGGTATTTAGGCAGCTAATGATGCTGTTAAGCACCTAATAAGGCTTTCAGATTAATACTAGCTGCAGGAAGCTAAGTACACATAAACGTCTTCTAAAATCTTGGCAAGGGCACAGAGGTGTTTCTGAAAAGTAGCTACAGGAGTCCCACAAACTCCACACTGCCTCACAGCAGAGAAGCCTAACCATTATTTTACAGGCCACTAACTAGAAGATTTGATGCCTCCTGCCACCAAATCTGTTTCCAAACACTAAGTTGCCTGATAAGCGTTTACTTCTGGTGCATCCTAAAGTTATTTAAAAGACTACCGCAATCTCCAGTATTTTTTTCCTGACTGGACACTAAATTTCTTGCTCTAGAGCAAAATTTTAGACAAGCCCTGGGAACAGAGGATAAATTTCAGAACGTAGTCAAAAGCTAATAAATTTTGGAGGTGAGGGACAAAGAAGCCTCATAAAACTATAAATTGCTGTGTGAAGTGAAAATGCAGCAACGGGGGAAGTACCAGCAGGAGCAGGGAGAACACACCATGCTTATTACACACATTTTAAACTCTACTGCAGGCTCACATGTTCTCATTTACAATTGTTTCAAGGCACTGTAGTATTACATATGGTTTTCATTTTTATACTGCACATGCACAATGCTTTGTTTTTTGTACCAAAACCCTATCTTGCACTTGTGGGACTAACTCCTTCCCAATGCAAAATTTTAATCAGGAGTCACGCAATATTTGGTAATTTCCCCAGACCTCCTGCTTCTGGTGTCAGGCAATTTAGAATTCAGAATACAGTGTGCAGTACCAGGGAACTATTAGCTATTCCCAGCTGAAAGTCTGGAAAAGCATCTGGCGGGGTAAAACAAGGCAGGGGATGAAGGGGATGACAGGGAAAGGCAGTGAAAGCTCCATATTTTTTTAATTTTTAAAATAAACATACCACTTTGTAAGCTGATCATGATCATTTGGTCTTTCGTTTTCAAGTGTCTGAGATAAGAGATTGATATCACTACTAGTTTGAATGCAGCCATGCTAAAATAAACAGCTTTTTGTCTGGAGTTGTACATAAGGATCAATACAACAAAAGACATCATATATATATTAATACATAGCACAGACACTTTATTCAATACAAACTTCTTTTCTGACAATAAGCCCAAAATCAAGAATAAAAGCTTGTCTAAAATATCACACAGGACTCAGAAATCCCAGCTACAAGAGACCACCATTGTTCTGCAATATGGCCAGCAGAATGTGGAAAGTTTGGAAAGCTGTCAGTTTTCAGCTAGATCCTGTAGTTCTCCATCTACCTGCCAAATAATGATTCACAGCAGAAGAATTATGAAAATGTTGTACAGCAACCACGAGAAGCATTATGGTTTGATGCATAGATCAAAGACAAATCAAGACTGAGCTATTATAAATAACTGATTTCATGTAGAAACAGGATGACTAACATTCAGCACAAAAGGTAACATATTAAAATGTTTCTTCCTTTCTTATCAGCAACCAAGAAACTGTAAACCAACTAATTAGGGGAAATCCAAGTCAAATTCTGAAGATATACATATAACCCAATGTCATTCAACTCACAAAATAAGGATCCCTCTATTGACTACCCCAAACACCAGAAGCAGTTGCAGACACCTTGCCAAGGGACATCCAGCTGGCTCAAAACATCCTTCCATTCACAGCCCTTCAATACTGGGCTTCTTGGCCTGAGCCAACAGCAGCCTTCCAAAGCTGTCACTTGCTGATGGTGAAGAGAATCTCAAACTCATCCCTCCCAAAAACTGCCTGCAGCTGTGCTTATTAACATGCAGAAGCAGACACACCTAGAGAAGGCTGCCCAGCATAGCCGCTGGGAGTACCCTGCTGCATATAAACTTCAGCAAACTGACCCAGTGTACCAGTCTCACTTCCTCCTCAAATTTAAAAGCTCAATAGAAAAAAAAATCCATCAACTTCAGAAACAAGGGGCAATGAGAAAAGGGAGCATTTTGCCTGAAAAAATAATTTCTTGCAAGACTCCTCCTTGAAAACAACTGTGAATAATAAATACAGCTTCACTTTCAAATCACAGGATGGGCTTTTGCCACTGCTGTGAAAAATTAGCCAAGCCTATGCATGTTCAAAAGAAAAGAAATATCTCTGAAGTTTGGTCATTACTGCAACCCTTTTCTGGTCCCTTTCAAAGGGGACACAAAATCTGTCAATATCCTCTGTTGATCCCTCAACCAAAGCAGCAGGTTTGTGGGCAATTTAGAAGCTCCAGACTGAGTGATTAAACACAGTGGTATGATACTTTACCCTGGAGCTTTTCCCCATATATACACTTTAATAAAACCTGGAAGCTGAACCAAACCAGACTTAACACCTCTAAGCCAACTTTAAACCCTAGTAAGCATATTGTCCTTGAGTGTATTTTAACTGTCAGTACTATTAGATAGAGCTTTTATGATTAGCCAAAGCCATTAAGGTCTCACAATATATTAAAAAAAAAAGGTCCCAAAGGCAAAAATTGCACAAGTTTACATTACAGAAATAAATGTCTGTCTTCCTGCTCCTCATCTTGCTGACATCATCCCCATTCACTATGAATTGTCTCTGTTAATCAGAATAAGAGGTCCAGCTTAATGCAACCAAGTATTAGCTACTATTTAAAATGGTAGGAAAATAAGCAGTAGGTAAAAAGGTACATCACTATGATAGTTAAAAACAGCAAGACCAGCACTTACCTATATGCACTCATTGGACAGGTTTGGTTTAACAAGCTAATAAATACAGAGTAACATCATTCTGCCTCAGAGGCTGGAAGCATCTGCCCTTCTTGTTCTTTAGCCCAACCTTTTATACCCCTCATGCTGATGCATTGCACCTGTGTGCCCTCTGCTCCCTTTGGTGATAGGTCAGAGCACCTCGGCAGCCAGGGCTCTCCACCTTCAATGCTGCTCACCTGCCCTGCACAGCTGTAGCCCACTGGGGATGAAGCTCAGCCACAGCCCCTCTCCCAAAAACCACAACCTGTTTACCTACAAATAAAAGGTCCATTTTTTTATAAAATACTAAAAAAGTTCACCCCACCTTTGCAGAGCCTTAAACAACAAGGCAGCACACTGAACAGAAGAGACAAAGAACAAATATTCTGAAATATAAATCTCAGGATGACTCATGAGATTTTCATCATCTCATGCAGAAATGTGGGCAAAACATTTTCCCAAAATCTAAACCTCTGAGGAGCCAGGCTATGACTAAAGAAAGGATGAGTCCATTTGCAGGAGCTGAACAAAACAGATAGTTTTTGGAGCCTTTTTTTTTTTTTTTTTTGCATTATATTGTGAACACAGTATCATATCTCTAATTTCTTCTAACACAAGGCTTGATTGGCCTAATCATTCAAGGCTAAAAAGTATCAAAAATCTGTTAAGTGTATAGACTCTGCCATATCACACAGCTGATGTCAATGTCATTAAATCAACAGCAATATTATATGAGGGTAACTTTCTTTTAATGGTACATTATTTAGATCTTTAGACAGCAAGTACCGACAACTGACTAAATGAAATTCCAGTCACCCGCTGTTTTTTATTGGTATTTCAGAAGAGTCTCAATTCTGTGATAACATTCTTCTGAATTACCCTCACGGGGAAATCTACCTAAAGAGATTTCCAGGAAGTTATTTACTTGGTCAGATGAATGCCTTTCTTAAGGCAGTATTAGTATGCTTAGAGAATTTTCTCACAGCTCTGCTCCAGCACATGGCATAGACTGTAGCTAAGCTTTAGTTTTTTGAATTTTAAGAAGTGCTGTGAAATAATCATGGTTAAATTCAGCATCTCTTTTTCTCTGCAGATACATTGGAGGCAGCGTAAGGAGAAACTGGTTCTTACCTCAGACTGGAATGACTGTAAGCTTCATTAGGTAGCACAAACACCTTAAAGCAATCATTCAGTTCCTTCCTATGAGATTGAATTATTAGAAAACTGGACTATTGAACAGAGGCACTCTCCAACTCTAGATCAAAACAAGAATACATTGATGGTACCAAAAGCTGGGAGAACCCATCAGGATAGGGCTGGCTGATGCACCTTTTGGTCCAAGAGCTGCAAAGACACAGCCAGGCTGGGAAGGACATCCTGCCAATGTGAGCACACCAAACATCAGCAAGTTACAAAGCAATCCCATCTCATGTAAAAGGGACCAACCTGGGCTTTTTTTTCCCATTCAAGCCCTCTGTTGGAATACATTCTTTTTGGCAATTACAGAGCTACTAAAAATAAGGATTTCTTCAGAAATCTATATTCATGTATGTATTCAGTAGTTTGTTCAATTTTGTCAGGGTAGGCTGTAAAGAGAGATGGAATATAGGACACGTGTTTTACATAAAACATTTGTGTGGATTTGTTGTATCAAATCAGGATTTTAAAGACTGTTATATAAGAGGAGGAAAAAAAATGACAGTTCAGCCAGGTTCTGTACAATTTGCATGACTGATCTCGTTTACATAAAGATCTCATAATAATTCACAGAGTAGCACTGAATTGTATTGCAATGTCATTTGCTCTCTTGTAAATGTTATTTATAGCAAACATTCTTATTTAATAAATATTTAAACAGTGATCACTGACTCTTCAATCAACCTGTCTGGTTGGAGATTAGAACATCAGAGCATCTCCTTAAGTCTACAGCTTGAGTGCTGCCCTGCATCTAGTTCAAAAGGACAAGTTTAGGTCAAATACTTAATCCTGTTGCCTGGATTTGATCAGTCCATGCTATAACTTTCACATTAAGTATGTTTTAGCTTCTAATTGATTTATATAAATTTTAGGTAAATCATGCCTCAAGTGACTTGTAAAGCTATTTGGACAACTGCAAATTATTGTAAGTACATTATGCAGAAAAAGAATTTAATGTTCCCCACTTAATAATACCCAAAAGGTTTTTAAAGAACATTGTAGGGCTTGTATCATGAAATTAAGCATCTAAAAGAGAGAGCAAGCACAAAGAACAGGCTGCTATTTATGGCATTCATTAAAAGATAGGCAACTTCCTCCTTTATATTCCACTGCATTCTTCTTCTCTATTCAAAGCCTTCATGTTACAGCAAAAGGTGGTTGAGGACTCTCTTTCGCCCTATGAAATACCACCATCATACCCACTGTTTTATTCCTACCTTGAAAAATGTATTTAGTTTGCTTAAGATAAATACCTTACCAGAGATCTGATATCTACCTTTTCAAACAAATTATTAATTTAAGTTATTGCTCACTCTGATTTCCAGTAGTTTTATCTGTGCTCTCTGCTCTATCACTTACCTGACAAACATCTTCACTATGGAAACAACAGATTATTTTATTACAACAGCACAGGAAAGGTTTCAGCACTTCTGCACTTTTATTAGAAATGAAAAAAAAAAAATTAAAAGTCAGTAATAGTGGTGATAACAGAAGTCAGAGATAAAACTGCACTCCACTTAGTAATCCATCAAACTGAGAGGACCACGCAGAGGCACCAACTTGGATTCAGAGACTTAACACCAGTTTTTCAAAGTGAAAGCATTTCTAAACTAAGCTAATTCAAGTCCAGAAGAAATCTTGAGTGTCAGCCTGTAGGCATGCCAGTTCACTAAAGGAGGGCTAGTATTGTGTGGTAAAGGACTTTTTAAAGTGTCCATAAACTATAAAGCAATCACTGTGCTTTTTGGCAGCACTTAACTTAGGAGGCTGTATTTTGCTCAGTCCTTGGGAAGGCAAACTGGCTACAGGTAATGTTGCTTTTAGCCTAAGCCATAGAACCAGAGATGCTATCAAATTTCTAACTGCTCAGCTTTTCCTTGTACTTTGTCAGCTGCCTTGAAATTCCAGATTCCTCCTGTCAATTTAGCTAAAAAGGAAAACAACTGTTCTTGGCCTCTTAAACACCTGTGGACAGACAATGCTATGCAACATCTTTTCTCCTTCACCAGAGTATCTACATTTCTGCATATAAAAAACTACTTTGTATTATACTACTCAACTCTATCTCCTTGCAGCTATTCCAAATACTGATTGACTCAAACCCCAGTGAAGAGCAGCACTCATGCAACACTGTACAGTAATAGCCTTTCTTTAGAGAATCAATGAGACTATATCTGAGCTGTAAATTCTACACTGAGATCAAAAGACCCTATATTTCTACATCTACACCAGTCTCCTAGGCAGTGTCCAATTCTCTCACTCTTTCATGGAACGGGTTTCGTTACTGTGTCTATGTGTGACGTACAGTATTTTATCCTGATTGCCACTTACAAAACTAAAAGGCAAATGATTATTCTCATTTGAAAGTATTTGAAATCCCAAATGAAATCGTTAGTTACTTTGAGACCATGCACTCAGAAATTCACAGCCATAGAACTGACAGCTGGAAGGCAGCCTCAAAAATAAAATTTTATACTAATGCAGAATTATGACTCACAATATGATCCCTCTGCCTGCATTCATTTTAGAGAACTGATGACAGGTGTCAATTTGTGCTTCTTAAAAGAAAGATCAGATGGGAATCCAGATTGTAGTCCCACCACAGGTCAAATAAGGAAAAAACTTTTAGAGTCCAGAGGGCCCAGGGAGCCATGTGTCCAAGAGTTATTCTAATAGTGCTCACTTTTAATCCTGTCTTTGCTGGGATATATAGAAGGAGAACATTTAATTCTTCTTTCTGTGGCTGACTGCAAGCCACAGAACTGGGACTTCTTGTAAAAACAATTAATTTTTTAACCAGAGAATTACAGGATTTCCCATATGGCCAGTTAAACTGTTCTCAAAACACGTATTTTCCAGTGCTTTTTGTCTATGTAGCTATTACATCTCTCCACAGGCATTCTGTAGCTGTGTATAACAGGAGGTTTGTATTGGCTTAGTTGCATTAAAGAAGCCAACACCTCAATTAGATTTTAAAAATAATAAAGTTCTAACAGTCTAATATGGGGGCCATACTCCATGGAATATCAAGCTTTTGCTTCCACTGCCTATTAGCGCCAAGAATGAAATCACTCCACAGCAGTGTCCCTGCCCTTTGTGCTGGCAGAAGCTGTTTCTTGGCAACCAATGCAGACAACTGAGTTGCCACGGAAACTGGAGAGACTAATTTATAAAAACTCTGAAACAAAGCAACTATAAAGGCAACCCTAAATAGGGTGGGTATATTCTGTGTTACTTCCTACAGTGTTCCCACCATTAAAACAATCAAAAATGAAAATATTAAATTATTAGTTGTAACTTTCACTATTTCTCTCAAATTGGACTTACAAAGAGCTAACATTTCATTGCATCAGCAGCCAGTAGCTTGTTTCTCTCCTTGGTTCAAGCTGGCAAATACACCTGAAGATTTATACTGCAGTTGAAGAGGAATGCTTTCCATGCTAGCCAATGTTTTCTCTTCCAGGGAAGAGGAAGGCTGATGGAAAATGGCACAGAACAACTGTTGAGGAGTGTGCCCAAAATATCTGCAAGCTGAATAAAACAAGTGTTAGCACAGTGAAAAAGCAGAACAATGGTGTACATCATAGAGCTTGAGCTAAGAAACATATGTTCAAGTTGCTTATTCATTTATAAATATTTATTAGTAGAAAATATTTTCTCTTCTTTACTGACTAGAGACATGCCAGAGATGGCCATCTCTGAATGCATTCTAACCAGAGACACATTTTGAGTGTGTGCACATGTGGAGAGCACACTCAAGGCATACATTTTTAGTAGTGAACAAGGTGGGGAAAGCCTGGCCACATGCTTTGTTTCCCAGGAAAGGAAACCAACATGACAGCAAGTTCTCTCTTCAGAGAGCAAACTAGTTCATTCAACTGCCTAGCCAGGCAACTTAACCCCCAGAATGATACATTCCAGAGAAAGAGATGAAGAGAGCCTGCATACATTTGCCCAGAAACAGCAACTCACCGATGGCAGGTGCCCATTAATGGGCACGAGATGGATTCTCCTCCTGCCACATTACCCTCAGACGTGTCCAATTCACTGTGACATCTCCACAAAATTCAGGTTAGGAAGCTACTATTTGTTTACTGACCATCTAAATACTGCAAGACACAGCACCAGTGACAGGAGTCCGGCTGCACCACCTCCTTAAGGGGAAATTTCCACTTGCAGCACCAAGGGAATCAACCTATGTCTATTTTACTCAGCTATAAAATTCCTCAAAGTGATTGAAACAGCTGGATAGGAAATAGGAAATAAATAGGAAATAGGAAATAGGAAATAGGAAATAGGAAAATCTCTATTGCTCTTTCAAGTTTGATTTCAGCAGACTCACAGGTACAAAACATATGAAGTGAGGACTGAAATAAATAGTCCATAGACTCTTTCCATGGGAAACTAGACCAGAACCTCAGCAGTTTAAAAGAAAATGCATCTTCTTAATGCTTTCTGCAAATCACAGAAAAAGTCAGTCACACAACTGCACTCATGCTCAGCTATTCAATGAGCTGTGAAAGCCAGTGTTATCAGTGCTGATTATCACCAAGATTGGCAGGTGTGTAAAATCCAGCAGAGTTAAACAGCTGCTCTGGAGAAATGCTGTACATCAATCAGTTATTGTAAATTATAAAGAAAAAGAAAAAAAGGCATCCCAACTGGACAAGTCCCTGGGTTTCCTTAGTTTAACACCTTTCCTATTATGCAAACAAAGAAATTCTGCACAGATTCCATTAATTTTCATGGAATAGTGAAGTAATTTTTGAGCTATAAAGTCTTGGAAAATGTTTCTCTAGCATATGATATCAGACACCAACAGTCTATTTCCCAACGTGGACAGGCTTACCCTAAGAACCTGACAAACACTACTACATACAGCTTCTCCAGAGGATTAGAAGTAGAGGACATAATTTCATTTTTATAGCTTGAAGGGTTGGTGTACCCAATATTGCCTGTCAAGTTCTCTCTACTACGGTGCTCTAACAGACCTACCATAACTTTTGAGCTATCCTTAGAGAAACCCAGAAATATCAAACAAGACACAAAGAATTTAAGTTCTTTTAACCAGTCACTCAATAGACCAAATCCTCTTGACAGAAGTGTAAGATAGCTAGATGAGTTTCTCACATGTCTCAGAAGTGGCTTTATACTTCATCTGCTTGTGTATTCTAATGCCTTAGAAGAGTCAGAGGCACTACCACCTTAGCAGAGAGCCAAAGAAGGTGGGTAGCACACATTCTTTGCTCTTTATAACCTTTGTCCTAAAGTGTAAGAAGTTTTTATTAGCCTGTAGGCTGTTAACATTTTTCACTGAAATACATTATTGAACATTCTCTGCTCTTTGAAGAAGTAGGTAAAGATACACTCTCTATTACAGTAACAATTTTCTTCTACTGAAGCCATGGCCTGGTAAGTCATCTTAAACTTTGATTCATCTAATGAAACCAGTCAATAAAATTGTACCTAGACACTTGACAGCATTATACTTAGGAGACATTTTCCAAACAGTGAGTGGAAAATCCATTCTTTACCATCTAAAACCATTCTTTACCACCTAGGTGAATTCAGTTTACCCAGCAAAGAGGTTTCATCTCCAATTTTTCATCAAATTATTAACTTGTTGGAAGAAGGCAGCTGTTATAAATGCAGTTTACTGCTTATTGTGACAACTTCATTCTCAATTCAAAGACATCCAGTGGATTAAGGATCCTTTCTTATGCTGAAACATTTTGGCCAACATCCAGGTGAACATGATCCCAGGTGGCCAAGAAGGCAAATGGCATCCTAGTCTGTATCAGCAACAGCGTGGCCAGCAGGACCAGGGCAGTGGTGAGGCAACATTTCAAACCTGTGTCCAGTTTTGGGTCCCTCACTACAAGAAGCACACTGAGGTGCTGGAGCAGGTCCAGAGGAGGGCAATGGAGCTGGGGAAGGGTCTGGAGCCTTATGAGGAGCAGTTGAGGTAGTTGGGAGTGTTTAGCTTGAAGAAAAGGAGGCTCAAGGAAGACCTATTCACTGTCTACAACTGCTGGAAAAAGGTTGTAGCCACGTGGTGGTGGGTCTCTTCTCCTGGTAACAAGTGATAGGATTAAAGGAAATGGCTTCAAGTTGCATCAGGGGAGATTTCAGTTGAACATTAGGAAAAAATTCTTCACAGAAAATGTTGTCAAGCACTGGAATAGGCTGAACAAGAAACTGGAGGAATCACCATCCCTGAATTATCATCTATTTAAAAGAGAGTCAGGGGCATTGGTTAAGTGGTGGACTTGGCAGTGCTGTGTAATTGTTGAATTTAGTGATCTTAAAAGATCACTGAATGATTCTGTGATTTTATAAGTAGTAACAAACATTTCCCAGTCTCTCTGAAAAAGAGGACTTTCAGATTTTCATATAAGAGCAATACACCTCTATATCTCTAGAGATCAGCAGCAATGGTAAAATAGTGAGTGAGTTGGTGACAATTTTTTCCACAGCCTGAAAAAATTTTAACAAATATTTTAAGCAAGTGGCAGATTGTTTGCTTTTATAAGTGACAGAGCAAGATCAGAGAAGAACCCCAAACTTCCCAATAACTTTTTCCTCTCCAAAGACAGCTGTACATGCTATGCCATATATGAAACTATTTCCTTATAAAGCCATCTGTCACAGTTAAAGGACTAGTCCAGATGGGCTTTGCTCAGTACTAGTTCCCAGATGAACTGAACTTCACAAATCTGAGGGAAATCTGAGCCATCATAACAAGATATAGGGAGACAATGGAGGGTGAAATCCCCATGAAACAAGTGACTGGGATAGCACAGGAGTTTTTTCACAGACAACACTGACTGGAAGAAATAAACAAGCCAAAAAAAAAGTCAGAAAAAAGTTCTGCCTCCCTATTTGTTCTCAAGCAAACTGATGTACATGTTGGATTGTGGGTGTATGTGTACATAAGCACACACAAGAGTTCCAACCTGCCCCTTCCACATGGTCACATCACTGAGTGGCAGGGATTGATGCAGGCATCTCAAAAAAATGAAACCTGAACTATGCAAGGCCTGTTAAAAAAAAAAAATTAAAACATCTTTTTGGTGTAGATCAATTGTATCCTTGTTCAGGAAATAACTTTACATTTTTGGGGGGAAGGAAAGTGAAACTCTAAGCCAACCTTCTCTTTGCTTCCCTGCCCCTTTCCCTGTATGATAACATCTTCCATATAGGACGGGAGAAAACTAGGAAGATAACAGCTTGCTCAGCTGTTTTGGAGTGTTGGCAATTAGCTGAAGGTCTTGTTTCTCCTCTATATGACAATTTAGAAGCAAGGGAATGATGTCTGAAGAAAGTTTCACAAAAATTTTATGAATGAGAGTAATACCAAAAAAGCCTAGCTAATTTAGTTGACTATTCTACTGCAGGATGTGTCACAATACCTGACACTTGTTAGCATTAGCCAATTGACTCAGAATAGAATTATTCACAGCATTTACATCTTCTTTGAGAAAGAAAGGCTGATAACATGAAGCTTACAGAATATGTTAAAGTCATGCGGAACATAGCTGCCTAAAGGAAAGAACTCAAATCATGGTTCCACTAAAAAGACAAACCAAAGCTGGGCTACCAAGCCTTTGTCTACTAAATTTTTTATTTGGAAAACCCTTACTTAGTTTCAGCTACAGCTTTGCCAAAGTCATTTATGATGTGTCATAAATACTTGGATATATCACAGCTTATGTTGATGGCAGATGACTATATTACTTATTATGTTTTTGGAAATGAAGGAGCATCTACCCTTCTAGGGTCTGGAGTCCTTCCTCTCTTCCTTCTATGGGATGCATTACTTGGGATTTGCCAGGAGACAGCTGCTTCTCCCCCTGCAGGGACTACCAGTAACTCTTCTACTCCCAGGGCTTCTGTGAGTTTCACAGATTTGTAAATTGGTTCCTTTTACTGACCTACATTTCACAGAAATTCCTGTGTAAAAGGCAAGTCATCTTTTCATGTCTCTTTGGTAGCCCTGTGCTGCTTTCTAGAATATTTTCTCTCCTTTCTATTCCTTTGTGCTGCAGTTAGCTTCACTCTTGCAGTGTCCTAGCATGATCCACAAGAACTTTATATGTCTTCTCAATTTCTGTCTATTATCTCCCCTCACAGAGAGCAGTTATCTAGTCTCATGCTCAACTTCATGTCCACTATTTAGTAATCAGCATACCTTTCTCTACACCCCAATTTCTAAGTGATTGAGATTAAATATTAATTTAGAAAGGAATTATGATAAAGGTAAAATGTCTTGATCTTATTTTGCATAAGTGTCTCATTTATCTGTTATCCATCATTTTGCCTAACTGCAAAGGTGGAGAAGTGGAATCTTTGTTCTTTCTAATGCAGCACACACCCACTGCACCTTGAAAAATTGTTCCAGTTCTACTTGACAAGTTGAAGATTATTTGTCACCTTTCCTTATCTTTGAGGTTTTTTTGGTACTAAGTTAAAAGGCTTATTTCCAGGTAGCAATCTGAAATAATACAGACTAAAGCTAAGGAAATTTGATATACATTTTTAGTGAGGTTTTGTTCTCAAAGAAGAGAAACACTTACTGTACAGACAGACTATCACTGATTTGGCATATAAAACCTTCCCACAGACTCTACCTAGGTTATTCTAGGGGAGATGTAAAGCTGCTTGTCACTTCAGGATTTCAGAAGTCATGACAGACTGCTTTAAAAAAATTAAAGAATGAAGAAAAAAAAAGGGTAAGCATGAGGACTACATAATAATCATAATGTTTCTGTTTCAGTGCTGCAGCAGCAGAAGATGCTGCAGTTTGAAGCTGAAGCCAAGGGAGAGCCTCTCCTAGCCAGGGGAGGAACTGGGAGCAGTGGTGAAGAGCCTCAAGTATCAGTTATTCCATTTAGAGCACCCACCTCTTAATTTCAGTGATCCTTCTGATTACTTGCCTGTAAGTTAAAGCATTCCTCTTCCTACAGAGGTACAAAATGACATTCAGTTATTCCTCTCCTCCTCCTCCTGTAACATTTAAGAGAACAGTTCCTACTGAATGCTGTGAAAAATGACTGGCATTCAGTTGGACGCGGCACAAGAGAAACCAGAGCTAGATTTTCTTTTCTAGGACAGCCCTCCTCCATCTGCAGATGGAAAGTTTAGTTTTTTACAGGGATGCCACATTTAAAAGCTACTCCTCCTACAGGGTCATTGAAGACTTGCCAGAGAAAGGAAAGTCTCATCCTTTCCTTCTCATCACCTCCCCCCACAAACAACCAAAGGATGAAGCACAGCAGGCTCTGTACCAGGCCACCTCATTTAAATACTGCTGCTTAAACGAGATTTAAATCAAGCTGTAATATAATTTTGTTTGAAAGCATTTTTTAGCAATATGACATTCCTACAAATACCATTAATCTATAACAATTCCTACAAATCTTAACCAATTTGGTCTTTTGGTCCCACATTTACAATTCAGTAAATGTTTTAAAACAGCTTTTAGCTTCATAGCATCATTTCTTCCTAATGTCTTCATGGAATTGTCTGATTAAAAAGAAATTCAACTGAATCACTTTGTATCAAGAACAAAATTTCTTGAGTAAATGTATTCATTCTGACAAACATATTTCCTGAAACTATCACACACTGACTACTGGAATACCTATATATGATTATAAAAGGTTTTCTTTCATTTCAATCTTCTGTTACAGAAATAGAGCCCCAGAGAGACTTTACCTAGTTACTTGGCATGTCCAGAATACAGATATCAAATGTTCATCTCAAATTTATGTGCTGTTAAATTCAACAAAACAAAATAAAAAAAAAAAAATCAAGTGTCAATGTTTCTGGCCCTTAGCTTATTAGAATAGCCCTGTTCTTCCTATTTCATCCCTTAAGATATTCTGTCTCTCTCAACCTTTCCTCATGGTACTGATGGCCAACCAATGCTAATATTAGTCCAATTTTCTTTACATAAGGTACAGAATATTTAGTTTGTGTATCCCTGAAGAAAAAAAAGCAGATGTGAACAACTGCATTCACAAGGATGCTAATCAAGTGCAAAAGCACTAAACACTTCTACATGCATGTTCTCCCACCATCTCATAGCAATGCAATGTTCAATACCTCTTGCATGAAAAATCTTCACATCGTGCTCACTGCTCTCTCATCTGGTTTCTGTGCCTCTGGTTCTGACAGGCCACTTGATTATTCTTCCCTACATTAACTGCTTCATACTTGCTTTATTAAATTTTACACTGATTGCAGTGTGGGCTCTTAATTCATCAAGATCACACTCTATTTAAACAGATTACTCCAGAGTATTCACAATGCTCCTCAATCTGCCCCAGAACAGATGTGTTCTGGTTTAGAAACTGAAACATCCAAATATCATTTCTTTTTCTCTAAGACTTATAGGCAGCCTTCTTTTTCACAAATGTACAGAACAGTGAAGGTGCTGGTGCTCAGGAAGTATTTTCATGCAGCAAGAATAAAAGAAGTACAAAAGCATTTCAGACAACAGTCTGGGATAATGAGATGACAGGAGATAATAAACTCTGCTAGCACCACCATACCTACAGAGGGGCACTGACCCTTACATGCTTATGTAGCTATAGTAAAAAGTAGATGGGAAAAAAAAAAAACCCAAAAACTATTCTGCATCAGAGTCAACAAGACCATATATGGGCCTTTTTCATGATTGTGAATTTCTGTATTTTTAACTTTTTAATTTTTCATCAGTGAGACAGAATTATAGCATCCATGAGTTAACTCCCGTGTGAACACAGGGTTTCTCATTATCAGTGCACAGTGTGCCAGGACCATTCCCACAACACACTCATCTCCCTCTCAAAGTTATTTCCTCACCAAAGAGCACACAGGCATGCCACTTAAACAGTGCATAAACTGCATTAGCTTTAACTCAGATTTTGTGTGCGTGCAAATGCGAACACAGATTTCATACATGGCAAACAACAGAAGGTTAAAGAAATCTTAATTATAAGCATACAAGATATACTAACAGAACAAAAGAGCTGGACGATAGAACTGAGATGTGCTGAGGAAACCATTTCACACACAGAAACTCCACAGAAAACACCATTTTTCAGAATTTGCTAGATTTTAAAGAAACAGGAGTTGTCACTAGAAATCAAGAAAGGAGATAATACTGAAAGACACAAGAAGTTAAAAAATCAAATAAAATTAAGGAGACTCCTAGAAAACCTTCAAAAACAGAAAAAAATATTCAGAGGTGAAAAAGAAATAAGAAAGTGAAAATGAGAAGCAGGATAGTTCAAGGTCTACTAGAATAAAGGAAGAGCTAAGGTTTAGCTTCTAGATGCATGGTATATGTCAGAGCTGCAGTTTGCAATTCAAATTAATGTAAAACAGATATATAACCTGTCTGCAAAGGAAGGCAGGTATTCAAACACTATTCTATTTAAAAAGTCAGCATATCCATTTTAGGCAATGTCTGTCTTCCCTCCCTTTTAATCAAAGCCATTCTACTCTGGCTATTCCACAAGATGCCCCCAATTGTCCCCTGTTGCCTGGTAGCTTTGAAAAAATCATTGCTTTTACCAAACCAAAAAGATAATTAAAAGCAGTTCAAACTGAGATTTCTCTATTCAAGTGATGAAACACTCTATTCACTTGATGAGTAAATGCCTCTTACAATTTTAAGCTATTAAGCTCAGAGGAGTTTTATTTAAAAGAAGTTTCTGAGATTCAACATTTAATGGAAAACCAAATCCACTAGAACAACTGATCTGGGAGAGGCAATCAGCCTTAACTACTTAACACAAGTTTTATTTTCAGTACCATCCAGCTGAATTCAAAACCCTATATAAAGCTTTGCTGCTTCCAGTGGGAGCATACTAGAGTCTTCTGCCTTGCTTTCTCCAGTTACACTCACTTACCTCTGATAATTTCAGACCCATTTGTGCTCATTTTTATCTATATGTAAAGTACTATGTCCTGTCCTCAGGTCCCAAAAGGCTTCTTTGCGCTTCAGTCTATGACTTCAAGGATTCAATCCTATGGAAGAAGATTCATTCCCTTCTCAGCAGCTTTGCCAAGCAAAATCACCTGCTTGTAGCAGGTATTCTGACCTACTTCAGAAGTTTCTTGGGGTAAAACCTAAGTACTTATTAAAATTTAAGAAAAAATGTGATACAGACCTTGTATACCATTAACCAGTGACATCAGGAAAACAATCTAAAAAGTGTTTGATTTATAGATAAAAATCTAAGCTATTCTCAGAGCATTACTGCCTTCATTCAGTACAATGGAAATATTTTCACCTACTGGTAATTGTATTAGTTTCTAAATCTGATTGAGTCTGGACAGTCTGGCCCCATGAACTGGAACACAGTACTGGGACATAGATTCAGAAGAGATTAAGTCAATACTTCCTCCAGGATTGAACAAATTAGTTTCAAGCTTAAAGAGAAATGGAGGGGGAAAGAGGCAGAATCCATGGTACATCACTGATTTAATATTACATAATACTGTTATCCCTGAAGATCCTTTCCATTTCAGTTCCAAAATTCACATCTAAGAATCTGAATTGCATCTCCAACATAGGAAAGAATCCTTCTAGAGGTAGAGACCTGAATTCATCTTGATGAGCACCTGAAAAGTATGTCATTGCCCTAGACTTGCTTTCTACAGAAGAATCACAAGAGACAATTCCAGACTAACTACGTTGAATATTCAAAAATATTTGTTTTTCTTGCCACTCACTACAAGCAATAACAAAGTGTATGGCTTAAGAAGCTTCAAAGTATTGAACACAAAATATTTCACAGTTTACTGCAGTTTCAGAAAGGAATCTGGTTTCATAAAAACTTAATTAGAAAAACAAGGTACAAAATTGGGCTGTCACTACACTTTCCTGCACTGTCACTATTTTTTTACTTATTTTGCCAGTATCAATTGCCTTTTGAAGGATTTGAAAGCCCTTGGTTCCTATAAATGCAAGGATTATTTTCAGAGAAGAGCACAGCTAATGACAGAAGATTTATGTAGTTTGTCCTCTCAGTATTCATCATTCACATAAGCATCTTCTACACAACAGCTTGGCAAAAGGTTGTTGAATAGAAAACTAAGTGGAAAGAAACAACTAATCAGTGACATACTTGCACTAAATCTCAGGTAGCTGCTCAGACTTGAGTTTGAGTAAGTTATTATCCTTTAGTTCATTAAGTCAACTTTTTTCAAAACAGGCACTGCCAAGGTTTTCCAAGTGTTTGTATAAGAACTCAAGGCCCAACATTCAAAGAGATAATTATACAAAAATACTTAAATTAAAAAGGAAATATTTAAGTTCTCATAAGCTACAAGGCAGAATTAAGACTATGAATAATATAATTTAATTTCTCAGGAAGGAAACATTCACAAAAAACTGAGATAAAATGTTGGGTTTTTTCTTTAGATGATGCTTAAGATTCTCCTAAAGAGCTAGAAATTCTTGGTCCTCTTATAACAACTAATTTTAGAAGGAAAACCAGAACTGAACAGAAACAACCCAGCAAATTGAACATCCATTATGTTTTTTTAAAGGATCACCACATCATATCACTTAAGAGAAAGGAAACACACACTTTGCCAACAAAAAAGAACATTACTAACAGTACGAGCTTTAGAGAGTACAAACAAAATCATCCCAGTGAACACAACAATTTGACAATACACTGTAAAAATCTTCAAAGCATCTATCTCATTTAGTTCAGACAAAGTCATAAGGCAGGGGGTGCAGAACAGAGAAAGTTTAGGGTGGCTACAGTTTGAAGGCATCATAAAAAGGTTAAAGGTTTCAGCTGTTCATTAAGGACTTAATTGGTCCCAAGGACTGTGTTTTACCAAGCAGTGGAAACACTTCTCCATGACCACCCATAATCTCGTGCCTGTCTCTACAAAACAGCTGAACAGCATCATCAGAGAAATCTGCAAGCACTTTTCCAAACTCTTCCATGAAACAATTAAGCAGAAAAACCACCAACAACTCTCCACAACAAGATCATACAGTTGAGGATGTTCCCTCATTGATTGCTTCTCTTCTCCTTCCCCAATAGTCAGTAAAACACAAACCAGAACTTAATTAGATAATAAGCTGTTCTTGGTTATATTGCATATTTAAACAACAAAGGCCAGATGTAGAGGAAAAGGATCCTTATTCTAGAAATGGATAGTTCTGAATGATCACACCATCTCCTCTCCACTGAGAAACACTTCTTCACACAATACAAAACTACACCTTGAAGAGTTAGAAATTACTATTCCTTAAGAAAGGCTTCTGACAGTACATAAACTCTCTAATGAGGATCTGGATATCTTTAAAGATATCTTTATGTGATATCTTATCACATAAGAACAGCTTATGTGATATTTAACACATTCTGAAGCAGGTATGCAAGTTTTCAGTCTCATTCACCCAATAACAGCTCTTGCTTTGCACAGCATACAAGACTCTCCAAAGGATGCAGAAGATGCCGTCTTCTCTTCTCAGTTTTCAAAGTCAGTCTACAGTTCCTGTGGGATGCCAGTTGGCAACCATGGAAACTCCTATTGTGAGAAACTTTTGGAGACACAGCAACACAGTTGTCAGTCGCAGCTTAATAAGAAACGACCCTAAACAAATGAATGAACACAAACTGCTTTCAGTCAGGAATGGGCTTCTGTTCACTCCTCCTCAGAGAACTTTATCTGAGTAACAATTAAAATTGTTAGTCAATGTCATAACTTGACAATGAAACAGCCTATCCAGAAGTACAAGGGTTCAAGGACCTCACCTCTAACACCAGGATAACACCAATTGCCAACAAAGTTTCTACCCTAGCACAAATGATTTCAAACCAGTTTTTTATGCTTTTCTCAAAGTAGAGTTAGTTTGTAGCAGAAATCCACTTTTCTCAACAATAATTATAAGAATTTCCCAAGACTCCCAGAGACCATCACAATTTGCTGAAACACACAATTTTCATTCACTGATATTTTTTGTTAGCTTTTCAGACTATCATGAAGGGGCTTTTTCCTCAGTATTGAGAAAAAAAGCTCATCTTTTTAATCCTTCCCCAAAAGAGGTTTCAAAACACAAAAGCCAGAAATTATACATCTTCTGGAGGGAAAAAATATTTTTATTAAATATACTGCAGGCAAGAAGGAGGGAAAGTGAGGTGCATTACAAGCTGAAGCAGTGCTCTTCTGGGGTTTTTTAATGTCTCTCATAGCTATATAACATCGTGGTCCATCAGAATGTCCAGACAGGGCCTAAAATTCATGTCTAAAATAAGCAGCACAGGTATTTTCTGATGGGTATGGCCTTCTAGCATTCAGATTAGAAGCCCTTTAGGAAAGAACAGTTCATGCAGTGTTAGCATAACAGATTTCAGGTCCCCAGAAGGTTGTCCAGTATTAAAGTACTCAAGAGGTGTTGCTTCCCTGCTAAAATGTTTATGTGAGCTGAAGAAGTAATTTTATTTAATGTTTTCTCACAATTAGTCAGGATCTGCACAGCTACACCTCACAGAGAATTCACCATTGTCTCTGCTCAAACAACATCACCCATGTTCCTGTGGCTGACAGGGAGCTCCAAAGCCTTCAAACAAAAAGGAGAAGATAAAGTTACTGTGCCAAGATACAGATGGTAAGATGCACTCAACATTTTTCCCATTTTTGAAAAATGTGAACAAAAAGTACTATTGTGAGTGGATTGTAGCTACAGCTTTACAAATACAAACAATATACACAACCAGCCAACCATGAAATTAAATGCACCTTCTATATTAAGATTACAAATGCTGATGTGAATCAAATTTATCAGGCACACACAAAAACAGTTGCTGCATATAAATTTTATTTTAGTTAACATTCCTTTGGTCTAGATTGTTGTACAATATACACTACCCAAATGCTGAGATGAGAATGTTATTCTGTGAATGATATCTACCTTCAGGTAGGTGTTTCTGTACCAAGGACAATCCAGGTCTAGAGAAAGACATTTGAGATGTTTAATATATCCTAGAAAACAGTACCTTTTTGCCAAGATTGTACTGTACAATACAGATGTTATTATCAAATATTTTTCACTTGTTAAGAACAAAACCATGCTCATTTTAGGTCTAGGTGCAAACAGTTGCTTTTGCACCCTTAAGAGAGTATTTTTTCAAAACAGTAGTACTCCTTTTTAAAAACTACAATATCACATGTCTTCAGAAAGAGAAATCCACAGGAGAGGGAGTTTTTTTACATCATAAATAGCCAGTTTGTAGTGGCTTTCCACAAAAAACAAAAGCTTATTACACTTAGTGAATAAGCTTCAAGCTTTCCTGCACTGTGATGTTTCCTTTCCTTGCAGTCGCAAGTCTTTAATAGGTATTTCAATGGCTTAAAACAAGGCTATTGAGGGACATCCTATGCCTCACTCTACACCTTCTGTAAAGTATATGTCTTTAAGTAACTGTGACTGTGTTTCATACCTGTAAAGGTAATTTGATTTGTGATAAAATATTTATGAGTAAAAAAAACCCAAATAGATAGTGATTTTTATTCTGGTATCTCTGGCACTGACCATTTATCTGTCTGGAGTCAAATAAACAGCATAATGCATAAACTGAAAAATAATTTGCATGATTACATCTTGTTAAGCTAAGCAAATCACTTGTTCAAATAAGTAGGTCCTATTATAAACCAGATGTTTGTTCTGCCAAAAGCACACGGAGCATGTCCAAGGTAACAAAGCACTGTTGTCCAACCTTTAGTCTTTGCCAAAACATGCAAACTGTAAATACCCTGCACAAATATACACATCATAATACTTCTAAAAATGGCACTGTCTCACAATATTGCTGTTAAAGGTGACCTTGATTAGTTTTCTCCCATTTTAGCCATTGTGGTTATTCTAGAAGTACACAAGCAAACAGAAACCAGAGAATAGCTTTCAACAAAGCGACGGGGCTCTATCTCCTCATGCAGCTTGTGTCCCCAGTGTCTGCACTGTGTCCACACACTGCCTTTTAGAAGATAATTTTTTAATGCACAACAAACTAAAAATGCCACCTTCCATTAAGGAAATGATAGAAATCCAATTGGGACAGTGCAGCTACAGTAAAGCAAGACACATTTCAGTCATGAGAAAGTGTTCCTTCTCTGTTTAAGTATGTGATATTAAGTGCCAATGCTGACAATACCTCTTCATGAACTTAAACATCAGGTTAACCTAAAAAATTGAAAATTGAGCAGTGTTCATAGTAAGAGCATGCCCTCATTATCTGTATTCCTACAGGCAGTCATTACACCTACTCATTCTATTTTCATTTTCCTTACATAGCAAAGTTGGCAAGGAAAATGCCTCAAGATCTCCCCCTGGAAAGCTTTTGAATTTGGCCTGTGCTCACAAAACTGTTAAACACTTCTGAGAGTCCCACCATTTTCTAGTGCATCACTGTGGTACAGGGAAGTAATTCTATCTTTTTCTCTAGGGTAAAAAGACCCTTGTACCAGTAGAAATTAAGTATATCCATAAAAGTATACATAAACTATCCAGACATGGTGTGAAACTGACCCAGCTCTGAGGAGTTATTAATAATTAAATTGCAAAAGCATGCTAAATTCAGGCCATTAATGTGCTTTATAATCAGATTGCAGTTGTATATTGTGCCCTTTTGAGCACAAATAAAGTGATATTCTAAGGCTTCTGAGACCTTGAAGTCAAAATACAGATTCTGATGGGCTATAAGGAAATGCAAATATGCTACTAGTTACCCTGTTTGTAGTAAAGAGAAACTTTTTTTTTCTTAAAATAAAACTAAAGTAATGCATGAAATCCTAGGTCAATACCCACCCAATACTGTAAAACATCAAGTTTTAGTCCCTGAACTGCCAATGACCCAATGAGACAGATTGGTTAAACTTGTTGGGGTTTGCTTATTTTGAGGATTGCTTTCTTGTGGCTTTTTGTGTTTAGTTTGCTTTCTTCTTTTTGGTTCAGTTTTGCCCCCACACCTTTCTTTTGCTATTCCAGAATTAAAAACTTAATTAAATAGGTGTGTTGTCTTAGCCATTTTAAGTCCTAGAGTTCTAAGAAGCACAAAGCATCATGTGCACCAAAACTTACTAAATGTTCCAAAACCAGGAAGGAATTTTTGCAATGGGGAATCAACTGGATGTCAAAGGAGAGCTTTCTTCCTAGCAATTAAACTTTCCTGAGGTTCTGATTGTCTAAATACTACCTCTTCCATCAATACAAGCTCTTTACACTGTCACCAAATTTTAGAGGCCATCATTTAAATTCCTCTTAACTGAACAAAATGTTTATTAACATATTTTAAATCAAAACATCACAACGAATAAGACTATTTGAGGGCAATTATTTAAGTATTTACAAGTATTATTTTTCCATGTGTAGTGTCAGTATGGGACAACCACCTACCTTGGATGTCCAGTTAAGTCTCTGAGTCCTGCTACTTTTATTAGCCTGAGGCATCTAATGACAGTATCCAAGAACAATACACTTACCACACTGTCCAATAACAATACAGAGGACTCATTATTGCTTTGGAAGGGCAATTCCAGCATTGGCCCCATAACATAACTCAGAAGAGAGGACAGTACAGAATAGCTTGTCTCCAAGTTATATTCCCAAAGAACAATTCCAGGAGAGCTTTATTGTCTTATCCTTGCAGTAAATTACTTTTCTTGACTCAGAGCTTTAGGATTTTATTGCTTTTTAAGTCAGCGATGAAAGATTTAATCACAGATTTGTTCGATTTAGCCCCTCAACAAAGGTTTTTCCAGAACCTTCAGAGCTCCAGCAGTAGTCACAGTAATAGTTCCCAACTACAAACAGTACTGGAAAAATGCTGGATTTACCATGGATTTCCTCCCAGTAATAATTCACAGCTTGAATTTAGCAATAAAAAAAAATTTATCATCATGTCCCCAGCGCCATCTGGGAGATCAGGCTTTTGGCAAAGAAAAATGGAGCAGCAATTGCCTAGCAGCACAGGAAATCAATGACTTCCCCACTCAGGGCTGAGCAACAGGCTGCTCCTGCTGAGCACAGAGTCATTCATTTCCCTTCCTTCCAGCAAAGCTGCTCTGTACATGGAGAAAGCAAAGTCTCTGTTACACCTGCAGGACACACACAGCCCTTCCTCTAAGCCCTGACCTTACCAGGGGGGTTAGACAGCATGCTACACAATTCCATGTGTATATCCAAAAGGGGAAGGAGTGTGGAGATGGCACTCTCTTGGGAGAGTTTCTGGACATGAGGGTTTCAGGCTACAAAGTAGGTAACAAAAACACCACTAATTTAAGCTCAAGTCAAAGCTCATGAGTTGACAAAGGATTCAACTGAACTATGCCAATATAAGGGCCGAGAAAATCTGGTCATCCCTTTTTCCCCCAATAGAAGGATAATACTAGGTAATTTCATGAATTAGAGTTCCAAAACAGGTGTAAAGGGTTTTTTTTTTTGGGGGGGGGAGAGGGGTTTGGTTGTTTGTTTGGTTGGTTTTTTTTTTGGTTTGTCCTAAGCACGATCATTAAAGGGGAGTTTTAAATACAAAAAGATACAAGTGAGCACATTATCCAGGAGACAATATTGGCATCCTTGCAGGCTGCTCTTCTTCAGAGCTAAACCACAAGTTTATTTGCATATAAAATACAAAACAGATGCATTCCTTTTTTAATGAAAGGGTTTGCAGAAGAATCATTCTGTCAGTGTCCTGCAGAGACAACCACTGACATTTGTAGCTTTAAAATCTCAACTCCTTCCTCGAATTTACTAGTCTTAGTGCTCCCTGGAGCATGAAACAAGGCAAGAAAGAACAGGAGTTGAGAGTTTCCCTCGACACACACTTCACCTTTGCTGCAGAAAAAAAGAATTTCACATTCACATTTTCCTCCAGGTCAAAGTTCCCAATAAAGTCACAGTAAGGAGATCATTACAGGCATGTACACAGTCACCAAAAACTGTACTACTGTATGTAACTAGTGTCAGAGGTTACTGATACAAAACAGCAGATAGAAGGGACTTCTGGTCAAGCCAGACTTGGCCCTGATTTGATCCAATGTTCTGAATAAGCAGCTTGTCCTTTAAGCAGTCTTCTCTGAGATCAGAAAGTACTGCTGTAGCTTTTTCTGGAGCTATGCCTGCACATCAGCCCCAGCAACTGCAGATATGTTAGGACATCACCAGATCTTGCTGAGCATTAATTTACCTGTATCAGGCAGATTTGGCAGCATCTCAGTAGCAACAGTGTTTGCTGCATGTCTGTAAATCATTGAACCTAGAATCTGTAAAAACACAGCTGTATTACAGCAGAAATATCATAGTCTCTAGCAGCTTCTAGCTTCTCAGGGACACTTCTTCAGTTTAATAAGTTACATCTGTAAATGCAAATATCTGCCTTATTTCTCTAGAGTCACCATTGCTCTAAATCAATTCAGGTCACACTGAAATTAGCCTTGCCCTTCAGCAGGTTAACAGCTTCTCCCATTTTGCTATAATTAATACATGTCCATAGAAAAATTACAAATAATGTAAAAGACAAAGAAGTGGGATTATTCTGTAATATTTTTTTATGTCACTCTAACCCCAAGTTCAATAAGAAGCCTCTCCAAAACCTCACTCTGCTGTAATTTAATAAGTCAGCAAAAAAGAAACACTGCTTGAAGGTATTTCACAGAAGAAATAATATGAAACCTACAAGAGACTCCTCAATAAATGTGAGCACCACACATAATCCTACCTGTATTCTTGCAATAGAAAAAAAAGCTCATTCATTTTCTAAGCTTGTACCTTCTTCATTGTCCATTTTAGGTGCAAAAGATTCATCATTTAGTCAGTCTGGAGAGCAGTAGATCTGCATTTATCATGGTGAAATGCATCCTCACTGTTTGTTCTTACAGTTTACGGAAAGACAAGTACAATGACTCATAAAACTGCTGCAAGAAAAAGCTGAAACAAGTTAACAGAATGAGCTTAAGTGACATCCTTCATCCTACGTTTCCGGTGTGCAGAGCCAAAACCATATCACACTTTTAACATAACAGATTTGGAGCTGTTATTTATCATAAATGGCAAGACCCTCAGCAAGGCCAAGTAATGTTTCATGGTGTTCCTGAGCTGCTCACTGATCTTAAGTACACTATAAGCAGTAGCTCTAGCTGTATGTTCTAGAGCAAATGGGACTCTTTTCTAGTAATGTGTATTTTCTTTTGGAAAATTATATTTTTTTCATGCTGAGAATGGTCATCATGAATACTCTTACCTGTTTTCCATCTAGTGTGTACAAGCGTTTAACCACTCCTGAATCCAGCTTGATGGCATCGGTTATATCAGTAAGAACCTGTTCAAAGGAATGTGCTGTCTTCTTGTTGAGCAGAATTCGGACTGCCTTCCGTGGCTTCACTCCGCTCCTGATGATAGTGACCAGTTTAGGCCTAATGAAATCCTTATTCTCTTTTGTATCTGGAGCACCTCCTTTAGCAGTGGCAAGAGACGGCACTGAACGAGAAGTAGAAGTTGTCTTAACATTCACTGACCAGTTTGGGTTTACATTCTTTGTGTACTCCAGTTTCTTGAAGGGTTCTATGGAGCCACATACATAACTTTCCCCTGTGGAAACAAAAGGAAAAGTCCAGCAAGTCAGATTGGATTGAGAAGAAAAAAGAAACGTGGGAAAATACAAAATCAAATCCTTCTCAAATTTTTAAATATTAGTCTTATAATTCTTGATCTACAACACATAAATATTGATCTCTTCCCTTCTCAGATGCTACTGACTACTAAATGAGCGATCTTTTAAAGATCACTCTTCAGCTAACTGTTTGAGAAATGCTGTTACAAAAATCCTTGAAAGCAGCAGTTTTCTTATCAGAAAACACTATTTGCAGTGGGGACCACTGCTATTAGTAAACACAATATACAGTGCTCATATTTCACCAGCAGCCCAGCCACAGCACATTATCACAGTACTACCCCAGCCTTCATGCTTAAATGTCCCATTCCTAAGAAAACATCAGGCCCCAAATATTTCAGAGGAAATACTATGAAACATTACCAAAAAATATGGGCTACAAATAACATTTTATTAAGAAGATGGATGAAAGTGTCATGGAAATGTCTTAAGATTTGATTTTTTTTAAAGCTTTAGGCATCATAAACCCAGGATATGTAGAGACAAGAAACATCCCTGTATTATTTACTGACAAAATATATAATATATGGGGAAATGAAGACAAAGAGTAGCAATTACAGACTTCTCATCATAACAAATTTACCATACTTAAATGAAAAATAGTGGCTATTAGTTCCTCTTTCTGTTGGAGCATTATCTACAGTAAAATATTTTTGCAAATACCACACCCACACAACTTCTGGGGAACTAGAAATCAGCCAGAAAACCCAGCAGACTGCAGATTTGCACCTGAACCCGTTCCAGCTGAAGGCTGCTGTGTAAAGGACACCTGCTTGGGTGCTCCCAAACTCTCCCTTGAGCTTGACTCTGTGGCTGTGCTAGCAGTAGCACTGGATGAGTTGGATCAGCTCAGTGATCTGACTGAACACACCAAAGACACTACTGATTTTGCAACATCAAACTCATCCAGTTCATCCTCTGTCGGGGAAAAACAAACAAGCCAAACAAAAACAAAAAAACTCAAAGAAACTAATACTAGATCCAGCAAGACCACATCTTCTGGCAGCCTGCAGTTAAATCACAAATAATTCAAGATCCTATCCTGAACAATACCACAGAGACATCTGAGATGTTTTAGTTCTTCTGGGTTCAAGAGTTCACTGTATGCTAATAGCACAGGGGCCTTCATGTCAGAAATTTAGCCCAGGATAACAAAACCAGAACAAAACTCAGCGATGCACCTCCTATGCCAAAAAACATGTAAAAACCAAAGATATTCCTAACTACCCTTACCCCTAAGGAAAAGAGAGTCACAGTTCAATCATTGAAAGAAAGTATTAAAAATCAAGTTCTGAACAAGTTTCAAGGCACCCAACCAAATTCCATAGATATTACAGCACACAAGGAATAGATACAAAGAGTCACCACATTTTAAAATGGAGGCAGGGAACACTGGGACTTGAGGCTTGGATAAAGGTAGGCTCTTCCTTTTTTCCACTGCATATATACAAGATACATAGATATGTATATGGAAACATCAGAGTAGAAGGGCTCAGCTACAGGAATGAGTGGTCAAACAGTGCAGGTGCTCTTTTATCCATGTCCCTGTCCAATTGTTCTAGTATTAGCTACTCAGTTCCTGCCAGGTCAGAATGCACCCACAGAACCACATCCACAAAATTAGCAAGTTTTAAGGGAAAGAAAAGAAATCCTAGTATGACTAAGATTGCTCTTAATACAATAAATACCTGCTCTATAAAATAATTTGCAGAAGTCTAATTTAAAAAATTTTAAGTAAAATTTATTCTTGTCTACACTTGGGTTTGTTGTAAGATGCAAAATCCACCAGTTACATCTTTTTTGTTTGGTTGGTTTTTGGTTTTTTTTTTCTTGTTTTTTTGAGGGAGGATATAAATCTGGATTTTCAGGCTGAGTCCTATTAGGGAAATTGTTCACCTCAGTTGCAGAAAATAGCATTTATTTAAAAACAAGTCTTCAAATTAAAACTCACTTCTCAAAGGGCAGGATCATAAATAAATGTCGATACACAGTGTACTCAGAAATCTACTTTAGCTTATTAAGAACTCTTTTGGTTCCCCTTCCTGAAAGGACAGTGTTCCACATGATTTTTAATATCAGTTACATTTAAAGGTCAGATGGATTCCTTGAAGCATTTAACAGCAAATCAGCTCTTTATTACAAAACTAGATTTATATAAATGATCATTAAAAAAGGACCACTAGAATCACTGAAGGTTTGGAATTGTTTGAACATAAGCATTTTTGCCCTTTCCTCATTTCCAACAGTATCATATTGCATCACCAAAATATTTACACCAAAATAATCTTTACCTTTCAAGGGGCTCTTGATTTATTTCTATTTATCTATAATATTTATCTACATAATACCTATTATATATATATATAGAATACAGAAAAGAGGCAGAGCATCCAAGGCATTCTTATCTTTAATAAGAACTATTTTACATATGTTAACAGAAACACAGACGCTTCTCCATAATGTTATTTAAAACTATTTTAGATGTTATCCAGGGACTGCAATTTTCATGCAGGCTGGTCCCAAGGGTCAGGCCTGTAAGAATAAAAATCTTTAGCACCTCTGGCATTTGTATGCAGAGTTTATTTATCTCAAATAAAAGGACAAAAGATCTTCACTTAGATTTTCATTCCCTTATTTTTCACCAGTGCCTCCAGGAGAGAAGATTGTAAAAAAGGTTCACAAGGGGCATGACTTAAAAGTCCAATAAATCTAACTCCTGCTTTAGTTATTGCTTCCTCATCATCAGCTTTGAGTAATTGGCAACTGGAAGAAAAAAGTAACAACCTCCAGATACTACAGTCCTAACAGAACAAGTGTTGAGAAGGATTCTTTGAAGAAACTGGATTAAGCAAAGGGCACAGACAACAGAGGCTATTTAAAAGTGTCAATTTGATTGCAGCTCCCCAGGAGAGGGGAGCAAGTGTTTCACAGTGCAGTCAGCCATCACTAATGGAATTTTGACTCTTGATTACAGTATCAATAGCCATTAGAAAAAGAAAAGGGGAACACCCAGTTGCTTCGGGGATCGGCATCTAGGGAAAAAAAAGTGATTACTACACCTTACAAAGTATCCCTTTCCTGAAAGCCTCTTCACAACAACAGTGGAAATGAAACACGCACCACTGGAACCTTTCAAAAAAAATGCACAGCACTTGTTGGTCAGTTTCAAACCAGTAACCCTACAATTTAATTTGTATAAATGCTCAGCAGTTCAGGGAATGCCATGTGAAACAATAAATAAACCTTAGCAGTGAGAAATTAATCATGAAGCTAATAATGTTGAAGGGCAGATCCCAAAACATTGTTTATGCTTAAAAAAAAATAAATTTAAAAAGTGAAAAAAACTACTACCTGCAGTTGCACATCTGTCAAAATTCAATGCAGCTGACCTATCAGAGACATGCAACACTGGAGGATAGTTCTTATAGGTCATGACAGAATTTCAAGACTTGCTTTACCTATTAAATATTTTTTAAAATAGTATCTGTGCATACAAAGTGGTTGCTAAGGAGACATTGAATCACTGCACACAAGTACTGGAGCTTTCCTGATGCAAGTGTCTCCCTGTTTTCCACATTGGTATTAGCAGTAAGTTGGTTTTCTTGAGCTTGCTGATATTCTCCCTACCTAGTCTCCTAGAATGACCAAGGCACCATCTCTTAAAAGCCATTTTTTTGTGTTGCTTTTCTGTGATTAAGGTGACTAGGCCTAAAATGGCTTCATGAGGAAGCCAGTTGATCCTAAGTGCAAACACTGGAGAAGGAAAAGCGAACCTGGTTTGAATCACACCAGCAGAGAAGGAACATCAACCCCTCTTTGTGGAGGTCAGGATTTGCCCATTTATGGAAAATAGTGTTGATTCCTTGGAGTACAATATGTAGCAGGAATGTAAAGTTAATTTGTTAATTAGCAGGGATCCAGTTCCCCAACAGATAGGGCAAGAAATATGTCAAGAGGATGGGGAAGGGACTAGCACCCCCAGCACTCTGTGCCTAAGCATACCTGCCTTTCTTCACTCCTACCCTTTGGTTTTATACATACAAAAGGCAGAATTCTCTATCTCTGGAGAAAGGACCAAAAATTCTAACTGTGCCTCACCACACAGAGCAGATTGCAAAAGGAAGATGACCTGAATCAAATAAATTACTGATACTTGATAGTTCCCAAATGTGTTAGTTAATAGAACAATAACCTACTTTAACTACATTGCTGCTGCCTTGTCTTCCTGCAGGGTCTGAAAAAAGTGCAACAGTGCAGAAGAGATGGAGCATCTACAGGAAATAAATCTGACCTAGACATGTTCACCTTGCAATCACATATACCAGAAACTTTAAATCAGATCTCCTCTGACCTTGGAAAGGACTTCTTTCAGAAACTAACTTCCTTCTCAGTTCAGACTAAAAAGTTATTTTTTTCCTCATCAAAAGCCAAATAAAAATACTTCTTCTTCCTCTGCCCCCTCAAATTTCTGCAGTCTTGTTACAAGTAAGATAGTCACTGTACACACTTTAAAAAAAAGTCCACCAAAAATAATGTAAAGCACCTTGAATAAAAAACCACATAGACTTCCAAGAAGCTGTTAAGCAAGACACAAAAATGATCAACAGGCTAATGGATGAACAAAATAATAAAATAAACATTGCCAGAATAACCCTCTACTATTTTATGCAACAGGATCATTCAGCTGTTTGTTTATTAAACAATATAAGGATTGCAGCCATTTCTGCCACAGGATTCAGTCCAAGTTTCCCTAAATTTGATAGCCCTGGATCAAGTCCATGGTAAATATCCAGTGTAAATTTAATCCTACAAACAAATGTCCACATAGATTCAGCTCTACAAACATTTAAACAGATACTTTACTATTATTATTTTGGTAGCACATTACAGATGCATATGAATCTTTCTAGCCCATCAGTTCCCAGCTGCTGAGGTAGGCATGAGCTAGAAAAAAGAAGCCATTAGCTCTAGAGAGCATCAGAGACCACGTCAATCAATTCCTACAGTCTGGCCTGGCTGAGCTCCTCACCAACAACACCGAGTGGCTGGCAGAGTCAAGAAGGCAGCAAGAATACTGGGAAGGAGAGGGAGAAGCTGAGATACAAGCAATGAGGTGATAGTAGGAGTAGCAAGACCTGTATACAAAACAAGTCAGGACCACTTGCAGCCCACCACCTCACCAAGGATACGCTGCCTTCTGAACCCTGCACTGGCAGGCAGCCTCTCTGCTGCTCTGGGCACAAACTGCCTGCCTCCATCACGAGAGCCTTCCCAAGTCCTCGTGTGACCCAGCATTTCCTCTGCCCCGCAGCAAGGTTCACATCTCCCAAGAGTTATTAGCCGGCTACAGCTATTACTGGATTTTAAAGCTGGCATATCTTTCAAACTGCTCTTTCAACAAGGTTTGCAGCACTGAGGTAAACCCTGAGAGGCATTCATTTTTCCTCTTCAGATTATTCCTTAAAACTGTTTTTGCCATTATGCCTACACAAAACATGCAGACACAGACAGAAGTCTTTAGAATCATTTGGCAGTGCACCCAGTATTGACATGTGACAAAATTGTTTCCCAGTATGCTCTCAGCCTTGTGGTCTGGGGCTTTCAGCTGGTCTTTGACTGCCAGCTCTCAGCTGCAGGGTTAACTTTGTGGTAGGTATCATAGAAACCTAAACCAATCGATTCTGATTCTTATGCAAGACTCTGAGGTAATATTATAATAAAAAGTAATGAGAAAGGGATGAAGTTGTGGCTACAGATTGATTCTGTGGTCTTTGTTCCACAAAGCAGTACTCCAGGAGTAAAAACTGCAAATATTCTTTGCTTCAGAGTCACCTTGCATTGTTTATTTTGGGGTAAGACCTCTCCACCTTCAGATTTAAGGTTGATACAGTTTTGGAGAAGCAAAGTCCTTTCCTGAAACTTCCTTTACAGCTAAAATATTTAGCCTTCAAGAGTAACTTCATCTTTATTGTTTTTAAATGCTTTGATTGCATGTCATGCCTAGGAAATAAAGTCATGTCATACTCAGAATCCATTCTTTAAACGTAAGAGTCCTAACATCAGGGCTGACAAAAAGGAGGAACTTGAATCCATTGCATTACTCTCTTCATGTAGGGTGACAGAAGTTAGAGACCATGTGAAACTTTTTACAACAGTACATACCCCTTGTTATCAAATTCCAACAAATCTCATGTGCATAAGTCTTAACAAAAAAAAAAAAACACAAACAAACAAAAAGATGAGGAATGGGTGGGGGGAGGAAAAATCAAAATCAATCAAACCAAAAACCCACAAAACCCCACACCCAGGGATGTCATTACTTTCAAATAAAGAGAAAATGTGTCTCCATGCATCTCAAAATAACCTACTTCTCCAGCACACAGCCATGTCAATTTTGAGCTGTGTGCAGAATGAAACTATATATAACTGAAGCAAAACAGATCTTTTACAATCTTTTTCCTTTGGGACTAGCTTTCATGCAGTTCTGTGTATTTATCTCTGGGATGAAAGACAGTGGCTGCTGCCTCATTTCCCTCAAGAGCCTCTCTGTCTTTATGTATCACATGCGAAGGTAAGAGTACAGGAACTTCCTCACAGGCATAAAAGCAAAAACCAATTCTAAAAATTAAGGCTTTATACATTTGCTTTACATTGAAATCACCAAATCAATGTCCCCCCAATCACATAAATTCATAACAGTCTCAAATTAATTCGTGAATTCACACAGGAAGGGAATAGTCTCACTGTGAAGAAAGCAATGATTCATATTTCAGTAGATGGAGCACAAATGTCATTTGGCAAGAGGCAAAAATCAAGTGATTTTCCAGCTATTTAAACACAAAGCACAGCTTCAAGCTAATTAATGCTGTACCAGACGAGCCAAACTCTAATAAATTTGTATAGTAAAAAGTGGTAGGGGCTTATGCAAAAACCATCATTGAGCTAATAATATATGAACCCATGCTCCACTGCAAAGTTCTGTGAGTAAAACAACCCACCCTGCAGTTTTATACAAATAAACAGAAACCCCTTTTCAGACAGAATGAGGATGTAGCTCTCTTTTTCCACACAAAGACTGACTTCTGTAAATCCTCCAGTCCTAATGGGACAAGAAAACAAGACTCCTTGAATGATACCAGGAAGGGAAGATGCATTCATTGAAAGGGTAAAGAAAAAAGTCCCAAAGGATTAAAAAAAATCCCAAATGCCTTCTTTAAAATAAACCTAGGCTCTTGCACTGTCATTCATTTTGATTGACTGATTAATAGCTGGTATTTTTCTTCACTAGGATGCCAAAATAAACAAATCTTACAGGTTGCTGGATTTATTTTTTGAATTCAGTTCTTTATTTTCAAAACTGGTTCTGACTGGCTGCAAAAGGACTGTGCAAATCAACATTAACATCAATGAATCTTGCTTCTTGTTGAGCATACCAATCAAATAAGCAAATGCACAAAGACTGCTTTTAAACAGACGTTGATTAATATTGGTCTTTCCTCCCAGAAATTGATTTTCTCTGGCAATTAAATACTGTCCTGACAAATATAGTTTCAACTGTGCCCTGAAATTGATAACACGGTCCTAAGACCAGTTTCCTTTCATTTCACTACACCTCTGTTACTGTTACCTCCAAACCTGTTACTTAGACAGACAATCCCACTCCTTTACTTTTCTTCCTGGGGCATCTTCATGTTGCCCCCTACTTTCCTTTTTACACAACAAAGATTATTAAGAATATCAGGTTCTCAATACTTAAAAAGCTCTCCTCTGCTATGACACAAACAGGAGACAACCCAATGGTGGCTGTACACCTGCTATGCAAAGCTGTGCTCCTTTTTCAGAAGCCACATTTGGCATTACCCTTTTATTCTTCTCTCTCCATATTAGCCTTCTTCTAATCTTCTCATTACATCCTGTTACTGAAAATTCTCTCACCTGCTGCTAAAAATGAAAATCACACAGAAATTACAATCTCTGTTACAACTCTAAATCGGCTGTCTGGTGGCTATCTATCCATTCTTTACTGGTTTGTCCATGGCACACTGGGGTCAAGGGTAGGATGGAAGCAAAAATAAATGAATTGTTCTACCTTTATTTTCTTGGAACACCATCAAGCATCTGCATTTAAACTTCACAGGTAAGAAACACTCTCATTTATGTCCATGTGATAGTCAATGCCTTCATACTGTGTACATTCTGATGTTTTACAATAGAAACCCAGTTGCGGTCCAGAAGCATTTCATGTTGGAAAAGCTACTTTAGCTATCTGTAAAACTTGTGAAAAGTACTATTAATTTTTTAAGTTTAATATTCAGATTGATTAATGATGACAGCTTCTTTTGGCAATAGAACTATCACTGAAGGAGTGATAAATTTGTTCTCAATCAGCAAATTAATGACTGGCATGCCTGACATTTGACAGAGACCAAGAATTGTCAGTTCTGACCAAATCACTGGTGATGGTTTATCCTGAAGGTACACAAGCCTTATTTAACAGACAACCTAAGACCTCTACAGCTACCTGAAAGGAGGCTGTAGCAAGGTGGGTGTTGGTCCTCTCCTCAAAAGCAACAAGCAATAAGACAAGAGGAAAGGTCTCAATTAGTGCCAGAGCAGGATTAGATTGAGTATTAGGAAAAATTTTTTCATGGAAAGGGCTGTCAAGCACTGGAACAGGTCATCACTATAGGCTTTTAAGATGTGCAGATGTGACACTTAGGGACATGATTTAGTGTTGGCCTTAGCAGTTCTTGGTTAACGGTTGGAGTCAATGATGTAAGAGGTCATTTTCAACCTTACCAATTTTATCATCCGGGAAAAGGGATAAACTACAGAGGAAAAAAGTTGACAATCTACCCCAGCTGAATCATGGCTACAATATTACTCTTTTAACAGGTTGCCAACATTTATGCCATGCAATGAGGGCCTAGTATGTTACTTAAGACATATTTACCTGTAGAGAAGTGATAGGCTTCAGAGCCTTAAAAAACCAAAAACATCTGAACTGGATTTCACATAGGTTTCATTAGCACCACTGAACTTTTGAAGTTCAACAGACTAAACTCTCATTGGTTTGACCTTGCATCTTTATGAAAAGAAGGATTAGATGCAATCTTCAGGATCTAGGACTATCAACACTATGTTGAAAGGAAAAGGTTAGACACATTCAATAAGGAAATAAGTAGCAAGGCAACAATATTTCAAGGCATCATTTAAGATAGCCACAATTCTAGTCAGACCATTAGAAATCCTTCTTTTATCAATAAGAATACCATTACCTCTTTTTGAAAGACTTAAAAAGATTAGACAAAGGCTGATTCAAACTTAACTTTATACCTCCAAATCTTACTACTCACCTTCTACTAGCTGGTCCAAGGAGGAAATCTTCTTGGAGCCATCAATTGTGTAGATTGTTCTGACTCCCTGGGGCAGGTTGACGTTGTCGGACAGAGTTCGGGTCAGGTCAGCCAGGAGAGCTTCAAAGGACCTAAAGCGGTCAGGGGAGATGGCATATACAATCCCTTTGAAATACCGGTCTCCATTACGATAGAAACGAACTTTCTTGGCTTTCTTCTCAGAGCTCAGGGTCTGTAGAGTACGGGTTCGGTAAAAGCTGCAGTGGGCACTGTGGGTAGGGCTGGGTAAACCATTCACCCGGGACCCTCTGCCATATCGCTGCGCTTTATCACGCTCATCAAAATGCTCCAGCTCCATATCTCTCCCAAGGGACATCTTCAAGTTCAACCTAAGCAATGCACAAGAGGAGAGAAAAAGCTTAAGAAACTTAGAAGTTTTAAGGGAGCTCAATTTGTGTGTTCTATACATCGCTCTTACAGAGGACTACTTCCTAGGTTGAGAAAAAAGTTTGAATAAAACCATGCTACATTCACGTGGTCGTTTTTCACATAAGCGTCTTGCCATGCCTTAAGAACTACATTTAAATTAGACATCCTAATAACATCACTCACAAACCCAAATGTGAATGATAAGCAAACACTGAGAAGAGTTTGCTCAAATTCAGTATCTCGGAAAATGAGGTGACTAAGTTGACCTAATGGAAAAAAGGAATAAATGCATCAGCTTTCTACTTTTTCTCATGTTATATTCAGGTGCTATTTGAGTCTCATCTACCTTCTTAACTGTTTGCCCCCACTAAACTCTTGGCTTCAGCTGTGATCTCAAGAGGTGTTGTTTCAGAAAGGCTGCCAGTTGCCAACAACCAAGCAATTAAGAAATTTTCAGAGGAACAGATGTGGCAGGTTGGCAATGAGAATTAGGTATCACACATAGTGGGTCAATCCCAATGTTAAAAACCACCTGCATATTCCAACCACTGGTTTCCTCACTGCCTAAGCTTTGTAATAAATTATTTCAGTTGTCCTTGCACAAATGATTTACACATTCTGAACCAACAGAAGGGCTCAAACAGCACAAAATTAAAGAAAAAATATATTAGGAGACAGTGTTTTTCAGTGAGCAAGCTACTTCAGGGCTCTATGTCTTCCAAGATATATTATTAATATCCTAAGCCTAATATTCAAATTGGTTAAGGCCAACAGCTTCTTTTGCCATCACCAAAGGAGTGATAAAACCAGTGTCATTGAGGAAATAAGCAATCCATGTTTGAGTGTGAGAAACACCTGTCAGCCCTGACCAAAACAATCCCAGTTGTTCAATAGTTTACATAAACAGTTCACATGTTCTGAAATAAAATCAAGGAAGCAAATACTTCTGTTACTTTTTGACAACCAACACAATACTAAATAATACGAAGTGCACATTAATCTTCACAAACAGAAGACACAAAATACAAAAAAATAGAATAATCAAAAGATCATTAGGTTCAAAACATATTCATTTTCATTTAGGAGCCACCTAGATTTGCAGTTGTCTGCAAAATAATAAAGCACTGAAAGTTTATTTATAGCACAGATACATAGCCCTAATTTAGAAGTGGCCTCTCTCATTGATTTCCAATAAAAAGACAAAAAACAGCAAGCACTAGCTTTGTTTCAACCACTCATAATGATGTGACCATTAAAAAAAATATGTATTCAAGCCAGCTGTAGAACAGTGGGAGGAAACAGAAAAATTTACAAATGCTCTTTGACTTGCAGAAGTCTGTGTTAAACCAATGATTATACAGCTGGACCCTGATGCTGCAAAGCTGTAGGTGATGTGCTCAGCAACTTCTCAGAACAGTCCATGTGCTGGACTAGCACAAGCACCTAAGGCAAATGTGGGGCCCTAGTGGGAATTATTTACCCTACTTTGGTTACAGCTCACAACTGACTTTGTTACACCAATACAGCATCATATGCTTATGTATAAATGCAGGATTTATACTTGTAAATCCTTCAGAAGTACTTCCACATAGTGTGTTTTCTTATATATGTTAAAAAAGACTAATCTCATGCACACTACATCCTATTTCAGTGAAATTAACAAGAACATTTGCTGTAGCATTTCACTAGATAGGTTAAATGCAAAATACAGCTTAGTGGCCACATTTTGGGATTGAGAACACACCACTACAGCAGCCGTGTTTAAAAAATTTTGTCAGTTATTTTAATTCACATCCAATTCCACTGAGAACCTGGATTTAAACAATCCCAGAATGCACAAATCAGAAACTGTATCTCTGAAGCAATTCCCGTGCCAAGAAAAATGGATTTTTCTTAAGTTTGCTGTTATCTTTGCTTAAATCATCTCTAAGACACCCTCCCACAAAAAAAAAAAAAAAAAAAAAAAAAAAGTTTAGACAAAGATATATTCTTTCAGCTTTACTAATTTTGGATGAGGAGCAAGAAGAAGTGCGAGTCACTGTTGTCCTTTCTTCAACACGTTTAGCTTTTATCAATAATGTCTGTAATTCCCCACTACGTCCTTAAAACCAAGATAGAGCTCCCCTTTAGCTCCACAGTCCTGGTATGTAGAGAAAAACGTGTCTAAACGACAAGGTCAGAGCAGACAAAGAAATCCTAAACAATTTGAGCTGATATTTCCATTTGTGTGTATAACTATATAGTCTTATACAGGCAGATACGGAAAACGAACAGACACGCCCCTGAAAAACCACCATGCCAACACTTCACAGCCTAACATCTGTTAAAGAATTATTTATAATACAGGTGTGGGTGAGCATTTACAAAACCCAAAAAAATAAAAAAAAAACCACGCATGCTGATTAAAAAAAAAAAAACCCACATCACGCCGCGATGTGACTGGGACCCAGCGCAGATCGTACGGCGACTAAGCAGCAGGATGACCACTAGTCAGCGGAGGAGGGCGGCGGGTTTGGTGGGGTAACACGGCTACATGCGGCGGCGGGCTCACGAAAAGATGGGGTTTATTCTGCTGGGGTAGGGGAACCGTGTGCGAAACACGCCCATTGCTCCGGAGGGGCACCAGGCGCCTCAGCCCCCCGCGACCCGCAGGGTGCCCGAGCCGCGGGGCAGCGCCGCGCCCGCTCCCCGGGGCCGGACCGCGCTCCGCAGCCGCGGAGCCGCCCGCAGCGGCCGGCGGAGGCCGCCGCCCCGCACAATGGGCACAGGTGCATCGCTCCGCGCCGCGCCCGCCGACCGCGCCCCGGCGGCCCCGCACGCCGCAGCCCCCGCGCAGGGCAGCGCAGCACGGCCCCGGCGCTTACCTGTTCTCCGCAGCCTGGCGGGCACCTCCTCACTCAGACCTGCCGGCCGGGCGCGGAGGGAAGGCGGCGGCTCGGAATGGGAAGCGGCCAAAGAGCGGCGGCTCCCGCCCTCCCCCCGCGACCACCCGGCTGCAGGCGCAGGAGCTGCCGCAGAAAGCGGCTCCGCTGCCTTTGTTACGCCTCCCCTGGCTGTAGCGCGCTGCCGGGGAGCCCGGGCTGCAGCTGCTTCGCCTTTCTTCTGCTGCTGCCGGTTGCAGTGATTTGCATTAGCCCGGCCCTCATTGAAATGCGGCTCTTCACACCAGCCTCTCCCAGGCGCTCTCCGGAGGGCGGCGCCGCCGCCGCTGCTGTCTCCCCCTCTTTCTCTCTCTCTCCCTCCCGTTGCGGGCTCGCTCTTCCATCGGCGCTGCGGGAATGCCGCCGCCGGAGCCGCTGCCAGCCGAGCCCTGCCGGGACCGTCGGGCACCATCCCCGCGGTGGGCTCTCCCCGGGCCACATCCCGGCCGCACCGCGGGTCGCTGCCCGCCCGGCGCCTCCCGCCGCCCCGGGCAGCCCCGGCCGGGGAAGACGTGCCCGATCCGGAGCTGGTCCTAGTCCGAAAAATGCCTTGGGAAGTAATTTTAGCGAATGTGTATGTTAGTATTAGGAGGTTTGCCCGGGCGCGAAGTACTGAAATCCCACCGAGTCCTCAAACCCCCGCGACACGGATTGGGTGCTGAAGGTGGGATTGATGTGGAATTTAGGTATTCAAAGCAGGAGCCATGCTTATTCATACCACTCCCTTAGTTACAGCTGATTTTCGAGGTGACTAACTTCCATAGATGCTACAGTTTTTAGGCTGACATTTCTCAGAACGTGTGTTTGGCCAAAGGCATCTTGGTTTTCATCTGAGTCACTCAACGCCTGAGCCCATTAGGTCTTGCAGCATATTTGCTAAGCCTACCTCTACACAAAAAGTTCAGCCATATGTGATGCTTTCTCCTCATAGGCTTGTTATCCTTCGCTTTAATGTAAAAATTTAAGTGGTAAGATCCTTCTTGAGATGAAGGATCTGGTTTGCTCCCCTTTGTGCAGCAAAGACTTCAGCCCCATTCTGCTTCTCAGGTAAACAGCCTATGGTCCAGGGGGACATAGAAAGGAAGAAAACACAGTCTGTCCCTTCTGTTGGAGCTGCTCCACTCTGAAAGAATTAAAAATGCATTAGATCAGAGAGAGAGAATTAGTCTGTAACCTCGTGGTTATGGCAGTCATTTGGGAAGGACAAAAGATGGCCTTGTGTGTCTGTATTATGGACAATTTATGTGTTTTATATCCATAAATCCAGAGACAATCAGCAGAGCAGAGACTTAAGCCCAGGGTGCCCTGCTCCCTTTGATAGACCTTTAATCAGAATAGAGTCTCCTGTTTAATCTCTCTGAAGGCAAACCAAGCCTTCCATCTACAAAAAAATATGAGGCTCAAAAGAAGAAGGGGATGGAGCACTCCCTTTCTTTTCTTTTCCCCTAGAGAAGTCCACATGTAGGTTCTCAGGAGATAGGAGATTCCCTAAAGGAGAAAAATGAATTACTGCCTTGTCTTCATCATCCTGGAGGAATTTTTTAATCACTAAAGAACAGCGCAGACAGAAGTCTTCTGGCTACACATTTTCCCCTCGTTTTTGATAGGGAAATGTGAACCTAAAACCTTCAGAAAAACCTTTGCCCAAATGAGTAATAGTATTAAAATACCTGAACATCAAAAAGAGTCAGAATTCTATATACAATTGTGTCCTCAACACACTCTCACCACCTAGCTTAGTTTTTCTGGATCTTGTTCTAAGGCACTTAAGTCTTCCTCTATGGACAATGAGGTGGAGAGTAACTTTACTATGAAGACTGTTGTTTTTCAGGTGCAAGTTCCTAAAAAATGAGCCTGTCCACATTGAGTATTTCACCAACTTTTTAGTCTGTTTGGTCTGAAAATGCTTAGACAAAACAGATACCGGTGATATTGGTAACTTTGGTATACTTGCGAGAAAGGAAACTAATATTAAAAGAATTCTGGTTGTCTTACAACAAAACTTTATTCTTTAAACCAGTTCTTTTGTAGGTCAAAAATCAAATAAAATATTCATGACAGTCTTAAATGATAAGAAAGAGCAGGCAATCACAAAGATTAGAGATGGGAAATACCATTGTGGTCCTGAAAAAGGAGTAAGCTTTAACATTCTTCAGTGCTTTGTTGAGTTCATTTAAAATGTCTCAATTAAATGTCTTGGGGCTTCAGCTCCCCAAAGGAAACATCCCTTTAAAGCTGAATTCCTCCAATGAAAAGGATTTTTTTTTCTGATGAACAGGTTAATGGAAGTTTCTTATGTTTCAACTCATTACTTTAGCTATAGTGCCCTGTATTCACGTACATAATTTATTTGTCCCATTGGTGTTTACATCTCTCAGACATGTATTATTAACATCTAGCCTAAGTGTTCAAAATATTTCACAGATGTTCAAGAAAGACCTTCACTCTGACTATATCAAAAAAAGGTCAAAAGAAAAGAATACAGTATAAATTAAGGCAAGAGTATAAACCCAGTAGGAAAGTATCTTTTAAAATACGTTGTTTTGTTCATTTGAAGTTTTGTGTCTAACATAAAGACACAACACAATAGTGTAGTCTGTTTGTCAAGCATTCTTACCATGCTTTTATTTTTATAGCACTTTAAAATATGCATTACCTTTTTTTCTTGTGTTTGTTCTCTATTTGAATTAAAACAATGCAAGTCCGAATAGAAACAAAACCTGAATAAAACATTTCAACAGCTGTAGATTCATCCTGTTAACAAAGTATACTGTTTTCCTAATAGAAAATAGTCTTTCCTTGTTGGACAGACTTTGAAATGTTGTGTATTTCCAAGACCCCTGTAAATGCATCTTTATAAACCACAGTACAGTCATTTCACTTTGGATAAAGTAACTCTGACTTCTCATCTCTGTTGATCAAGTTTTTCAGATCTAAGAGTCTTCCAACAGTTTTAGCTTTTCTGAACATTTGTAATTTTTGAGTACCTTTGTCAAAGTAGAATCAGATGCAGTTACGTCACCACCCAACACCCCTATATCTTGAAGGCTGTACAGAACATTGTTCTGGGTTCTTCTCTTTAGTTGGCTAACCACTGTGACCCCTAATTCCTTTTCAGAGTCACTGCTTTCCAGGACACAGTCTCCAGTCTTCTAAACATGACCTACATTCTTTGTTCCTGCTGAATGACCTTGCATTCAGCTGTCACAAAAAGCACGTTAAATGATCCTGGCTCACTAAAGGATGTCAATTTCCCTATGGAAAAACTGTTTTTTCTTTGCATTATTTAGTGCTTTGTGCATTTCATGTCATCCGAAAATTTTACCATTAATGTTGTTATATATTTCTTCAGATCCCTCATAAATTTATGCAGCAGCAGAGGACAGCATTTTCTGAAATGCAGGGCTCAATCGCCCATGGCAGGGTGTGTTTACAGCTCACTCCACTTCTCATCAGAGAGGCACTCTGCTCTCAGGATGCCACACCAGGCCAAGGGAACTGGTCCTGACATTGCTGCATATGCCCAGCTCAGCAAACAGCCTGTGCCAGCTCCCAGCAGGGATCTGAGCAACTGGAGTGGCACCAGCCAGCTGGGCACTGCAGAGCCCTGCGCCAGCCCAGGCTGGGCTGGGAGTCCTGGCACCAGCCACACGTCGGGAAAAACTCACTTCTGAGAAACAGCACAACTCTACAAATTCCTCAGGCATTACCCAAGGGATGGTAGTTAGCTGTTCATACTGGCATTTATAGAGCCACCATTTAGCTGTTACACAATTAATTGTTGTGTGTTGCACTGATTTTGTACAATGCCAGTCACTTAATTAGGTTGATATACTGCTGGAGGTCTGTCATTTTACAGAAGCGTATGTTAGTGCAGTCATCTTCATCAATCATATCCAACAATTTCACCCAGAAAGTTGCCCAATTTGACATGCTCATTGTCACTAGTTACACAATCATTTTTGGTATTGGTTATGTCATGTACCATCCATTTGTTTTACCTGCTAGTGATTCCAGCACAGATAGAATTATAAAATCAAGGTCATATTTTTTGTGTTGTCCAAATGTAACCTTGGCTTTATCCATGTTTTACGTCCTTAACATCCTAAAATTTCTTGAATAGCAACATTAATTGTTCAGGCAGACCAGTAATAATTTCTTTTTAAATTACTCATGTACTAAAAATTATATCCATATTATTTTAGGCAAAAGGATATGGCATTCATGACTGGGATGGGACCATATTATGAAGAACTATTAGTTGAATATTTCTGTCTGTTCTGCATTGTTATTATAAAATTTCTCATTGTTAATTTCTCATATGTATGTCATGTATACTTCACTTGTCACAGGCTTACAATAATGGGCAAAAGAAAAGTTTTTGCTAGATTATCTGTCCTGTATTTCTCTTCATTGAGGCGTTTAAAAAAAAAATACTCTTTCTAATGGCACAACTGGATTTTTGAATCTGGTAAAATCATTGACTGTTACAGACTCTTTTCCTCATTTGTTTTCTTATAAGTGACTTCTCCAAGAAATTTGTGTTTTTAAACTGCAGACCAGGAGTTAATTCTCTTTACATAGAGCAGATATAGTTACCTGATGGTCATTGGATAAAACATCCTTAAAGTTATTTCTACATCTTTGTCTGCTGGAAAGAGGTCTCATTGTAAAGGGAACACATTCACTTTTGGAAAGTTACCTTATTTCACGTTCTGATATTATATGAATGCTTTAACAATGTCAAAGAAAGACCTTCAGCATGGCTTGTCAGACTTAAGTCTCTTATTTTTCTTTCAGTTATTATTATTTCAGGGATGGGCAAGGACATGTTTAAAGAGCTGTTTTGCTGATTTGATTTGCCTGTAATGGTTACACAATTAAACCTAAAGCACTGTCTTTTGGGTTTAGAAATTATAAATGAAGCATCCATGTGGTGGGTCAAATCCTACACGTGAAACAACTCTATCCATCTCCAAATATTCTCCATCATCATGTAATACAGAAAGATATACATTTGAATAAACTCTTCCTATAATTTTTCTTCTTTCCATTTTGCCAAGAAGCTGAATTAAAATAATTCTGAAGTGTAGGATCTGAATTTTTGCTGGTCTTTGGTTTAAACTAGTTAAATGGAATTGATATTCTTTTCTGACTGTTAACCTTTAACAGAAGCAATTTAAATAATTTAGAATATGTATGTTAACAATAACCTCAGCTCAATCTCAGTGGTATTCACATGCTCTAGGCTGAAGATTTCATGACTGTCTTTTTCATTTGGAGAGACAGCTGGAATGTTTTATGAATATAAATGCACCAATTCTTTTGGGGTTTTTTTGTCTGTGTTTTTGGTTTTTTGTTTGTTTGGGGTTTTTTTTTTTTTGTTTGTTTTTTTTAATGACCTAAGAACAGCATATGTGGTAGTTCTGTTTACCAACATTTTAAAAATTAGTTAGAGCGGCTAGGGTTGGGATACAATTTTTGCAAACATTACTTTTAAAAAGGAGATGCTTCCCAAAAGAATTTAAAGTGTGAAATTCTTCACCAACTATTCGCACTTTTGAATTAAAGCCCCAAATAATATATTTTTGCCAAGTGGGTCTTGTCAATCAGAAGAGGGCTGGAATATCACAGTAGGTCAGGCAGGAGGAGAGGGAGGGATAGACGTAAGCTCATCCTCAGATAAGAAGTCATCCAGTGTGTGTCCCAAGTCCCTAAGGGTTGTGTGAGGAACATTAACAGGAAACACCAGGGCAAACCTCAGGTCATTCAAAGAGAAATGAAGTGGGAAGAATTTAGTGACACAGCAATTGTCTCAAATTTTCAGTGCACAGGAATAGTGTTTTCACCTTCTAGATAGTATTTTTTGTGGTGCACTCGCCGTGCAAGGTTGTCAAGCAGTGTCTGCTGGGTTCCACAGCTCCTGTTTACTCAGATCAGATCCTTTGGGCATTTTTCTGAATGAGGAAATGGATGCCATCCTCTCTCACAGTCTATTCCCAGGTTAAGGGTGTGAGGCAAAGCTATTGCTCTAACAACTGCTACTCCTTACATTGTCTACACTGATGGTCCTGCCACTCAACCACCTCAGGACAAAGAGCTGCAGCAGGTATAACTAATTCTATTGTGCTTAATTAAGTATTTATCTACATTATTGCTGAGAGTAAAATTCTGATTAATTTAGAGGAGATTCAACCCTCGACCTGACATGGTAATCCTAGAGATTTCTGCCTAACTGTCTAATACTATCAGTGCATGCATAAAAAGTAAGTATTATTTTAAGATGCTGAACAGGAAATACTTTTATTTCCAAATTATTTAAAACATAAGGTCTAGAGACCTTATAATGTCTCTGGTTATGCTAATTTGGCTATTCTTACCTACCATAAGGCTGGGCACTGCTATAAGGTTCATCAGGTAAAAGACAAACAAAATAATCACAGATATCATTCCAAAATATTGCTAAAAAAACCTAAGGTAATATACAGGCAGTGGAAGTTTTGTGTCTGACAGAGCAGACTGTTTTAATTAGCAGTATTCTAATGGAATAATTGTGACTCTTGTGGTAATGTGGCTTAAGGTAAAATCAGATCAAAGTATAACAGTCATCACAGATTATGTCAGGGATGCACAGACAACTAAATCAGTACACACAGAGGAAAAATAATGGAAACTGGAAACTCTCTGAGAGAAACCAAATATCCATTAAATGGAGACGACATCTAAATGTAGTTGACAGTCTTCTCATCTTCTCCCAGAGAAAGAATTTAAATGCTTAAAATTGGATTCAGATTTTAGAAACTTAAATACAAAACTAAAATCATCCCAACATATCACCCCTTCTGGACAGTTCCAGGCACCTCCAGTTCTACTTCAACAAACCAGAATTAGTCCAAAATTTTCAAAACCTGACCTTGAAAAGTCTTCAGCCAGTGAAGACAATGCTCTGGGATGATTCAAAATTAAATATTTTTAAGAGCTTCTATTTTAGAATTACTTGTTAAAAATGTAAAGCAAAAGCTCTGGGCTGATGTAGATTGATGCTTTCTGTAATTTTAAAACTCTCTGGCTTTTCAGCTCAGTCCTTTGATAATAAATAGAGCCATTGTAATCTATAGGGTAACCATGTTTGTGGCAGGAAGTTAATGAGGTCTAGAAGAGAGTAGGGTAGCTGACCAATAAGTGTTTTCCTGTTTTTCCATGTATGTAGTTACATTTTGAAGGTTTAGGTGCAGTCAATGTGAAATAAATTCATGTATAGCTTTGCAGACAAAATTTGATAAAAAGATACTGTTGCCACTAATAGCCATAAAGAAGTCAAAGAGAAATCTGAAGATTACATTCAAATAATTGTTGATAGAAAGGAAATTGGTATTAAGAAAGTTAATTCACATGCTCTTAGTTAGTAACAAAGCAAAATCTAATTTGCCATGAAAGTGCAATTTAGAGTCCTCTGTTTTGAAGAACTAATTAATTTTGCTTTAGCACACAGAAGTTTAGTGTAAAATATCCCTTGAAAATTTATGAGAAAGGCTGTTTTACATAAACAGAATTATACCTCATTAAACCTTTAAAGAACTGTAAATCATGCATAGTTTAAGTTTGTAAAGCTTCAATAAAGGAAGTTATTGTGGAAAAAATAGCATTTCTTTAGGGTTAAAAGTTAATTGATGATATTGTAGTAGATAGTGACATTAAAACTTGTCTTTTCTTTCTTCCTTTTTGGATGATGTAGGCCTAGGGGAAACTGCCTCCAAACAATTCTTGTTTTCTTTCCTCAGTTTAATTTTACAGCATTATTACATTAAGAATTATCTAAACAACAGAAAATCCACTTCTGATTTAAAAAAAAAAAGGAGGCTTTTTTTTTTTTTTTTTTTTTTAATGCTCTGGAGTGCCATTGTGGAAGGAATCAGACATTAAGAAGATATGTGATGCTTCCGTGGACCCAGAAGCTGTCACAGAAAGTTTCAACCATTTTTAAATCTTTTTAATTCCACAATTTTCCGAGAAGAGGAAGATCTTCTCTTTAGTTTGTCAGCTTCCTTTTAAAGTATTTCTAATTCTTCAATTAAATTTCCTTTGTAAGGGATGTCTCACAGTGATGTCAAAATTTCCACGATAAATCAAGGTTTCCCTGTAAAGCCAGGAGACAAACACTCGTTTCTCAGTCTGTAACACTGCTGTCTGCTGTGATGGTAACATCTCACTTTTCTAAGTGGCAAGTTATTTTGAGAGTTGAAGAGTAACCAGTGTCAAGGTTGGAGAGGAAGATTCAGCTAAGCTTTTCTTTTGGTCACTCTGAGTCTGCCTTCATTTGTCCTCTGTGGAATCTCACAGTTCCCCTATCCCTCAAGCAGTCCTGGAGCTGAAGCTCTTTACCATTTATGATTTACCCAAAAGGACTGGGGGAGTTTGAGTCAGTAACCTGTGAAGTGTCACGCAGTGAAACAGGTCTTGCCTCTCTCTTTATCTCTGTCTGTCCCTCATGCATTTGTGCAGTGCAGCACTTTGCTTTCCTAGTCTATCTTGTTGCCCAGAGGATATCTGAGCTCTGCAGTTCCTCTCTTTCCTCCCTTCCTCCCTCTGCTCAATCACATGCTATAAGGTGCCAGACACATCCCACACCATACCCCAGTCTGTACTGCTCTCTCATGCACAGGAGAAAATACTTAAGGAATGTACAAAGATGCGAATCCATGTTAAAAACAAAATAGTACTTATTTTGCAGAAGAAATAAAGCTCTTAGAAAGATTTTTTTAAACACTCTAAAGATATGTTTACATTACTTTAAGACACAAAATTTTGTGATAGCCATCCATGAAGCCTCAGTCTTATCCAAATATATAAAGAAATGTTGACTATGTCTCAATTTTGTCCTTGCAAACTTGTTCTTGCCTCTGGCTTACAGGGTCCTTCTTCTGCCCCGCTATCATTCTTTCAGCCTGTGTTCTCAAGCTATGACTCTTCTGGCCTTGCCTTCTCAGGAAGGGTCTTCAGGACCTATTCACTGACCCTTAACATCTTATATGTCTGTAAGAGTTGCTATACTGAATTTCTTTTCTGCCTATTTCCTCAGGCACAGTGCTGCCAGATGTCTGAATATAGCAAACATCCCATTAACCAGGAAAAACACATAATCTCTCTCGGAACAGCACTAAATTTAACATGGTCATTAAAAAATGCTGCTAGGGATTCATTTCATAGACTTGCTACTATTCTGCAGCCTACAAAATAAAAGACTAGCACGCCATCTTAATTACACCAAATAATTATGAGTTGCAATCAGAGACTCTTAAGGTAAATTTACTCCAGAAACTGAGGGGAGCATATGAGAAGGAGAGGGAATTAAAATGAAGTTTATCATAAAGCTGAGATTTTCCTTACTATGCATGTTACCATGTCAACCTGAGTTATGCAGCATCACATTTGAAATCTATTCAAGACCCCTTCAAAAGCTTAGCAACTAACCAGGATATTATAGATGGATTACAGCTGATTTTGACATCTTTTGCATGATAAATGCTACTTAACCACATTCTTTTTCTGGTTTAATATCAAATACAACTGAGCAAATGTTTAATTATATCCATGCAGATGGTTTATTATGTAAGAGATAATTACTTGTCCCACTTTTTATGTACTAAACTATTCAGAAAACATGAGACAAAATAATTTTAAGACAGCAAGTAACTTAATATAAAGTATTATTTCTTGCACATAGCCGAGAAAAACATGAAACCTCAATATCCTGTATGTGTATAAGCCTCAGATGGTTTAATGGGGATTCTTTTGAGTTACTGTGTGAATATTTCCCATGTTCTAGCTGCCTTCTTAATGTCAACATAGCTTTCCACTGCTGCCTGACAGTGGCCTAAAGCCTTTCATTGAAGATTGAACTAATGTAAAGTTTGACAGCTAATCTTTCAGAAAATGCACCTTTCTTTGTTTTTAAGTACTTAAATATAAATAATATTTTTTTATAATTTAAAATACCTTACATATGTTATAAGAAGTATTAGTTACTATTTCAGCATAGATTTGAGTGTTATATAAGCTGGTACACAACAAAAGTTGGTAGAGAGATGCTATTAAAGAATTTGAAGATTTTTACCTCTCTCCCATGTTAGTTGAGGTACTTAAATACTTTGAGGAAGAAAAGATGCAAAAAAATATTACTTAAAAGCAAAATAAATGTATCAGCCTGAAATTGTTTAAATTTGCATTCTTAGTAAAGAACCTGGAGTCATTTTTGTAAAACACTGTGTTAAACCTGCAAAAGGGAATAACTCCAGAAGTGATAAATCCATTGCACAATATAATGATAATCACTTCACTATATGAAAGACAGCAATAATGCAAATTTACCATCAGATGCAGAAAGTTCCTGACTCCTAAGACAGATGCTGAAATAATTGTTCCCAGAGCAGCAGAGCAAATGGAGTTTAGCCAGTTGCACATCTTGCCTATATTGTTTCTTGGATGTCCAGTGGTGAGAGAGTTTCTTAATCTTTTCCTCAGCACAGACAAAAATACCTTTTCTCTCTAGCCAGGTGTCTTATTTCATAATATTTTCAGGAATTCAAAATAGTTTAGTTCTCTCCTCTTCTCCAATTTGATTACAGTTTCCAGTGCCTGCAGATGATCAGGAGGCAATTGATGGACATAATTTGTTCAACAAGGGCAGCAAGATGGCAGTGATCCTCTAGAAAGTGGGAAGAGTCTCTGCGGAAGAATGGATGGTTCATACCTTATCACTGCCAAGTATATGGTGAAAGTTCAGGTAGGTGCTCAGTTTGACAGTGTTTGCTCTTTAATTTAAAGCAAACTAATTTTTATTTGAGGATCACTGAATTTTATGAGTTTCATATCTTTAGCTAAACCAGTACAGAAAATCTCTGTCTCAGCAAATGTCTTCCAGACAGATCCATTTATGCAATCCCTGCATGTTCCTTGGGCAGCTCAGCATATTCCCCAAGCATCCATAATCTCAGTGAGAAAATTGTCTTCCTATGCTACTTCATATTCCAGAATTAAAGTAGGACTACAGAATAACCAACACTCCCCTCTGGCTCATTTATGTTCTGTTACATTTGCACACAGATAACATGCAGAAGCATAACCATACTGCCTGTTAACTCAAATATGTAATTCCTGGGCTGTGGTTTCCAGGGATGCCATCATTTTGATAATACCTGATGATGCTGGATACAGAAATAGTCCAGCAGAAGGTGGGTATCTGAAACCAAGGTTACTTATGTTGCTTTCTGTTTTCTCCCTTTCCACTGGCAAACAAAAATAGGGAGCAAGAGGGAGAAAGAACCAAAGGGCAAAGGTAAATTATAAAGAAAGAAGAAAAATCAGAATAATAATTACTTTTCAGTTTTGTGAAGAGATTTGAAAAATGTACCTGTAGCAAAAGCTGTGCATTTGTCAGGCTTATGAGACAAAAAATTATATTGTTAGAAGTTGATAGATTTAATTTGCAAGGATGACTCTTCACAAACTAAGACTGAACTCCGTATTAAGATGAATCCTTGAATATCTGGTTTGAAAAATGCTTTTTCCTCCTTTCTCATTAAACAGGGATTGCTTTATTGCTGCTGGGCATACACAGTGAGTCCTTCAGTTTCCCCTTGGCCACATACTGTATAGTGCAAAGCTGGAAGAATTGCCCTAGATTCTGCACCTTTTCTGCCCTTCTGTCTGTGTAAGAAGCCATGAAAACTGCAGAAAGAAATGTTGTAATAGCGATTCTCCTGAACTCCCTGCAGAGTTTTTGGTGTTCATACTTTTTCATTCTCTAGCTAGAGAGGAAACACAAAGCTTCAGGGTGGGAAAGGATAAAACAGGCACAAAGCTGGATGAAGAAAAAAGAGGAAACAAAGTAAAGATGGGCTTTAAAAAGTATGCTGCATGTTTTAGAATTATAACTATGTGTGATGATAATATGCCTGTGAAAAGCCACCGGTCTAATCAGTAGGAATGTGTGCTTTTATGTATATCTAATATCCCATGCCCTCAGAGACAAAAGTTAAAATGAAACTTGTCAGCCCCATCTATATTTCACAGTGTGCCAACTTAAAACAAAGAGGTGCAGTGTGTCTACCAAACTTAAGTAAAGCAAATTTATTAGATGATATTCTGAATAAATCATGTACATGATTGGTTTTGCTACAAGATTCTATAGATTAAAATACTCTCCTTTAGGTACATAAGGAGTCCTGGCATGTTTTCCCACAAATAGGATCTAGCAGATAAAAGCAGAACACGTATATTCCTGAATTTATGAAAATTTAGACATGTGTATGTGCTGAGAACTGAGGAACTGCATAGCTATATGGCAAAGAGGGGGTGATTGCCATGTGGGGGCTGAGAGGAAGAAGCAGGCTGCTGTGTTGAAAACTGAGGGGGAGAGTGGTTATATAAAGATGAAAGACAAGGTACTGCCTACAAGCCTGATATAAGAAGATATAATTTGGGAAGAATCAGTGATAATGACACCTAAACAGGAAAGGGAAAGGATGTGTATGCCCATGTACACACATCAGACACAAAGCAAAATAAGACAAGGGAGGTTAACTGTTTAGTATTTAGTATATAGATCCTTTTATGTTTTACATCCTAACCTCTCCATCCTTTTTATTGTATGTTTCTTGTATGTATTTTTTCCCTTGGATGCAAGAATGACCTAAAATTCAAAGGAAAGTAAATTGCCTTGTTTGGGGTTGTTTTGTTTCCTTTTGTTTTGTTTTTAAAATGAAATGCAATACAGCAGACTTAAAAGGAATTTTGTCTATCCCAAGCAACCATAAATCCACCCCTCAGAGAGCCAAGGGAGAGTCAAACCTATAACATATATAACATATGTAAAATACCTGCTGTTTGAGAGGTACAGCCCATTGGTTTCTCAGGCTTTCCCTTGGAAATGTTTGCCACGGTGTGATTTGTGCAGTACTCACAAGCATATGCTTCCTATATTAACAGTGCTAAAGAAAATACTGCCATTTATTTTATGATTCAGTATATTGCAGTGGGGGCCCTTTGCATGTGACTGGTAATACAAATGGCATATAAATAGCCCCTAAAAGCAGAGGGGGGTTGTAATGGGCCACTGGTATAAAATATTCTTTTATCTTCTCAGTTGATGCTGTATTTGGGGAATTCTTATTCTCACAAGTATTAGGTTATGTGTGGAGTGTTAAGGCATTTATAAAATTAACGGTTCTATTATACCAACTAATGGAAACTGGCATCAGTTGTTAATCAGACCAGTAGCCTGTGGAAATGAGAACTGTGTGATAATGGGAGAGGGGGCTGTGTGTGCACATTGGTCTCTGCCTCTCCCTCCTAAGCACTCTGGAAAGCCTATTGCCACAGAATGGCTGGCCTTTGGCAGAGGGAACACGGCTGTGCCTTGCCATGACCGGCGGGAGGAAAACCCTTTGCCCTTCTGCCCACACAGTTCTGAGCTGAAGGACTCAGTAGAGAATGACAGTACCAGGTCTGCCTCAAGCAATGACAGACAGCAAGCATCTTCTCAGCTTAGTCTCTACCCTAGATCATCCTAAAGCTTTAATCCTAAAGCTTGTCCTTCAGCCTGGTGCACCTCTGTGGTCATCAGATACTGACTAATTGTCTCTTTTGCTTCTATTATCCTCGTAGAATATATTCATGAAGTATTTCTATGTATCCTTGATGGCAGGCTCAGAGTCTCTGCTGCCTTCTTTGCAGACACAAATTTGCAATAAAATATACTAAAATGAAGAACTGTGATTATGGCCTCTGAATATTGTATTACTTTCCCCAAAAGGGACAAATGAAAACTAAATAGGAAATGAAAGTTTCCACTCCTCTCCTAAGGGTTGTTGTTACAGTCCTTGGTTATGAGATTTCAAGGGCTGGATCCGTGTCTGCAATTGTATTCCAGATTTCTCTGAAGTGTCTTCAGAAGATCTTTGTTGAATGTTTTCTTTATAAGATTGGATTTGAAAAAGAGGCGAGGCGATACATTTTCTGTTTCATGTTTCATGTTTTATCTTGACTGCAGCAACAAAAAGGCATCATCAGACTGAAGATGTCTGGAAAGTAATATTTCTGCTGATCACATAAATTGTAAAATAAAACCAAGTCAGTTCTCCTTAGATTTGAAGCATCTTCCTTAGCAATTACAGAAACTGAACTTTGATGTGTAGCAAATGATAGAAAGACTGCTTAGGTGAGGAATCTAAAACAAAAAGGTTTGTTTTCTAAACATAAAGCAGCTGTTTCTAAATAATGAAAAAGATAAATAGAGAACAAATATTAGAGGGATAAGATGAAGAAGACATCCAGAAGTAGAGCTGAGCATGGGTGAGATAAAGGATAGATAATGCAATTATTATAAAACCAACCAGAATTATGACTTAGCATTACATTTACCTGTATGCTGATTGAAGCATTTGCTGTTTGATGCATGTGAAGGTATACTTAAGCCTGCTAGAAATCAGTAAACCTAATTATTTACTTAAATCTTTGCCGTTAATTAAACTGTACACAGAATTTTACTTTGTTTAGAAATAACATAAAATAGCATGTATGCCTAGTAGCTTTAAGAAAATGCTAGGGATTGAAGAAAAAAGGTAATTATATAAGGAAAGATTATATGTGCCACTCAAAACGGTGAGAACAGCTCTGGTGAAAGAACTCAATTTCTCTAAAGCATAGCCAAGTTTGCAGAGCTGAAAAGCTGTGTTGAGCTGTTCATCTTAGGTTTGCACATTTATATTAAAGAAAATCCCACCCTGATTCAGCACATTGCTAACAGCAGCAGAATTGTTAAGAAAATTTCAAGGGTTGCAGGAGTAGTAGACTTTTGGCATATAAATGAAAGCTGGGGATGGATATAACTGTTTCCCCAGATCAAAAAAAAAAAGCATGCATTTTATAATAGGCAGAATGCTATGAACCCAGGGGACTTTGAAGTCACTGGACTGCAGATGTTTTTATTTAGAGGTTGTGGTGGAACAAACCTATACCACTTTTACTCTGAACAGAGTTTTGAAACTCTTTGCATTAGTAAAGTAACATTATTGAAGACATCTATGCCAAAGACAAATACTTTCTGTGGAATGATACACACTGAAGTGTGTGGATACCTCATCAAAGTACAAAACCTATGAAACAGGCTCTGTGGGACCACAGCACACATATGTTCTGCAGCAGGGTGGGAGCAGTGCAGGGGAAGTTCTTCTGTAGGTAGCTTGTTGCCAATAACACAATTGTGAATTTGCCATCAGTTGCCTGAATAACTGGTAAAGGTTAGTATTATTGGCTGTACCTGCATTGCTGAATGCATTTCCTACAGGGAGGCTGTCCTGCAGCAGGACAGCCCTGCACTCCCAGATGCAGGATGGCTCACTGTCCATGCTCCTGTCCCCTCCTGCCTGAACAAGCTGGATGCATCCAAACTATCCCAGGGCTCCCTCCTTGGGGACTTACATGAGGTTGCTGAGAAACATAATTAGGTTTTAATAGCTTGCATATTCTGGTAGAAATTGAAATAAATTGTTTCAGCCTATCAAGATCTGCATTTTTATAACATGAAACAGAAATAATGTATTACCTCTTTTGGGGAAACATGTAAGGCTGCCTGAGGCTGCAAAGCCCACTGAGAATGGGTTGCAAGAATGTAATGCAGGAGTTTACAGCTTGTTTAGGGTCATATCATCTTTGGAGAACACTTTTTGGACTGGATTGTCCCCAGAACTGCACCTAGACTTTATTTTGTGGGGAACTAAATGTTTCAGTCCAAAGGAATGCTTACCCTGAACCAGTATATATGATATAGATGATCAGGGAACCAAGACCCAGAATACAACTGGAGGAGTAAGATGTTTGGTAGTTCTGAGGTACCCCTTGAGAAAAGGTTATGAATATACAACCCCTATTAACCATTCAGAGAACCTAATAATTCTCTGAAAATATATAAACAAGTCACCTGTGAAAAAGGACAATATGAATCTTATTACTTTTCCTCATTCAACTGCTGCCATATAAAATGGTTTTTGTTTGACAATCTCTCTCTTAGTATTAAAAATAAATTAGTATTAAAAATAAACGCATTTTAAAATTATTTTGCCATCTCTTATTAGAGGTTCAGGCTGATTTTTAACAAGAAATATAATTTCAAAGAAATCTAACTCAGTGCCTTGCTGTAAATTAATTACAATTGTTTGCAACTTTCCTTTAGCACCATTCAGATCACTGGAATTAACCACTTAAATGGCACATGGGTTACAGGTTTCAGCTTCACCAGTTCTGTAATTATGAAAGGCAGTTTTATCTCCTGTTTTGAGAAGTAAAAAAAATAAATTAATTAATCATACAAGTATGTATAAGGAGCACAGAAAGGTGTGAGCTGAGTACTAGGAGATCTACCCTTGAGTTAATTCAAAGCTGTAGAAGACCCAAGAAGAACAGTCTTGGGAAAGGGAAGTTGAAAAAATTGGTTGTGCTCTAGGCATCGGAACCCTTTCACATGGGCCTGTGCTTCCCATAAAGTACACATGGGGAACAAGGAATATCAAAACAGGCTGCAAAGCTGGGTGAAATGAATGTTGTCCCAAGTTTCTAGATCTCAGTAGGTTTTAGGGGTGAGTGCTGCAAAGTGTTTCACCTATGAAGACCAATGCTCCTCGATGTGCAATGACACAGGGTATTATGAGTATGCACAGATAGCACTTCATGCCAAAAAGAAAGGATATCAGTCAACTTCAGGTGCCTCCATCCTTAGTACAGAGCTGTATAGGGAGTTGCTGACATGAGTTTATTGCTGTCCTCCATATATTCAATGAGACAAGAAAATTGACTTAAAAATCATTGTTATTGGTGAGAAGATGAGCAGCAGATTGCAGCAGAATACAGCAGATTTCAATCTACCAGGCACACTACAAAATAAAATGTATTAAGATGCCTTTAACTGCGTAACACAGGTGCAGTAACACTGTATTCTTCAATACTCTCTTTCACCATTATGTAAAAAAATGAAATTAAACAACAAGTCTTAAGGCTCATGCGAATTTAAATATTAATATTTCCTGTAGAACTGGGATCTTATTAAAAGTACATCTTTTACAAATTAGGTTTTGTGAATGAAGAGGAAATTTAAGGCACATATTTCAAAGTTACTTAAAATTTATTTCCTAATGGAAGCTCTTATTATAAAATTGACTTTTTTAGCAGAACAAGGCCTCAACAGAGAGTAAAAATCACTTGTTTTATATAGGCAAGTTCTACTATAGTTACTCCAGAAATCATTAAAAACTACTAGACTTTTATTGTATTTAGAAACTAAAATGTATGGGGTTAGAAAGCTAGATGATACTGGGAAAAGTTTCAAGAGGTAATTGATGTGTTTCAGTAGAGCTATAAAAGAAGTTCCATTAGATCAAGCAATATTCATATAAAATAACATCAACAGAAATCAGTTTCATGGCAAAAATCATTATGTCTTACACAGCACCTTGGGAACCTCCATGCTGTTAAGCACTCACTGTTTGAAAATTGCGCTTTCCATCAATTAAATCTCAGATAAATGAAGCTGTTCTTCAACAAATTAGAAAATAATTTAAAGAGTTAGTTTTACATGTTAGTTTTACATGTCATAGGAAAAAAAAATTCTTTACCGGGTTATGCAAAATATTCAGGGACTTTTGCAGACCAAAAATCAAGTATGAGTCAGGAACAAAATGGAGTAATAAGGAGTTACATGGTTTATGATAGTGTTCAACCTCCAACCTTGTGACCAGATGTGACACCAGCAAAATACCTGTATTCCAGATTAATCTGGAATTGCAAAAGGCAGAGCAAATTAGATGGCTCAAGATACTGCTTCTCAGGTGACTGATACCAGGCTTGGATAGCAGATAAGATTGTACTTTCAATTAGCAGTTTCTCATGTTGCTCCTCTGCAGTACTCCTTAGCAAGAGATCAGCTTTGTTCTCAGTAACTCTGAACAGTGATGGTGGGACCCTCATAGAGAAAAGAACAAATTCAATTTTGTAAAGGAAGGTTTGTAAACAGTGAGCAATATAGCATTGTTGCATTATTTATTTTAAGTATTACACAGTAAAAGCTTACTGAATCATACACAACAATCTGGCTGAGCTTCACCAGTCTGAATTTTGCCATTGCTTTTGTTTAATATCCTGTACATGTTGGGCTCTACACATTCATGTTCACAGTGTAACAGGCACAGAAAAATATCTGGATAACTAATTAATATTTGGAAAGCATTTGTACTTTCTAAATTCCAACAATTTAAATTTCACGTTTAGCGCAACAGGTTAATTGTCTGAATTGGCTATAAATTACCAAAATCTTAATATTTTAATAATTATTTCAGCACAACAGCGATTGCATGTCTCATTTTCTTCACACAAATCTTTAAAAAAAGTATGAGAAGTGCCTTATTTATATACTAAAAAGAAATAAAAGGAAAATTGTGTCCATTCAACCAGGTCCATTAATTCAATTATGCTGATTTTAAAACAGATAATACTCAGATTAGCCTTCCATCCAGTATTCCAGTCAGAATCTAGATTGTCTTCTGTGCTCTTCTGATGTACATGACAATTCCCACAGGAATCCTTAATGTATTTGTAGACTATTTTCAGATTCCATTTTGGTGGCTTCTAGAAGAATCTGTGCATGAATCTGCCAATTCCTCACATCAGCACTGACAGTCCAAAGGCAATCTAGTGAGCTGAATTAATTAGGAAATGTTTGGGGGTGTTTTTAAATTCTTCATTTGGATACGAAGTCATTTTGGATGCTCTTAGGCATCATGCCTGATTGCTCTTAGGCATGTCACAATGTTCTCAGACAAAAGAGACAAGATTTTCAGCACTGTGAGATGAAATCTGACCTTGTATTTATCAGTCAGTTAAAATTTCTATGTCATTGTTTGCTTCATTCAATACACTTTTATAAGTTAATTTTATTATTGTCTTTATTATGTCCACTTCCCATTTTGACAATCCCCAAGAACTACATGAAATTGTTTCAAATTAATATTGGGCTTGGTGTGTCAAACTGATTAGTGGTTGTTACTACAATTTTATATTCCAGCACTGTGAGCTGAACTGTTTTCCAGTACATTGCATGTATTATTTTACAGCAAAGCTTCAAGGACTTTTTTGCTGCTCAAAGCCTCTTGCAAGTTCATTCTGTTTTGACTGGACAGCAGGATATCAGCAGGGGATAACTAAAAACCAGCAATAAGAGAAAAAAGTTTCCTTCTAAGAGATTCAGACTCAGCTGGAATGCAGACTTCCCTTTTGATGGGGAAGAATTTTTAATTATATCTAGGAAGAATAACTGAAAAAAGAAGAAAATGTATATAATTAACAACTGGCTTCACCTAACAACAGCAAGCATTCATCTGATTATTTTCAAACAGAAGGTAATTATAACAATATTCAGAGTATGAGCAATAAACTACTTCTTCAGGTACCCTTGTCTGTCTCCTAGAATAAAACACCCCAATGTGACTGTGTCACAAACTTTTTGAAAGGGAAGAAAATCCTCTGTGTCTTCTTATGCATATTCTGATCAGCTCATGGAAATGTCAGAATCTTCACACAAGCAACTGGTGCGTGAAAGTCTTCAGCATTCAAAGGAAAAGGGAAGAAAAAAGCCTGGCTAGTCTGCCTTCACTGTAATTGCATGGGTTTGTAATCAAATGGTACTACCCCAATTTAAAGAACTTGAAGAACAAGTCCAGAACAGAAGTTAATCAAGGAAATGGGACAGCAGCTGTTAGAAGTGGCCTTCTGTGACACAGGGGTGAACTGTTGGCTTTTGGTCATCTTGTCCACTAAGGCCACCACATCCTTCTCTGAAAAGCTGTTTTTTCAGCTGTTGGTCCCCAGCCTATGTTGGTGCTTGGAGGTTTTCTATTCCAGAAGATCAAGTTTGAATTTGTTTTTTATGTGTTGTTTTGGGTTTCTGGTTGGTTGGTTGGTTTTATGTTTGGGTTTTTTTTTTTTTAGTTTTTGGGGTTTATGAGGTTCTTAAAAATCCGTAAGTCAGCCTATATTCAACCCTAAAGTAACTGAAATTTTTATAGATTAAAAAAATCAGTAAAAAATAAAAGCAATTAAAAGGTATTTTCCTTCAAATGGAAACATTTCTTCACTGAAAGGCTTGTCAAGCATAGGGACAGGCTGCCCATGGAAGTGGTTGAGCCACCATCCCTGCAGGTATTTAAAAAACATGAGGATATGGCACATAGTTTATTGGTGGTCTTGGCAGTGCTATGTTAACAAAGATCTTATCCAGCCTAAAAAGTTCCATTGTTCTATGATTCTGTGGTTCTTGGAACCTGCAAGGCTGCATTCAGCTAACCACTGAGCAATGTCTGAATGCAACTGGTGATCCTAACAAAAAACCCTTGGTTAGAGAATTATTTTCAAGAAACAGAAAAGGTCAGTAGCTCAGACACAATACTTCAGTTCATCTTTAGACCCACCATTTTTCTTTGATAGAGCAGCAGTATAAAGATTTCATTTTAGGAGGAAATGTAGGGCTGAAAGAATCTCAATTTTTTTGTTCAAGCTTCAGGCTTCTTAGATCAAATATTTTCATACTGAAAGCAGACATTCTTACTTATGAGACAGATAACTCTTCTTTGTGAGATTTAACTTTATTTACGGCCTGTAGGTATGGGCAGATACAACCATTTAGGAAAAACGTTACTGGTATCTTTATCATGCTTATGCAGGTATTACTGGTATAATATTTTGCTTTTAGGTACTCCATAGACCACAAATGATGGTAGTCTAAACAGCCTTTATTCTTCTTACTAACAAGAATTATACTTATCTAGAAAATGATAGTGCTCTGCCTGGAATAAAAAAAAAAATAAAGGGAAGTATCTTATTAGTGCTATTATTTCTTGCAGCACAGTTTCTTCTGCTGATGGCAAGGATAATCAAGGTGATGGAAACCCACACACTTGATTCTCACTCAATATATTAAACATGTGAAGTGGCAAGTCCTGAGCTCCATAAATTAGATAAACTTCAACTGAAAAAAAGGCACCTGAATTGTTATTTACACTTAAAATTAAATTAGGCACATAGTAGCCATTTTTTAATCTGGCTCTCAGTTTATATTTATGTTGGTTATAATTCTGTTGGCCATATCTATATTGGAAAAAAAATATTTGCATTTTAGCCTTCCCAGATAACCAGACATTTAACATGGCCTATTTATTTGACGTGTTAGGAATTTAATGTGACAAATTTCAAAATTTTCTGTACCCTGATAAACTCTCTCTCTACCTACATATGCATATTTCAAACTGTTCTTGTTAGCTAGATAGCCTTTACTTTTCAGGAGTAATTTACCTTCCATATAATTTTTCATTCCACACATCCTTACATACATTTATGACTGTTAATTTCAGGCACTCAGCTGAGTTTTCTCAAGGATGAGAGGGATATGTCAGTGAGAATGCACTTGCCTCCAAAATTTAATCATTTTCTAGGAGCAATTTTCTTGCTTTCTTGGTCATGAGAGGGGATCTTAGTAACATTTTCCCAACTGAAAGACAGGTCATAAGTCCTGTAGGCTTATCATTGGATAATTTCTTGAACATCAGGAAAAACAAATGCCACACCAAATCCCACACACAACAGATTGTCTTTCTAAGATTTCTGGAGCTCACTGAAGTAATACTAAAAACATGATTTCATGCAATAGCATTAAAAAAAAAAAATACAAGAGTCCTGACCAGTCAGCTCTTGTCATCCCTGACAACTATATCTTCCTACATGCACAAAGTGCTTTCACTCATGAAAACCTGTCTTAGCAAAGCACAACTTGCAAATATGGATAAATGACAAGGTTCTGCTTGGTACTTCTGCATGCTTTAAAAAGTGCCTGAAAGACAGTGGTGAGGGCTGAAGTTAAGAAAGTCATTAAGGAAAGTGGGATGCTGGCATGAAAAACAAGTGCAACCTCACACACCATCAGAGAAAAGTAATTATGGTCTTTTAAACTGCAGCTGCTTTACTCCTTTTTCTGTATCTCCATGGATCTCAGCTGCAGACTGGCTGGCTGACCTGAGAGGAAGGGGAAGCCCAGCTAAGGTCTTCAGCAAGATCCTAAGGACAACTGAAAGCTAAACCCATGCTCAAAGCATCTTTAAATTTTATTATTCCATTTTGTTTGTGAATGGAAACCTGAAAGTCACTTAATTCTAGTTTGAGACTCGTGAAGTAGCAATACAAGCTATCAACATTTCTTTGACAAGGGTATTGATAGTGGCTTGCTGCAGTCTTGCATTGCCTCTCTTGTTGGCACAAAGCCCCTTTAGCAGCTGAGATGAGTGAAAATTCTCCCTCAGTGGTTGTTGTGTGGTTGTTTCTACTGAGTTTCTGAGCACTGTATTCTGGTGTGTTCCAGCTCATTAGAGGTGATACATAATCCTAGGACAGAAGTCTGGCCCTGGTTTCTGGAGCCCAAAGCACTGCACAACATAAATATAAAACTGTCAGCGCTGCTTGTGGGACTGCTTCCAGATAAATCAGAGCAGGGTGCCAAAGGACTTGCTCTGAGGCAGCATCTATGACAGACCTTGATCACATGTAAAGCCACACAAACAGGTCTCAGAAGAAAAATGACACAGGCTATTATAAGATTAAGAAAAACTACTCCTGACTAGGGACAGGTTATACACTTGCCAACATCATGGAATCATAGAATCCTAGAATGCCTTGGGTTGGAAGGGACCTTGAAGATCATTTCGTTCCAACACCCCTGCCATGGGCAGGTACAGCTTCTCTAGACCAGGTTCATCAAAGCCTCAAGTTGATCCAGCCTGGGCTTGAAGACTTCCTGGGATGGGGCACCCACAGCTTCTATGTGCAACCAGTGGCAGTGTCTCACAACTCTCAAAGTAAAAAATTTCCTCCTAATACCTGAATCTACCATCTGACAGTTTAAAACCATTACCTCTTCTCTTCCATCACTATATCCACTTGTGAAAAGTCTCTCTCCTGCTCTCTTGCAGGTGCCCTTTATGTCCTGGAAGGCTGCTACAAGGTCTCCCCAGAGCCTTTTTTTGTCCAGGCTGAACAACCCCAACTCTTTCTCTTAGACTGTCTTCTTGTGCATGATGAATAGACCTGGTGTATTGACACTCAGCAGTGAAGAAGCATAATTCAATACAGATCCTGAAGGGCCCACATCTGTCAGGAATATCTCTGTGACATGACACAGGCTGGTGGTGATGGAAGCCCAGGCATCAGATGCCTGAGTCCTTTCATTGTTTTGAAGTGGTTTTGCACTGTAATGATAGTTAGAAAAATCAGTTAGGCACAGAGAAATATTTTTAGGCAGGGTCTACAATACTGTAAAATATTTAGAAGGAGTTCTGAGTGCCTGAAAAGTCCTATTTTGGATATACTTTGTATAACCATATAGTACTTGAAGAATTACAAAAACATCATTTCTCCCCCTCTTTATTTGCTTCAGGAGATCCAAGTAATAACTTCATAGTAATACTTTCATGTGGTCATAGTTGGAATACTAATAACTTCATTTATTTTCTAGTTAAAACAATCGGAAGAGTTTATATTCTCCTTGAAAGCAAGCTATGTTGTAGTAGTTCCTTAATGAATTAACAACACTCACAATTTTGGCTTCTTCTGGCATGGAGAAAGCAGCTCAAGTTCTTCCCAAGGGAAATAATCCCACTACATGTGTCCTTGTTTTGTACCACAGTGGAGGAGCTCAGAGGAAAACTGTTGCATTCCTTGAAAAGTAATGTCCATAGAAGTTGTACATTATGACATCTCAGCACAATCCAGTTAAATTTTTCCAGTTAAGTCAACTTAAATATATTAGTCTTCTATGTCCTTTACAGACACTCTTATGGAGTGTTTGCTCTTTTTTCATTATTAAATTATGAGATTGCAAAACCAGCATTCAGAAACTTGGTAAAAAGAAAAGCCAAATAAATTATGAGTTTGAAAATTCTTTAACCTTCATTTTAAGTGCTCCATATGGCAGTGACAAATCATAATCTGATAGTGGGAGACCTTCCACTCTGTTGCTTTTGGTTTTTTTTTTCCTAGAAATCTTGCATGTTGGAAGTGATTTAAATGCGTTGCATCTTTTCCCTGCCAACACGTGGTAGTTTCAAACCAGCCAGGCTGATCATGGCAGTTCTGTAGGGAACTCTGCAGTGGTAGTCACAGTGTTTTGTTTCCAACAATAAATTTCTGCTAACTCATTAGTGGAAGTTTGAAAATGCCTTGAAAGAAGACAGACCTGTGCTTTCATCCTCCCAAAAGTTGAGGGAGAAAGAGTATGTGCTATAATTACAGTCATGTGGTATTTATTTCCCATCTAGATAAATGTCAACCTTTTAAATATCCAGCTTAAATACTCATTTCAATGCACACATCAAAGGCAGATTCTCAGGTGAGCTGGATGGTGTGGAAAAGTAAACAAACAGTGATTTACAGACATGGAGAGTGTCCAGCTGAGAAACCACATTTCTGTGTTAAAGGGAGTTCAAGGAAAGTTGAGAATTTAATCTGCTCTTTGTTGTTCTGATCTATTTTTGCTTTGGAATGGGGAAAAAGTTGGTTTCACCTTTCAGTTCTTATGCAAGGGAACAAATTTATAAAAATGTTTACTTTTTTTCCTGAAGGTTTTTGCTCTGACTGTGCCTATTATAAAAGTGTTGTAACAACAAAAAATGTTTCTTGCCCTTAGGTTGTGCAAATAGCAGCACTGTGTACCCTCTGCCAGCATGACTCAGTGACTTTTAAGATGAATAAGAGGGCCTTTACAACTCAGTTGGTTCTCGTTCCTTAATAACTACATTTTCCTAAACCTGCCAATTTTTTTTTTTCTGATAAAAAAAAATTCAAAGAAAAAAAAAAAGAGAGAAGCAGAGAAATGGAGGAAAGCATGGACCGGAGGCACGACTAGTTCAGTTTCCAGGTCTTTGAAGGAAGCAGAAAGCAGCAAGCAGAACTTTGTAATATTATTTTTTGTTATTTCCTCTGATCTTCAAAGCACCTTGGCTATTTGATCTCTAGCAGCGAGGCACTGTAGTCATTTTTACACCAGAGGCTTGTCTTTATATACCACTTTTAGAACTATATTTCACAGTGAATGGCAAGAGAAACTACTGACTGATCTTCAAAACCACTTGCAAGCAAAATGGCAAGCTACCACACCATTGTTCCATTATTTTTTCTTTCTGAGGCTTACTTTAAATATTTTCTTTTTTTTTCTGGTTATACTCTCCAAATGAACGAGGTGCTACATGACCTTTAAATGTCAAAATCCCTTTGAATGGCATTACTGTGAACTCTGGAGCCATACACCACATGTGAATGGCTAATATACACAGGAGGATGCACAGCCAGGCTTATGAATTTATTTTATTATTCATATCACCTCCCCACCCCCACAAAAACAAAATTTCAACTAGATACTGCTATTTTAGGAAGAGAATAGGGAGAGAATATGCTGGCAGGCTGACTGACATAAGTCAGACAACTCTTCCAGCTAAAGGTCTGAGTCTGCAAGCTGTTTCTTGTGGGTGGATCTCTATGCTTAGATTGAGAAGCCTGAAGAATTCAAACTGAAATCAGCTACAGCTAAGTTATAAGTCATAAACTCACACTTTAAAAGTTATTTAAGGGAAGAAACACTTACAGAGGCAAGTCACTTTACATATTATTATTACCATTTCCCATTTGCTCCCAATCAGTTTTAACAAACAAGTGTTCTCAGTATTTTTTGCATGCATTTCTCTCATTTTGGCAGTAAGAAGAGGTTTCCATCTCTACATCTACCCTGACAAAACCCAAAATCTAAGCCAAATACCCTATCTCTTTCCTTGAAAAGGTATGGAGAAAGTCAGAGCAGGGGATCCAAACATGAGGAGTGAACTGAAAATATTCCCAGTACAGCTGACAGTTTCATTCATGCTCATATCTCTAACCCAAGGGTGTTTGGAAAGGTCATAAGGGATGTTCTGTACTAATGTCAGCTAGGACAAAATAGCAGATTTTGTCCAGTTCTCATGCCAGTAAAGAAAGGAATATTAAAGGACCCTTTCCTCCATCAGTTTCTGAAGTAGAATGTGACAGATTTTGAAACCATCAATTCAAAATAATGCCCACAGCACTATGCAGGTTTCTACTTGTGGCTGTCCTTTGCCTGCAGATGTGGACTGCTCTGTTTCACCCTTTGGAGGATCCTTGTCCCTACAGACAAGCCACATAGCCTTCAGGAAGAGAGGATGAAAAACATTATTAACTTGCCATGATTTCTCACACTCACTTGGTCTAGACTGGTGGAAGTGGCTGTCACAAAGAATCAGGATCAGGGCTCTGCTATGCTGCAGAAGCAGCCCATGGTCTGAGCAGCCTGCAGGAAACTAGGCACTGCAGAAATCTGGGTATTACATCTCCTCTGAGTGGCCAGCCAATAAACTCAAATAATCCCGTTTTTTTGGTGTATGAAAAATATAACAGGCACAATTTCCGCCATTCATTAAATTTCCTTGTTTCTTTTTTCTGAGTTAGAGGACTCTTGCAGGATTTAACCGGTAATGCTTGTCATGTTGAGCTGGAAACACCTCTAGAATATGACAGAATTATAGTGCTTACAACACCCACAGGAGACAGTTGTTATCCCACAGACAAGTGAGAAATTGAGTCACTGTATCATCATCATCTCCTACAGCCCAGTCGAGTGTCCTAATTATAACATCATTCCATATTCAGAACTGTCTAAATAAAATGCAGCCTTAAAAGTAAGTACCTCCATATACTGGGCTGTCTTGCTGTCTCACGTTTGAATTGCAGACACCTAGGATGGGTCACCACCTGCAGGGTCACCCTGGGAGGTGATGCAGACCAAAGTAAGGGCTGTTCAATATTCACCAAATGAAATGCTTTATCCTGAAGAGAACAGGTCATGGCCATCACTGGGAACTTTCCACTCAGCCATGCGAAGCTCCCTCCTGTGTGCTCACTAGTACACATGCTGACCCAGCACCATGTTGGTTTACTGAGCTTTTCTCCCAACCAGAGGAGCTCATTTGATTACTTAATGGCCCTTAGAGAGCAAATTTAGAAGTAATCATCTATTCTTAGCTCAACCACTTCTCCTTTTAAAAATGTTTTCCCAAGAGCCCAGCGCAGATGAATGGGACGTCATCCACGGAGCTGTACAGCTTGCCAGCAATTTCTACCCACCAGCCTGAAGAAGGTACCCAATAGTTAAAGGTACAATACAGCAACAAGAATGAAACCCCTCTTTTTATGAACCCAAGAAAATCCTCTTCCATTTAGGTAACTGTCACCTGAGAACAAAACGACAGGTTTCGCAGATTTCTGTGGTTTTTCATACACTAGCTTCAAGTTTTCTCATGGAATGCACATCTCATCCAAGCAGGCAGACAGGCTGTACATTCACTCCCTACCGAGCACGATTTCACTGGTAATAGTGATGGCAATAGTTAATCCCAAAAAGCAATACCTGGATTTCTCCATGCCAAAACCTCTGCTTCCAGCAGCTGAAATGGTACCTTCTACCTAAAAATTCAAACAAAACCAAGACTTATAAATATGAGTCATTAAAAGTCATTAAAAACCTTTGGTATGAGGTACTTTTGACAGATGTGTCCATTTTTTAAATTGAAAATAAAATACATATTTTAGAAAAATAAGCATAAACATCTAGTAGTATATTTTCCTTTTTTTTATTTCTTTTTTTTTTCTGATATTAAACAGTGTCTTTATTCCAGAAAAGCTGCATGCACATGTTGTCTAGACTGACTTCAATTTCCTACCTTTTCTACCCAAAATCAAGTAGAAAAATCAAGCAAAACAACCAAGAAATTTTCCATGAAAACTATTTGCATTTCTCTGGTTTGTGTTTCCACTACACAGCTAAGAGTCAGATGCCACAAAATTACTTTAGATATTGTCACCTTTAAAGCTTCCAGCACAGCCTTGGCTTAAAAATGCAGGACAAGATGTATACAAATAGAAAATGCTTATTTGATAACAGTGTCATATCTGGAGAGAAAACCTGCTGGTCTTTCCACTCACACTGAAGAAGCCTGAATTTATCAAGAGTCACCAGTCTGACTAATCAGCTTATAGACAAAAGACTTTTGATACCACTGCTTTGATAAAATTGTCAAAATCACAATTTAAGGCTCTTAAATATCAGTTGTGTTGAAAGTCAGTGAAGAAATAGAAGAAGGAGACTGACCTGTTATATTTAAAATAATGATTCTTGGGCAACAACAAAGTGAAATAACTAAACTGGTAAGAGCATCACTCACAGAAACATGCGTAATCGAAATGTTGATTTGAGTGGGTGAAAAGGTCATACAAAAGCTCTTCAGCACTCCTTAATAAGGAAGCCTTTTTCTTTCCGTTGATTAAGATTACTCTCAGTGTTTTTATATACATACATTTCAAAATAGGAACTGGTATTTTGAAAAAAAGGCAACTAATAACCTATTTTATTTAACCATTTCAGCAGTGTTTTCTGTCAAACATCAGAGATTTCTGAATGACTGTGAAAAGCATGTGTGATGCAATGTACACCCAATGACATCAGTGATGCAATCATTTCTGCTCTGTAGAAAACTCCAGTAACAAGAAACCCTCTAAAGGCTAAACTGTTCCAAGAACGTTTGAGAGATCTGAAATGGAGCACAGTGCAGAATATTCTGGTTAAGTTGCATTTCATTGTGAAGATGGCAATAACTGAAATGGAAACCCACTTGGGTTGGATAAAATAAAGCAGGATTGACAGGAGCTCTCCACCATTCCTGGTTGTCATCCTGGACTACTGGCTGGCTGGCTTATGCTTCCCCCCATTCTGCATCTGAGTACTATAATTTTTAACTTTTCCCATGCAATATACAGTGTCAACAGTACATTTCCCTTCTGGAAAATAACTTGTCAGTCCTATATAATTCAGGGCCTCTTTGAATCTACTCTACAAAGTCCTTTGAAAATCTGGCTCTTAGCATAAAACACATTCTATATTATCTGGACCATTTTTCAGGGGTCCAGAAATCTACTAGATGCTCTTAGGCTATCTTCACACTGTAATATGGGACAAGTACCTCAGCTATGCTTTCACTCCACGGACCAAAAACTGCCAAAAGCATGCAGGTTTAGTTTAAAATATGTCTTTTTTTCTTCTTGTTTATATAAGAATATTACTAGTCCATTAAACTTGTTAAACGTTATCTTTACAAGTAAAGAAATTATGGCCTCAGCAAACCTCTTTTTTTTCTGTAGCAGAAGTATATTCCTTACCTCTAAGCATCATTTTAGATTTAAGAGTTCCTCAAAAGTATTTTTGAAGTAAACATTTCAAAGGCTTTTATAGGGTAAACTTCCTCCTCTCCCTTGCTTTGTACCAATGCTATTTAAAATTGAAGTTTATAAGAATTTTGATTCTACAATGTTTTTATAGTCATGCTGAACTTTTCCTCGAAACAACTCAAAACTTGTATGGACCAGTTCTGTCTTTCATTGCATAAACCTTTAATTTACATTTTAGGGGGGGTCATTTTGGGTTGGGGATTTTTTGGTGCTTGTGGGGTTATTTTGTTGTTGCACCTCATCAGAACAGTGGCTGAGAAAGCTGCAGGGTGCTTTGTTCTCTGTAATGTTAGCATGTCCTTTTCCCCATTTTCTGTATCTTTGGGCACAGACTGTTCCATCTTTCCTACTTGGAAATGCCATGGGCACTGTTCCTAAGTGACAGTTGTCCACAGAGCCATCCTAAGAAGTACAATTCAAGGAATTTCCAGTGAAAGTTTTGATGGTGAGAGGCAAGAGGACAGACGGTTCAGAGAAGACATAGCAGGAACCGCTGTGGCTGGTGCTGGCACCAGGAAACAGATGGTTACCAGGCCAGAAAATAATAATGGAACCCTTCTATGGCTCAGACTGCAACCTGAGGTGACCAAATAATAATTTAATGAAACAAATTGAAGCTCTAAGTCTGCAGCCCTGTGAAATGCTACAGTGAGAAAGGATGTGCTGCAGACATCAGAAAACAGAAGAACCAGCAATTTAAGCAATTAAGTAGGCAGGGGAGATTACCAGGAGGAGTGAGACATCTATTTTTGCCAAGAGTTTTGGAATACATGCCCTAAAAACTATTATAACATCCCCCACTGAATGCCAGCCCAGGAGAGCAGTGTGAAATGCCAGATGTCTGCAGAGCCTTTAGCACAAGGTCCATCTTTGTATCCTTCTTATCCTTCTCAGGAAAGGCTAATGGCAATGATATCCACAGTGACAAAAAGAGCCAACGGTGGAGAATGTGCTGTTATCCTGAACAATGAGATACTGTCAGATGCTGATATCTACCATTAAAAACCTTCATGCTGATTTAATTGTTGAATTTTTTTCTATTGTCACATGCCTAAAACCTGTGGCTTCCAGTTACACTAGAGATCTTAGCATGAAGCAGGGTCATGGAGAGGACAGAGCAAGTGCATGAACCCACCACCCCTGTAAGGTAACTCTTACACATGTGCCATGTGCTAACACTGTAAACCCCGAGCTGCCTGGAACAATCTGGGGCATGATAATCCTGTAATGAGAAACAGCAGGTGCTAAAGTGCTTAAAGTAAATCACTCCTGCAGTCAGCGAATTGTTATTTATGTCAGCACCACCAAGGAGCGCAAATCTGACAGGATGGGTGGCAGGCAGTGGCAAACTGGGGACACAGCACCAGGGGCATCTCCCTGGGGATGGGGACAGCCAAGGCTGGGGCAGGACATTGGCCTGCAAGTGGAGCTGGGGATCAGGGAACCAGGGTCAGGCCCAGCCCAGGATGACTGAAGCATCAATGCAGAGCCAAGGAACTGAGTGTGGTTTTAAAATATCGTTTGTTGTTTTCTAATTTTGATTAGGCTGGAAAGAGAGATTTCTTCTATCTCCTTCAAGCCATCTGTTGATTTGGATTGTGAGGAATTCCTATTACTTTTCCAGCTCAGCATGTCTGTGGGTACACCCAGAAACACCAGCCACTGCAGGTATTGATACAATATTAGCTAAGGCAGCAATGAGCACAGCACAACACAGTATGTTTCCAGGATTGGTGCTTGCTCCAGATGTCTGGAGCAGAAAATTCAGCACGGACTGAATGGTCCTCCATTCCTCTCCTCCCCAGCCAGTGAAGGACATGGGGTTCTCACACCTCTCTGAGCTGTGGCACAGGAGCAGCCTCCTGCAGGAGTTGATGAGACTGAAGGTCTGGCCTGATAAGTGCTTTCTGATGGCAGCCTCAGGCAAGGTAGATTATTTCATCCAAACATTTTAAGTGTATTTGGACAAATTATTCTTGCCCTCGGAATATATTATACTAATAAAATTATGCTGTCAGCTATTGCAGGCCTGGCAGGAATTGCAAACTATTTCAATCCTCCAAGAACACATTTGCCCAGGCAATAATTTGACTTGTCATCAGTTAATCCTTAGCTCAGCTTTTTAAGAGACAGGAACACACAAAAAGGGATTGACCCCTGGTTATTGATTCTTATCACAATTGCATGAAATTTTCTTCTAAAGTTTGTAGCAAATAGATCTATGGGCCGTATTTTCCCACCTGTATATCAGAGGTCTACAGGCTTTAGCAGGGCTTTTTAGCATAATGCAGCAGCTTATTGGTTTGATTTCAAAAGAACGTGGAGCTTGCCAAATGTACTCAAAGGGAAGAAAAAAAAACAAGGCAATTTGTCCTTGTAAGTACTGGTGCAACATGAGAATAGATCTGTGGGCCCTGTAAATTCAATGCCTAAAGAACAGGTCCTCTGTTGAATGCTGGGCTGCTGTGAGACAAAAAGATCAACCCAAAGGAGAGTCAAATTGCAGCTCAGTATTACTTCTTGGCTGAGACCCACTACTAATCTTGGGGGTCATTGTCCCTAGCCAGAGCAAGAAAAATACAGAAATTCACAAGAACAGGGTTCAGCTTACCTTTCTACATGGTGGACAGGTTATTCTGAATTTGTCGTCCTATATTCTCTTTCTAGTCAGGGGAAAGAAATCCAATTGATGTGTCATCTGATCCATTTTAAGCATCTCTGTTAGAATGAGAGGAGCTGCACTCTGAAGGTGTCTGTTTTGGGTTTTTTTTTTCCTATTGACTACTCATTGAGTATACAGTGATTAGCTCAGATTTAGATGTATGACTTTTAAGCTGCAGACTGGGACAGATGATTCCCAAGCTAATTTTCCTAATTTTCATCTTTTTAAAAGATTTCTCAGTATCCTATTCCTAGTCAGAACTGGATTAGTCAAGAGTGCACAGCCTTGTTGCTTCATCCTTCTCCTAAAATAACTCTTCAGCTGTGGCCAGTTTTTCTGGTCCCCAGTCTGCATTGCTCTATTATACCACATCATTCCTCAGCAGATTCCCCACAGGACACTTGCTTTTTGTGTGGAGGGATCAGACAGATGCAGGAGGAAGCGCCTCTTGTAGGGTGGTGTGGGAGTGAGGCCTGTCCTGCATCTCACATGGGGTCCTTCTCTTTTCAGAGCTGACATTTTTCCCTGTGACAAGACACGCACAGCAACTGGTGTCACTGCTGTGTCACACTGGGTTGTGTTCATCAGGAAATACCCTGACATCAGTCTTTACTGGTAAATCTCTTCAGTAAGACACAGCAGCTGTTTCTGCACCAACACAGCACCAATATTATCCATCTTCATTGTAAGACAAAAGAAAACCCATTTGATTTAGGTCAGACAGATTCATTGTGGTGTTACCAGCTGGCTTCCCTCCAGCACCAGTTTATGTATCTTTGCATCACTTCTCAGCACCAGAAACACACTGTTCTCCCCAAAATACAGATGGGATTCTGAAGCAGAATTCATCTTCTCCCAGGCAACAAAGGGAGGGCTGAGAAGTTACATGGGAACAAGAGCATAGGAACTTCATCAGCCTAGAAATGGTGAGAGCCCTTTCTTTGGGGTGGGGCACTGAGTTGCTCCCAGAACCACAGGCAAAGCCTGGCCCCACCTGCATGCTCCTCCTGTAGACACGAGAGACTCATTTCATCTCTACATGGTTCTTAGTTGGTAGCTTATGGCACAGATTAGTGAAGTGCAGGAAAACTGGATTCTAATATGTAACCTATAAGGAACTAAATCCAATGTTTCTATTTTTGGAAGAGAGGGTTAAACTCATCTGCCAAGTAAATAAGGTCCTGCCACCTCTAAAAAGCCTCATTATCCAGTCTAGAGCTGTCGGCCATTAGTGTGACACCTGTGTGTAAAATGATAAAACTGTGGCAATTAGCTATCATTTTAATCCATGCACATTATATCTGCTTCCAACTAGAGTTAGTTTATGTTTGAGACCAGTTTGGCAAAACCACCAGAAGCTTAATAACACAGAGGTTCGCTTGCTTATTTATGAATTTATTTATTTTTTTGCAACTGTGTCTGCATCACATTTGTAAAATCGCCTGCACAGCATCCTCCTCTACTGGAAATGTATTAAGGCTAAATTATGCACTTCATCTTTACCAGCAGAGATAGAATATCATAGGAATCAGGGAAACTGTCAGCTGTACCACCTAGTCAGTTTAAATACAGAAACCCATTAAAAAAAGTATTTAAGCAATAAAATATCTTGCTTATTATTAATGATATCCTGAACAGGAGGAAGACTATCACCCCAGTTCTCTGCAGCCTGTGGTTATGTTGCATAATTACATAATAATCAGCCACACAGTCAATGCCTGTCCAATAAACATTTTAATTTTATTCCACCATAGAAGAGTGATCTGCTGCTAAACTGATTAATTAAAAACAAATATCATTATACAATACCATCTTTAATCATGAGACTCTAAAAGAAAAAAAAGAAAGGGTTTTTTTTTTAAATAAGAAATGTGTGCTTACCAGCATTTGAGATTTTAAATTTATATTTTCCAGAAACACTATGAGTAAATACTTAAAATGCCTTATTTACCTCAAAATCATGACTCATCTGAAATTAATGGCATTACATGAGTAACCATGTAAAGGCAGCATCCTCTCAAGTGTCAAGTTAGGATATCAAATTTCCCAGTCTATCAATTAAAGCCACTTACACACTGCAATCTGTATATCTGGAATCTCAAGTAGATTCTACACTGAAAGAAGTTTGGCCAGACTCAAACCTTCACCTCTGATCCTGTCTTCCTCTGATGTTTAGCTCCATTCAATCACTGACCACAGCTGTCAGCAATTCAGTTTCCCACTTTTGGTTTCAGATTCCTTCAGTGTCATGTATGATGCACAGAGACTTAAGAGGAGGCCTACTTTATCTTTAAATAGTTGGCAGCATTACAAAAGATCACCCTGTTGTGAAATCAGGGGAAAACCAGACATCACTACACTCCCATATCTACTTTAAATAAACCTGATTCTGTCTTCTAGGCCTAAAATAATACTCATACTATAAAGGATTTTAAGGAATAATTAATCCTAATGGTGCTGAAATATTAATATCAAAGATCTTACATAAAGCCATCTAACTGTTCATTGCTGCAAATGTCAAAAAAATGCGTTTCACAGGACAACAAAACAGTAAGAAAAGCCCACACAATATAAATCCAGGAATTTCAAAACACTCATTCACCTAACGCCACCAAATCAAACAAAAAAATCCTACATGTTTTGGGAAAGCTAAAAGTGTAAAAGTTTTATTTAGATCCAAAGAGACCTACACTTTTGAAACCAAAAACTCTCTTTTTGCTGTTGCAAAGAAATTGGAGCCATCAAATTTAGTTATCAGGTTCATTCTTATTTTCAGAAAACAAGGAAGAAAATTAAATATCAAGTATTTCAAAGAGTATGAGTACTGAACTATAACCATTTTGCACAACAAAGATTACAGCTGGACATAAAATCAGAATGGTCAAACAGCACATTTTAGCAATTAATAATCATACTACTGCATTTCAAATCCCAAATCAAATCAAATTGTTCTTGGCAAGGTGAAACAGGGACTAAATAGGATATAGTCTGCTCTTCTCCTATTCCTGTACCAATAAATGCCTCTTTTAAGGCTTCAAAAAAAGTCTATTTTCAAGTCCTCAGTGAGGAATATCCTCGAGGGAAGCATCAAATCTCCTGTGTGAAAAAATGTTCTATTTGTGCAGTTTTTCCAGTTATTCTGAGGTGCTACATGGACCAGACTTGAGTGCACTAACATTTGATTAAGAGACAGCAGTAGGAAATGCTTGCTGCATGAATCCAAGAGCTGGATCTTCTTTAGTACTGCAGATGTCCCTTTGTCTTTTATGCCAATAGAGCCATTATGGTGATTTTTCCCCTCTCCTTCACCACAATGACAAATGCCAGCACAATGAACATTTGGAAATTTTTCATGTGAAAAACACAAACAGAAGAATGCTAACCTAACTAGCTGTGCAATGTGAGGAAAAAAAACAGCCAGGCAGAGGACCCTGCTTATGAAAGAAGGATACCTCATGCATCATGGTAACATGACAAATATCTGTAATGACTTTCATAGTATGTAAGAGGAAAAAAAGGGATTTCCATACTGAATATGCTGTACCATGCTGCAGGTCTTTGCTCTCTTCATTTTAGAATGACACCAATGGTTTGTCTTGCACTGTGAGTTTAATTGCAGTGTCTCTCTAATGCTGCCAGTAATAAGGAACTATTAGTACTGCTCTTAAAAAGGGAAAAAACTTTATTGCAAAGAGTTAGGAATGCTCTTAAAATAATAAAGGGCAGTCAAGCAACCACCAAGAGCTTTTAAGATGCAGCTCAGAGGATTGAAGCTTTATTACCAAAACATTTTTCCTGTTGCCACTTGAAAAAATTTTGCAAAATTTAATTACTAAAATGTAGGTAATAAAATTGCAACAATAATTGCATGCTTAAGAATGAAGAGACAAAGTAGTTCTACTTTCACTGAAGAGATGACTTTTAGGACTGGCACTATTTTGGACCCTAAAAGTACAAGGATCAATGCCAATGAAGAAGACAGATTTTTATGACCCCAAGACTGTGGATACAAGGGTTCCTCTGAGAATTCAAATTTCAAAGAGCAACATACCAATATCAGGATATGTGTTTCTTTATAGAACATATATCGTTTCATAAGAAACAACATCCCCCAAGATAGGCTCTGAAGATTCCTTAATAAAAAGTGCTCAATTTTTCTGTCATTTCTATCCATTACTAGTGCCTAAAGCAGCTGGAAATGCATGCAGACAGAAAGTGTTAATCAACATGGGATCTGTGGCAAGCCAGCTTTTTAAAAAAGTTATATTTAGACAATGCTTCAGGTTACATCAGTCTGCCTTCTTCTTCGATTGAGCAGTCAAAAATGCTAGAGGTTTGTTTTCCATGGCTTCATAGTTCAAAGATCTACACAGTGTATAATACATTAAATATTCTCCAAATTTTCCAACTCCCTCACACTCAGAATCACTGATGTGAAGCAGAACCCGCACACTCAGAATCACTGATGTGAAGCAGAATGGAAAGGGACAGAGATCACCAGTACAAAGATGGCAACTAGAAGAGCAATTCCATTAGGCAGAGGAACACTTACACTAAGGCATCCAAGAAGACATTCCAATCTGGATCTGGCATTGCAATAAGACACAAATACTTTCATTTTCAATTTAGAAACTTTCAGTCAAATTAAATTTTTTAAAAAGTGACTGGAAGTTCTTGGCATTGATATTAAATCAGTGCTTTAGCTGTGGAAGTTGCTTCACTCCTACAGTTTTTTTAATTGATCGATTTTGAGGATTAACCATCTTCGGGTTTCCTGGAACACTGTGTCTTCCTCTGAAATAAAATGGGTGAAGTTAGTCAGCAAATGTCACATTTCCTGTACATTTTGATGGCTAAAAATGTGCATGCTTTCTATATTTGCCTATCTGATTACTACTGTGAATTAATAAACCTGAGAAAGGAAAAAACCAAGTATATTTCTAGGTTCGCCGGTTAGCAGAGCATCTAATTATTCTGCAAACTCAATTTTCATCTCATGATTCCTGTTACCTAAGTGATGTCATTTGAAGAACATGAACAGAATACTAAGTACTGGTACTAGGAGAGTGATAACAGAGACATTTTTATCAGTTAAAGAATTCCCACCAGAAAAGGGTAAAACACTTCATGTAGATGTAGTTATAGCTCTCTGCAAGTATTCCACTCTGGAAAGCCAGGCTCTTGAACCCCTGATCCCTAGAAATGCCTGCAGGAGATGCTACCAGCAGACTTTTGAAGTGGTACTCATCATGGATACATACACCATCTACATGAAACCAGCTAGAGCTTCATCTTGATCTTCTACAAAATCTGTGGGAATGTAAAGAAATCTCCAGGGAAAGAATGGCACTTCCACAAGCTGGGAGGGTCATTCTCCTGAACAAGAAGCCTGCCTTTCTGCTCCTATGCAATGTCCCTTTGTTTCTCTTCCTGTTCATTACTGCAGAGGAAAGACAGCACTTTACATACTCTAACAACAATATACAGAGCTTCAGTGTCTTTCTCAAGCAAAGGCATTTTGAAGGAAAATATATCACAGTATCACACTGTTATATTTGTCATGATACCCAGATATGTGATAGAAGTCATGATGATGGTATCTGTGAGAGTTTCAAATTTGTGGGGAAAGAGGCAACAAAGTCAAACCTAGGGCTCACTAGTCTTCTTGGGATTGACACATCCTTTGTTCCAGCTCTTACAAGCAGTCTTGGTCTTGAAGGGAGAACTGTGCCCAAACAGATACTTCTACTGAGAGTTGGAAGCTCACAATCCAAGGCCCCAGTGTGCTTGATAATCAATTATTCAAATTCAGATCAGTAGATTACTCATAATCAATTGATTAAACTGTATATACAGCTGAACAAAGCAGAAAATGCCTGTGTGGAATTCTGCAGGCAGCAAAACCTCTTCCACTCAAAACCAGCTAGACTTAGAAGCCAGGTAGCTGCAGCAGTGCAGTGTTGAAACTGAGCTAATAAGCCCCATCAGAACAGCAGGGGTCAGAATGACATTAAATTGGCTGCTCAAATTGCATCAGAGATATGGGCCATCAAGACATCCATGTTGTTCCCAGCTGTCAGCTAGCCTATCTTCTTGTCCTGTAATAACCACAAAAAGGACCTCTGCTGAACTTGCTTCTGTTTTGGATGGTCAGGAAACTGAATGCATCAACAATTAGTTGTTGGAACTCTGGTTACTGAGAAGTCTAGACTTTCTGTGCTGATACGCACTGATTTCTATACTAACTCACACATTTAATCCCAACCTTAGCAATAAAAGAGCAAAGACTCCACATTAGTCTTCACAACTACTACCCAAAATTGTTTTCAGTGTTCATTTAATACACAGGTTGGGCTTTCTGTACCTGTTCCTATAGTTAAAACAAGCATTAAGCAGCTTCTTAGTATGCCTGGAATTCTAATGTAGGTATTTTGTAAAAGGGAAACAAAGGCGAGGTAAGAACTCTAGACAAAGTTTTCAAATTACTCTCAAGAACATCCATGTCTTCTCTTATTTTAATGAAATTATTTGGCATTAATATCAGCTTGAACAAACAACCCCCAGGCTATAAATCAAAACATAATTAAAAAGGAATACTCTAACAATGGCTGTAATTACCTTGTGATGTTCATGAGATGCACACTTATATTCTAGTATTTTCTTAAAACACAAACTATGCCAAATCCCCACTCTTACATCCATGTCATCAGCAAAGATTGAAGTTTGTCCTCAAAGTTCTAAGTCATTGGCTATAAAAGTCAAAATCTGAGAACTAGGTCCTTATATACTAAGGACAATTTAAAGGATGAAAAATTATTTTCATGTTTAAAGAACATTGAAAAGCAAAAAAAAAGTACTCTTAGGGAAAATGGATTAAAAGGGGATATTTTGTTATACCCACACATCTTCAGCAGTTACAGGACACTTTATTTTCTTTTGTTTGATATAAAGAAAACTACAAAACCACACTGTCATATAATTGCAGGGTAAGTAATGATCTACTAAAATATATTGCAAAAACAATAATATCCGATAATCACAGATCAGTGCTAGCCCTCAGCAAACCTCCATATCTGGCTGATGATATTTAATCTCACTGCAGAGGCAGTGAATCCTCCTTGTTCTAGCTTTCTGACCTTCTCCTTAGGAACCACGTTAAATATCACTGGGGTCAAAAGTGATGCAGTGGCATATGGGGCACTTCAAACTCACACAGTGCTTTTTATGTACTGAGAAACTTCAGTTATAGAACCGAATTCATATTGTACTGCATTAATTCATATTCTACTAATATACTCTCCTAGAACATTAAGATTCAGTATTCCAATTTATGAAATCCTGTGATTCTGTGCTTACACAGAATGAAAGGAAAAGGCTGATAAGCAAATAGGTCTACACAATATCATGTTTATAAGATACTCATTACATTTTTAGATTATTCCAATATAAATGATATATGCTCATTTTAATAATATAGGTAAGTGGGTTTGAGGAAGAGTATTCAATACTACCTTAGGAAGTTTCCAAATATAAATTATTTGGGAAAGTTTCAAAATTAAATATTGCTTGCTTCCACATTTTTGTAGGCATCTGTTTATGGCCACTGGAGGCAGGTGACTGGGTCCAACAAACTTTTCATATATGCTCCCTATATTCTTCACACTTAATATTCTTAACATATTCAATTCAGTTAAAAAAATAAATCTCCTCAAATTTCAAGCTTATCCACAAGTATTACAATCAGAAATTAATTTTATTTCTATGTATCTCAGAGAAGGTAGACTTTTTTCAAATTTGTATTTCTAACCCATATAACTAAATAGAAGTCTGTTAAACAGTGATTTAAACATATGTATTTTCAACGTTTGCATTAAATAAAACTGATGAAAAGCAATATAAAAAATTATGTTGAGTAATGCTTTGTCACTGGGCTTATGCTGTGATATTTATCATGAAGAGAAAGTCATAATGTTCAAAACAGTACTTAGCAAAAAATAATCAACCAGAAAACAGGGAATAAAAAGGAAATTTACCCCAGTATCTGTTTTTATCCCTTGCCAGTCAGAGCATCTGTTTTTTTCCTTTCAACAATTTTAGGTTTAGCTGAGGTCTGCAATAGCCAAATTTTTACAAAACAAGTTAAATCCTAACCCAAATCACAGTTAAAGAAGTAAACAGCATTTGCACGGATTTACTTTATTGAAGGCAAGAAATTTTTGTAACTGAGGAACTCCATCTTATCATATATCATTTATCGTATCTGAGGAGATGTGATTCTGTGACATATGAGGAAGGAGCAATGCCAAGGTTACCTTCACTGGTTTTGTAATTTATATGAATATAGAGTACCAGTATATATGATTATTATCCATAGCACTGTTTTTGCTGGTACACTTTACTCCAGGCCTATCCCAACAAAATCTACCCACTGTTGTACAAGCAGCTTTCCAGATGTAGCAACCTATAACCCTGGGCCTTTTCTGCAAAGAAATCCCAGTCACAAGTCAGAGTCCACTATGCTATCAACAGTTTGTGGCAAAAATCTGGCCTGAAAGAATGGCCTTTTTAAAGAACCACTGTAGTTCTTTGCTTGCCTCTCAAACTGATTTCTGAACATCCCCAGAGAGTGCCTTAAGATCTGTGGACTCCAAATCCCAAACCAATGCTTTGCCAGATTGAAATCAAAACAAAAAAAACCAAACAATAATACACCAGAAACCACTGGTGCCTCTAGCATGAGTTCTCAAGACTGTGAAATGTTTAATTTATTTTAAAACTATAATTTAAAACTGACTACGTCCTTATGGACCAGACAAAACAAACTTCAAAAGCACTCAGAAGAAAAATATATTTTGTAAATACAAAAAAAAAAAGCAGAAAGGCACTCTGTAATAAAAAGGTAATTAAAACAAATGGCTGCTCAGAAGCATTTTTGTCTTCTGCTTCTGCCACAGGCTTCAGGAGGGATCCAAAACAAAGCAGGAAAAACCTAACACACCTGGTATTTTTTAATACCTCCCTGTAGAAAACTTCCATGCTATGATTTTTTTCCCTTACTGTCAACTATAAAAAATTAACAACATAATGAGAGAAAACAAAGGCTAAAAAGAACACTGTATTCATAAGAGAGTGTCACTAGGACACACTGTTGTCACAGGACAGCAGTACCTGTGGTATATATACTGTGCAATATATGAAAATTGTTAGCCTATGGTAAATCCTTCTAACTCAACAGCAGCCAATATCACTGTGCAGACTCTAGACAATTGAAAGAGTCTGTACTAAATGTATGTCTACTTCTGCCTCTGTTGTTAAAGTGAACTGTTAAAAGAGAAGGCAGATTTTAACATATCCAGATTTTAAAATAATATAAAAGTCAAGTCAAAGTCATGGCAGAAAAAGACCTGAAGGGAACAGATAAACCACTGATCCTTTTGAAATCAACAGTAAACCACAGAATCATAGAATATCTCAAGTTGGAAGGGACCCATAAAGATCATCAATTCCAACTTCCTGCTCCTCGCAGGACTACCTAAAATTAAAGTGTCATCCAATTGCTCCTTGAAGTCTGACAGGTTTAGTGCTATGACCAATTCCCTGGGGCTCATGATCCAGTGATTGACCACCCTTTCAATGAAGGCCCTTTTCCTAACCTTCAATCTACACTTCTCCTGATACAGCTTCATTCCCTTTCCTCATGTGCTGTCACTGGTCACCACGGAGAGAAGATCAGCACCTGCCCCTCCTATGCCCCCCTGGAGGAAGGTGCAGTGTGGAGTGAAGTCACTGCTCAGCAATGGGGTCACCCCTCAGCCTTCTCTCATCCCAGCTGAACCAACCAAGTGATCTCAGCTGCTTCTCATAAATCTTGCCCTTGAGACCAAACCACGATGTTCACCCTCCCTGGGACACACTTGTGTAGTTGGATGCCCTTTTTAGACTGAGGTGCTCAAAACTGCACACAGCAGCTGGGATGTGGGGGTGACTGCCCCGCTCAGATCAGCAATGTACAAGGTAGATGTTTAATCTAAACTCCTCACTTATGCTCTGCTTAGAGCTCAGGAGAAGGGACAGAAAAGTCCCTAGGGAAATTAGTTTAATATTGACCTAAAACAGATGTGATACTTTGCACATGATTCTTTCTTCATAGATTACAGAGGATTCCTCTACAACTACTTTAGAATGGCTATTTGATGTTTAGAGAACTAAATATAGGAATATTAATCTGAGGATGACTATTTTGCTCTCATATGATACTGAAATCATGACAGTAAATAATTAGTTGCTGGAAATATAATGAATTAACTACCTTGAGTGGTGATGGCAAAATCCTAGACCCCAGTGCTTCACTATCAATATGCCAGTGCATATACCTCACTTCAAATGGTGTCCTATGCATATTTAAGTGTTTTTATAGGGAGCTGAACATCGACACTCCTCTTGATAGCATGTTCAGTAATAAAATTTGCTTTTATTTCCTTTCTTCTTCCAGAAGTTCTCAGTTTCACTGCTAATGTAAAGATATTAACAGTTATCATGAGCATTTCCCAGACTTTTTCTTGGTTTCATGCTGGAAAGTTCATTTAAGCAATTCTTTTATTTTTCCCAAAGTAGCAATGAACCATGTAAGGGAATCAGTTGCCCACTGTGCAAACACATGCTAATTACAGGCTTTTCCCCCAGTTAGCTATGAAAGGGACTTAGTGGCAGCACTTCTTGAATATCACACTAAGCTATTACTTTTACATTATTTAGATGTTGAGCTACATTATTTAGATGTTAATTATATAAGAATTTAGAGTTTTTCTAGAATAAGAAGTACTATAAATCTTTACAGATTTCTTTACAGGCTTCTCCAGTTTGTAGTAAAATTTCATGTATTACATAATTTGCATCAATAAAATTTAACCTGTGATTTCACCAAAACAAGGTGTATTATACCTGCTTTATAAAGTTGATGGAAATATATGTTGTATTTAATTCTGAGCTGGTTGGATAGTTTATCTTTAAAAGAAAAAAGGAGACATATAAAAACAAGGAATTACTACTTAAGGTGGCTGTCACTACTGCTGACAATTCGCTTCTGTTCTGTTCTGCATAACAGTCTTGTGACTAACGGATGGCCAAACATCAGAAAATTGCTTCAGTTTTCTCAGTTATGGGCACTTTACCATGCTAGGGAACACTGAAACTCCAATCGATACAAAAGCGAAAAAAGTATTTCAAATAAATAAACTGTATGATTTTTCCATTTATGGCTCTTAAAATTTTTCAAAAGCAGCTTTTGTAAAACATTTGGTATACAAATGAAGTAATAAAACACGCTGATCTAATGGCATTAAAGATACCATTGTTATATCAAGAAAGCATTAAAAGTTACCGAGTCACACATGTTTCTTACCTGTAAGATCTCTGAGAGGTACAAGCGCCGTTCATCATTAACTTTGTGGTAAGCCTACAGTTAAAAGGAGATATAGACTATCATTAAGCACAAATTTTCAGATCCGAATAATACAGAAGACTCAGATATACATCAGAGCCTTTTTCCAGTGGTACATTTTTTGGAACTATTCTATTGTGTGCTTCACACACAATCTGTTTGCCACACAACATAACAGCTTTTACAGTCTAGAGGGATAGAGTGATTACAAACCTTTGCTTCTTGTTCCAGTCTAAGTTCATAGTCCTTTAGCTGGTTCTGGAGACTTCTCTTCTTCTAGCTGTTTAAGAATCTTCTCTAAGGAACCCTGTGGTTATGGTAAATAAAATAGTGTTTTAGAACTATTTCCATTCTCTATAAAGATGTCAGCACTATAGAGCTTATTCTTCAAGCATTATGATGTTTGTCATTCTGTGCATTTTTTGTTTTCATGGTTCTATCTGGTGCACTGCAGAGGAAAAAGCAATTAACCACATGCTACAATTACCAGTTATGCATTACACATTTCCACTGTGTTAAAATGACAGAGGTACAGTTTACCATACTGCTGCTCCTTGGCATCTTAAGCAAAGTCACCTTGTGGTGACCAGTCAGAATTGCTCCTTTGTTCTAACCAAAATTCCCTATGATGGCTCTTCTTTAGCAGGAAGATTTCACATCTTACCAGCACATCCATTTTCAAACTACTTGCTGAGAGAGCTTCTGGGCTAGTTGAAGAGCCACATGGGACATCAAAGGCAACTCATACCAATTTGGCTAGAAAGCAATACTTTGTGGAGAGACTGTCTTAGGTGTGCAGCCATGTACTCTACAATAGGAATGAGCAAACAGCAGCAGAGTCCATTTTTGGTTACTGGCACTGGCCAAATCTTTGCTTGGTGTGTAATGGAATTAAAACACTTGGTCCCACACTTGGACCTGCTTGGGTCCTCCTGTACTACTAACACAGGGAACTGTTTTTCATAATCTCATTCATAATTTGACCCATTCCATCCTTTAGAGACATTATTATGAAGTCTCTAACACAGAGTTTTCCCTCCAAGTTCAGGAACACTGCATTACAACAAAGAAGAATTTAGGCAAACATGTCAGGACGCCTGTGTGAATGAACAAGTAGCTTCTGAATGAACAAATTCAAACACATGAAGGAAGCCTAGAGAGGGTAAGAGAGGGTAGAAACATCAGCTCGTAGCCTGGAAGGAATACAGGGATTTTTTGAACAGTCAGAGATAAGTTTAGGAAAGCTACAGCCCTGACAGAATTAAACAGAGCCAGGGATGTCAAGGGCAACAAGAAAAGCTTCTATGGTTAGTGATAATAGGAAGTCTAAGGAGAATATGCATCCTTTCCAGAGAATGGATTGAGAGCACTCTTTATAAGGAGGACTTGGGGATGTTGGTAGAAGAAAATCTTGGCATGATCTGGCCATGTGGCTTGCAGTCCAGAAAGCCAACAGCTACCTGGGCTACATCAGAAGTGTGGCGAACAGGCTGAGGGAAGTGATTGACCTCCTCTGCTCTGTTCTCCTGAGACCCCACGTGGAGTACTGCACCCAGCTCTGAGAACAAAAATCTCAGGCCTGGAGCAGCCCTCCTCTGAAGACAGGCTGAGACAGCTGGGGTTGCTCAACCTGGACAAGAGAAGTCTCTGGGGAGACCTTATAGCATCTTCCAATACCTGAAGAGGGCCTAGAAGAGAACTGGAGAAGGACTTTTTACAAAGGTATGTAGTGACAGGACAAAGGGTAATGGCTTTAAACTGCAAGAGAACAGGTTTAGATTAGATATTAGGAAGAAATTTTTTACTGTGAGGGTGGTGAGGCACAGGTACAGGTTGCCCAGAGAAGTTGTTTATGCCCCATCCCTGGAGGTCTTCAGGGTGGGATGGGACTCTGAGCAAGACAATCTAGTGTAAGGTGTTCCTCTCCATGGCAGGAGGTTGGAACTAGATGGTCTTTAAGATCCCTTCCAACTGAAACCATTCTATGATTCTATTATGATTCAAGGTCAGTCAAGTTTGTTCTTGTACTTAAATAACTGTTCTTCCTCCCTGTTGTTTGTCTCCAGCATGTATAGACTGAAGACATTAGCATCTTTTTTCTGCATTCATTTTACTAGGATGATTAAGCTGAACTTGCAGAAATTATCTTTCACGCACCAGGCTGTCTTTTCATCTAGTAATCCCTTTGTGCACCAGGCTGGAGCTCAACCTTCTTATGGCTAGAGAACAGAACTGGCCTACAGTATGCAGTACTCCAAAAGCCATCTCACTGCCTTGAACAATCAGTGATACTTCTTTACCTATATAAATTATAGGATTGCATTTTCCTTTTGCACAGCTGCACAATAATGCCTAACAGTCAACAAGGCATCAGCTAGAATACCCAGGTGCTCCCTGCAGTTGTATCAGTTCTCTCATAACATAATTTCTTTACTCTGTTCAAAATCCTTTGGTCTACACTATTAAATCTTACTCACATTTTTAATAATCTATTCTTCACTGTCTTTCTTTTTCTAAACCACATCCAAGTCCCAATTATATTATATAATTGGTTTCAGGACAGAGATATCACAATCTAATTCTACTGTATGTATCAAGGTCATGCATTAAATATTAAGGTTCATCTTAAACCTGGTCCTGGAAGACCTCTGCTTGTACTCTCCCAGCAGACTCCTTCACTAATCACTGCTATCATGTTCCATTTGCCAGCTCTTTATTCCTCTAACAAATATATTCATTTTCATTTTCTCCAAATTAATCAGTCACTTCCCATGCGACATTATATCTTTATCAGAGGTCACAGTGAATGAGATACTGTATTTATTGTGACAACAAATGCATTGTTTTATCACAGAATATCAACAGGTTTATGCACCATGAGCCCTTTTAATATATCCATATTTCAATTTCATTTTGCAACAACTATTCCTCTCTTTATCTCTACACTGAAAAAAGAGCTATACTCCAGTGCACAAAATGTGCACATTTATTAGAACCACTTGCTATCATATCAGTGATGTGAAAAACCAGTTCTTTCAGAATCCTGAGATATGGATTACCCATTTTCCTCATTTTAAGCACATTCAGCTCTTTGACCTTAGGATTTAGTTATTGTCATTTCTTCTTACAGCTGCCTTGCTGACATTAGCTATTTTTTTCTTTTCTCTTGCATTTTATTGTTTCTGCCTTTACTTAAAACTTAGGCAATATATAGATGTTTAGTTTAAAGTGAATGAATGACAGGTTTTTTTTGACTGGATTTTCTGCAATGTTCTTGTAGCTCTTAAAAATCTAAAATAGCATTGTGTCCCATAGATAATAATTTTATCTATTATTTCTGATAAAATGTGTTAATTATCCATTGAGTTTTGTGCCTCATCATTATTAGCACTTGATTTTTAGTCTTTATTTACAAGTCTAACACACAGTACAATTTCTGTGAATAGCCTAATAATATTATATCCAAATTCATCCATCTAAATTTTATATTTATATGTATATTTGACTGGATTCAGTCTGAGATGAAGGTATCTACATTTGACTATTCAAATGTGAGTTGAACTCCTACTAAGTAAGGAGTAGTAAGATATTATCTTACTACTTCTAGTGAGTGAAGTAAGACTAGTGAGAGTGAAGATAATCAATGATGTGCAGTGATTCGTTCAGCTAAGCAGCTAAAGAGCTCAGCTCAGTTCCATCTGAGTTCTTTCGGAGAGTTCCAAGACATTCATGTGTGGCAGATATGACACATGGGTTACATAAGACACATCCTTCTGGAGCAGTAACAGGCTCCTGTGCACTGAAACATCTTCAAGACTTATTGCTTACACAATTATTCCACTGAAGATGCCAACCAAATAAATCTAGATACAAATCTCTTTACTCAGCTGACTATTAATAAGATCTAACTGCCTATAGTAGGAATTAAAAGACCTAACTAAGCAGTAGACAGCTACATATAGAAAAATAAATATTTGTGTCCTAATATTTAAGAAAATAATATTGTTCAATGTACATTTCAATATTATTTCCCAGTACTATTGTGACTAAATTTTGTTTTCCAATCCATCCTCAAGATTAATTCATCCAAACAGCTGATGAAGAAAAAATCAACAACATTATTGTCAAAGTCTCTCACATCTGCTACATACCACATCTATCTCTGTTTTGTTCTTTCCTGGCAAGTGTGTACCTTTAATACTTGTTATCCCTTCATGGTTCTGCTATCAATGCTATTACATTCCCAGCCAGTCAGGTCCTTCCACTTGTTTGCTCAGGTCCCCTGGGCAAAATAAGTATCTGTTTTAGAATTTTTTTTTTTTATTTCTACCACAAGCACCTCCTTAGACAAAATAGATGAATCCTTTCCTTTCTATGCTGATTACCTGGCCATTCCCTTACTAATCAGTTATTTCTTCTCATGACCTTAATGCTTTGCTAGGTCTTTGCTTACCAGATTTTCCTGGTAAACACTGAAACAAGATAAAAATTCTCCAAACATTTTCCCCTTCTTTTTTTCATGGAAATTTTAAAATTTCTCCATATTTACCATGCTAGTCTCAGATCCAGAAGGCCAGTATCCATATCTGGTTTATTTCTCAGAGAGTTTATTAACGCTTGCTGCTGGTAAAACAATTACAACTGCCTGTTTTAAGTCTACAGTCTTTTCTGGCATCTGAAGATTAATGCAACTTTTATTCTTTTGCATAATTTTCTTCATAACATGCTACTTATCTGGCTCCAAATTTCATTTTTCATTTAAAAAATTCTGAGTTTCAGGAAGAATTCCATAGGGCGGGAGCATGGCGAAAGGTACAGTACTTTTAAAACATGCTGCAAGAAAGAATAACCCCTCCCACTGTTCAAAAGGAAAAAAGGAGACAGAGAAGAGCTGTATGTTTGAGGAGTGTTTTGGCCCTGATTGAACCATACCAACAGGCATACTGTACTGGAAACATTAAAAGAATTGAGGAGTACTTGCAGGTTTTTTTTCCTAATTAAAGCAGAAGTACCTTGGATGCAGATAAAATCTTTGTCCAAATACAGAAGGCTCCTACAGTCAATTCAGGCAATGTTGGCCAATTCAAGGAGAAAAAGTAAACTGCAGATTAAAGAGAAGATTTGGCTTAATTCCACTAGGGTCATGTGCTATTTCATTTCAACATCAGTGTCTCTACAGAATTAAACAAGACAGAAAAGACTTCAGCAGAGTTGAACTAGGAAACTAAATTTTTTGGCCTTCTTGACCTCAGTGTACATTAAAGATTATAAACATGTGACAGCATATTTTGTACAAAATCTTTTGTACCACCTATCACCACAGTAAGCTCAAATACAGTAAATACAAGAGTTCATGCTGTTCTCCATATTTGTTCTTTGTAAATCCACAACACAGTGTTATTTTCTTTACTAGATTGTCCATCATTGTTATATAAGACAGCAAGACTTGTATTGCAGCTGTTGCTGCAACAATTTGGTATCTCCTCAGTGATGGTACTCATCTAATTTCTTTAGTTCTTTCACTTACAAAGTAGAATACTTTTAGATCTTTTTTTCATTAGTCCTTTCAGAAGCACTGTCTATTTTTTGCTGCCAATGCAGCTGGTCCACTGCAGATGCCTGGGCATTCAGTCAGCTCTGGTGCAAGGATGTTATCCAAATGCAAGCAAACAAACTGTGCACTACACTGCTTTTGATGAGCAAGCAGACGGAAATGGGTTGATAATGTGACTAAAAGTACACAGTTACCTCATAAACTGTAATAAACCTACCTCAGATTGTAATAAACCCATGATTACAAATTCCTTGTGAAATAAGAAATCTATAAAATACTCTAAATTTACAGACTGGGAAGTGAAGCCCAAAATCAAAGCAGGACTGGAGTTGCAATAGCACTTCAGGCAGAATTTATCTTAGTGCTAATAAAGCAGTCTATGCAATATCTTACATTCTTCACATCTGCTTTTGTAAATAACAGGAGGCATGTTGCTGTTGTGATTGCCCATAAAACCAAGCTGAATCGAGCTGCCTGGCTTGTTGCTGAAAGCCTTCATGGAGTCGCAATACATGTTGACCATGTTAGAGGTCATCCCTCTAACAGGGTACAACCTGGCAAGGATGTTCTACACATATTACTTGGGGAAGAAAGCCTCTTCTATCTAACAGACTAAAATTTAACCCAGAAATAAAGTAGTTGAGTTACATTTTAGTCCTCTGCTTCCCCAAGAGCTTGAATTCTCATATCTCATAGCCTGAATGCCCTTGCCACCATCATACTTAACTAGTTCTGACACAGTTTTTGAAGCTAGGCTGTCAGTGAGTCAGAAATACAAATATTTGCATGTGAGAAAGGCTGAAAGGTCATGTCTATTTCTGGAGCAAAGGCAGGATTTCAGGCACATTTTTTTTGGTTTTTCTTACCAACTTCCTATTGGTTTTCTGTCTCTAATATGTAGTCTGTTTGAATCCAAATCTAGCTGCCTTTCTCACAGATAATACCTACAAAATGTACCCAGCTAACCCAGCCTGAGAACTTCTGTTCTTGCATCCATAAATCTAATTGATGACACAGAGCTCAGTATGTCAGTACTGAAGTTCTTGTGGAAATCTTGTGACACAGATGTTCCTACTCAACTAAAAGATCTCTCCAAGTCCCCAAACACTATAGAATGCAATTTTAAAACCAGACACTAAGAAACTTTAAAGGACAAAACTTCAGAGAGATTCTAGAGGTCTACTTTAGCCAGGACTGATTGTGAGTTATCTCCCACTCATACTTTCAAGGCAGTTACTGGGGCACTAGCAGTTTATCTGAAGGTTTTACCTGCTGTACATCAATACAAGTCAAGAAGTGAGAAAAAACAGCATATCAACTCAGCCAAATCATTAAGAGCTGGATTTGCCTTTCCTGAATTCTGTGGGAAGCATGCAGAAAGAAACTTCACCAAAACAGATTCAATTATCTATGATCATGGTTGTATAATCCTTGTATAAGCTTACTACTTAATACTGTAAAACAACACAAAAATTCACAGAAAACAGAACTTAAACAGTAAGACTGACTTGTAGCAGAGTTCTTACATCATGAAAAAGACTGAAAACAAAGCAAGAACCAGTGAGAGCCCAAGAGAACCAGAAGGAGCTTCCCAGCTATGCAGATTTCCCCAGAATTAAAAATCGTCTACAAAACTCCTGGATGAACCAGTATGATAAGTTCTAGAAAATAATTTTAGAAGTAGTTTAACTGAATCCTGATTTTTTTTTTTAAGATAGATTCATTACAGGTTCTTCTACTAAGACTTGAACAGTGGGACACTGTATGCCTGAAAAGAAGACATAAGCTAAGGCATTTAACCTGAATTTTAGACCCTTAGTTTTCAATACATCATCCATGTCAAACCATTCTGAGCAAGCTGGCAAAGAGCTAAAAGACACACTGAGATTTTAAATTAATACTTCCTTTATATAACAGAATTTTGTGGTGCTTATCATGATTCACTCTCAGAGCAAAGACACATTAATCTTGTGTCCAGCAATGACGAAGCCCAGAGTTTGACACAGGGAACACCCATTCTCCAGTTCCTTTTTTCTCACCTTTTCTTTTCACTTGACTCAAGTTACACATTCGGCTTAATATTGCAAGAAAATTAAATTATACAGAAAGATACTGCAAGTGAATTTTAAGGCCACCCACACAAGTTGCTCTCATTCTGGATTTTTCCTTGCCCTGCTCTCAGTGGCAACAGAGGTGACAATTTCTAGCAATCATTTCACAAAAGACAAGGTGCCAAATCCATGGCATTAACAAGCAGTTCAAACCTGTTTTCATCAGAGCCCTGCTCATGCATTAATGATCCTTATGGCAATTTGCTTCCTCTTTAATTTTTCTCCAAGATTTAGAACAGAAGCAGGATATGCGTCAGTTTTGCTAAAAAACCAAAGCAACACGAGAAGCCTTTTGCAAGCCAATCTACTTGACGTTTTTAATTAAATTTTGTTTAGAAAACAAGCTCCCCTCCCTCCAACACAAGGAGTTGACATTCATCAGGTAACGTAACTAAATCCTTTAGCATATATTTTTAAACTTATTAGTAGCAAAACCAAATAATACATCTTTAGTTTTACTGAAATGAAAATTTATTTTAGATTGGTATCAATAAGTTCACGAGTTATATATCGCATAAGAAATTATACCTCAATATTATTTAGCATAGCGTATTTCTCGATGCAACATGCACTTGGATCGTGTAAAAGCGTCAGCACAGGCAAGGAAAGGCTCCCTGCACTTGCCTAAATGCCAAGTGCCCTCTTGTGGCCAGCATCATCCTTAGACTCCAAACCAGACCCGGAGTGGAGCTGCTTTACTGAGCTGTACAAGTGTTCAGGGGTGGGATGCTCACTCCCTTAATAATAAAATCCTTATTTCAGTGATCTCCACACTATGCTCACAAGGTTATGTGCTGCTTGGGCAGGGGAAGTTAAAACGGACACCTCCAGCGCTGTGGTTCAGATTGATAGAACAAGGAACTAGGGAATTCTTGAGAACAGACAAATAGATATGTCACTTGACTCCGAGATTTTTCTCTGATTGTTTTCTTTGAAACACAAAGTGTATTCTGCCTCTGGGCACACCACAAAGTGATTTGAGTAAAACAGTCTCCTGGTTAGAGCAAGGCCACAAGGAGGAACAACTAATGCCAACTTAACAAGGAAAAGAAAAAAGATCTCTTGGAGGTATTCAAACTATTTATTTGAGGTCAAATGAAAGGGGTAGGAAGGGCAAGTCTGTGAGGAGGCAGGATAACAGGGAGAGACAGTCACAGAACTTTCTCCAAAACTCTTCCAAGTTTAATGAAAAGCTAGGATACCAGATTTCTTCTTTCCAGAGAACCACTGCATTAATCCAGGAAGAGCAACAAGGCTCATTAAGAGTCCCTTGCTAGGAGAATTGTCAACATTTCCTATGACACTATAAGCACTGATGTTCCCTATAGGCAGCTATCAACGCCTACTGAAATACAAAGTCTTCACTGCATGTTTTCACAAACCCAAGATTCCCTTTCTGTCATATTGCAATCACGTATGTCTCCACTGTGACACTGCAACACATTCTGCTTATAGTTTAAAACCAATAGCAAAAACTCCAAGGTGGTTGTGTGAGGCTATCAGTTCTGTGGCCACTGTCCTTATAGAAAGGCAGCTTTGCAAAGCAAGTATCTGGCCCCTTATATCAGAATTTTCTCTTCTGTGGTGCTGGACATTATGAAAAAATGGTGATTTATCACAGAAGCCCTGGTTCCTGGGCTAATCTTAACTAGAGCGTTGCTAAGGCAATGCTATCAGGAGTGTGCTCTTCTGAACTGATTTCACAGTGTGCTTTTCAGTATTTGCATACTAAAGCTGCTATCTAGGGATTCGTTCTTGCAGAAATGGTGAAAAAGAAAGGAATAGTTTTCTTTCTGCTTATATGGGAAATTATGCTTAGCAGAGAGCATGTCTTTTACCAAAACTCATTTTATAAAAAAATGCAAACAATGAAAGCAGCATGTTTAAAAGACCCAAGTAAAATTCACATCCTGTTATACTTTAGAGAGAATGCATTCCTTCTGTAATTATTTCTGAAGTCCTGTATGACATTTGTATTTTTCATTGGGACATAAAGGAAATTACTGACTAAACAGTTTTCATTGTTGGAACTCCCTTGTTCTTGTCACTGTTATTTTTAATCTGCCTTCAGTACACAAGAAATATTTTCTAGACCCTGGCAGTAAGAATTTCTGTGTTCAAGGCATTGGTTCTGCATTTATTGCTATGTGACATCTACATAATTTTTCTGAATAATAATAAAAAAAGAATTATCTCATATCAGTATAATGACCTCAGAATAACTGTATATATAAATGGTGTAGGGGTGTTTTTAATAGAAAGAAATTATTCTTCAATTCAATTCTAATTCTAAAGCAAAAATAGTTCAAGCCATCTGCAACAATTACTTCAATTTTTCAACACAGAAAATCCTCTGTGCTTCCTTGTTCATCACTCCAAAATTTGCATTTGTATTCTTCTCTTTCATTCAGGTTTTTATAGCTTGCTGACTGCCAGGTCCCTGATGACTAATATATATTTTTTTTTTAATTTTGCCTGTAGTGCTTGATATTAAGAAAATATTTTAAGCTACCTATATGTAAATAGGTTGAATTACTCTATAGAGATGTTTTTCTCCCTCTATTCACTATAGTAGGACCTTAAATAACTAGCTTGAGTGAGCTAAATCTCTTTAGCATCTTTGAGATAACTGTGTTAAATATAGCTGAAATTGTTTAGTAAATTAAGAATTGTTAGAGGTCCTTCTATTAACCCTAATCATAATTCTAAGTTTCTTGGAAAGACAGGTTATAAATATTTGAAAATAATATTTAATTTTCTAAATACATTGCTCAAAACAAAATCTACTGAAAATCTACTGTCTACTGTTGCCACATTGTAGGAATTTTATCACCTTGCTGAAAGAACCATTTTTTAGTCTTTCAGCTCTTTAGAGCTTCACACAATCACAGAATCAACCTTTTTGGGATCATCAAGTCCAACCATGAACCCAGCAGTCCCAAGTCTACCACTAATCCATGTTGCCAAGCACCACAATACTTGTCTTAAAGACCTGCAGAGACAGTGACACAACCACTTCCCTGGGCAGCCTGTTGCAGTGTTTGACAAGCCTTTCAGTGAAAAAATCTTTCCTATGCAATACACTTAGGAAGTATATTTTTATATAGGAATATATTTCCTATTCATATGGAACTGCAAGTTGAGAGCTGAATATCACAGTGTACTTTTGATTTTACAGCACACACACTATGCTTTATATAACCACTCTCAGAACTTTTACTTTGAGCAAATGTATATTGATGACTGGCTGAAAACTCTTTGTTTTTCTATCACTCTCATCTGCTCTTTATTCTCATCTGTGAAGAAGTTAAATATTCTCTCCTAGTCCTCCAAACAACTCTCAAAAACCCCCAAAGAATTTTAACAAACCTAAATGCTTTAACACCACAAAAATTATCTGTGTATTTTTACCATTTTATCCTTTAAAATTATATATATATATATAAAGCAAAGCAGCTCTTCATTCTCCAAGAGTATCTGTAAATAAACACTTATTTTTCTAATGGCTTCAGCTAAAAAAAAAAAAGCAAAAACAAAAACAAAGAACATCAAAGCCCACATAATTCCTTAATATTTTTCTGCTCCTTACATCTCCCAAAATGAAAACAAGAAAAGAATGAAACATTTCATTAAATCCTTAAAGCACTTCTCTTTCTGATTAGCAAACAGGATTCATTAACTCTAAGGTGGAAGAATGAAGTAAGGACTTGAAACTGCATGGTCTAGAACATGGGCTCCAGACTTTCCCAGGCTTCACTAAGTGAGCCTAGGACTCCTCCAGCTCTCTCCTAGACTCCTTCTGGCAGGATGAAGCGTTCAGTCGGGCTGGCATTCTTCCCTTTGTGGGAACAGTTATCAAACCTCTTGGAACCACGGCTCATTGGTGAGCAGGCAGTGCAGTGCATAGCAGGGATTACAAATGTACTGGGCTGGTGGGAAAGGAGATCATCTCGCTGGTAATGCCTCCTGGAGTGCCTGGCAAGGTGCAATTGGATTGGTTAGGAGAGTACTGGCAATTGGATGGAAATAAATATTTGTGTTACTGTAACGATGCACACCAGTCTGTGCTTTACAGACTGACAGGAATAATGATCCAAACCAGACTCTGCTGTAAATATTCTAGATCAGTGTTCTGTCTTCGAGACTTTTCTTTGAACACAATCCCAGCTGTATTTTCAGATGAACTCAGTGAAACAGGAAAGTGGGATGAGGAAGATTTTCTTCTCTTTTTAATTGGCTGTTACAGAAAAAAAATCTTGCCTACCTACAAAACACCAGGGTCTCTAGGACTACACTAAAACTGTTAAAAATGTTGACTGTTTGAAAGCCATGGATCAGATCAGAAAAAAACAGTTTATTATTCACACCCTGCTTACAGCAGATAATTATCCTTCCTATTAACAGAGCATGCAGACTCCTCTAGGTTCACTAAAATCCCAACCATCTTCAGATTCTGAAGCACCAAAAAAGTCAGACGGTAGCACTTCCGTAAGTATAAGCAACAGGAATAAAAATCACAACTGCCCTGCTTCATAATTTTCATTATCACAACGTGTTACAAGGCATTATCACATCTTTATCTACTTTCCGTATTTCTAAAAGTGGGTAAGAAGCAGAAAAGTTGTCAAATATTTCAGCAGATGACAGACTAATGAAAAAGTTCTGAATCTACAATGATCTTTTTACTTCATTTACGATCTTAGAAGACAAAATCTCCACAACATTTGCCAGGGTTTTTTCCTTGGCATTTTCTCCTCGAGATTGTAGAAAAAATATTTTAAGCTGTGTTGAAATAAAGGACATGAAGTATGAGTGCATTATAATAAAATTTAAAAATGAAAACAGATACTTCCTTCCGTGATGCAAAAATTTAATGTAAAATGAAGACTTTTCCTGTGACTATATTAAGCAACATGTTACTCCAAATATTCATCTAGGTTATCACAGTTGATACAAAACTGGGATTATTGATTGATACAACAGAGGACCGTGTTGCCATGCAGAGGGGCCTCAAGAAGCTGCAGAAACAGGCAGAGAGGATCATGTGGAGTATAAATGCAGTCCTGCCCCTGGGGGAGAAATAGTCCTAGGCACCAGTATATGCTGGAGCTGACTGGCTGGGAAGCAGCCTGGGAGATGATAACTTTGAGGTCCTGGTGAGCAAGGCGACCCCACGAAATCAATGCACTCTTGCTGCAAGTGGCCTGTGGTTCCTGAGCTGCATTAGGAAGATGTTGCCAGCAGGTCAAGGGAGGTAACCTGACCCTTATTGTTAGCACTTGTGAGATGCAGCGGCAGTGCTGGGTCCAGTTCTTGACTCTTCAGTACAAGAATGATCTGGACCTCTTGGAACAAGTCCAACATCCAACATGGGGCTATGAAGATGATTAAAAAACCAGAGCAGCTGAAGGATGAGGAAAGGCTGAGAGATCCGCAACTGTTCAGCCCAGGGGCTCTTATCAAGGTGTATAAATTTGTGATGGGAAGGAATGAAGAAAAGGCAGTCAGGCTCTTCTCAACAGTGCCCAGTGATAGGACAGGAAGACTGAAAAGCTGGAATCCACTTGCTCACAACTGAAGACATTTTTTACTGTGAGAGCGCTCAAAGACTAAATGACTCTGTGAAGTTTAATGTCTTCCCATTTATTCATAGATCTAGTCCAGGTATTCCATCTCACAAGCCTGACTGCAGATTCAGTTATAAAACATTCACTCAGGAAAAAATTTCACTACATAACTCTTCCCAATATTCAGGTTTTATGTACTTCCTACATAAGGATTTTACTCAATATTTTAGAAGCAATTGCATATATGAAACAATAAAAATATAAGCAGAAGTGATTGTTTTTTTCTTCTAGAACAGGCTACTGCTATTTTTTTTTCATGAAAGAAACAAAGATTATATGAGTTTTCCAACTAGACTATGATTTGTTGTTAAGCCAACTAAATGTCACAGTACTTACCACAAGCATTTTATCAAAGGTGTGAACAATCGACAATTTATCTACAAATAAGCAGAAAATTGTGACTTTTTGATATAATTTCAACATCTCTAATCATCACTAATTCTATTTAAAAAGTTATGAATATCAATTTCTACCTGCTGGATTTCCACAAATAAGCTTCATCTTATGTCAGAGAATATTAATCTGCCTTTCTAGGTGTTTGTTCAATTCTACTTGTGTCTCATATCTGGTTTTCCATTCATTATCTTAAAAACAGAATTATTATATTTCCCAGATTAGTTCATGTCATTTTAAGCAACAGCATTTTTAAAAACTGTTCCTTATGACTAACCAGAGACTGAGAAAGTCTTCACTTAGTAATCCTCATAATAAGCATCTTTGCATATAAATATAAATCAAGGGACATTTTCACTAAGCTTACTGTGGTCAGAATATTAACCAACTCTGTGAATTTATATTATTCATAGTTTCATTAATAATTAACCAAAAAAAGCTAGCGTGGCCACACATACTATTTCTTAATTTCACATCTGAAGCACCACAGTTATAACAGCCATGTTTGAAAAGAGAAAATTTAAATTTCTAAATAAAAATCTGAGCCCTGTAGGTCCTTCATAAAATAATTATTTATCTGTGTTTCCTTATCAATTAGAAAGACTGTTGTAATTCACTTACCTTCATTTTCAACACCGTTAAGACTTTTTTCCAGTTCTGTTACAGTGCTTGTCAGTTCAAATATTGAGCTTTCAAGCATCTGCCTGCAGTATTAAAAGAAGTCAATAAATTGCTACACAAGCCAATAAATGGCTCTTGTACTAGCCCTATTATTGAAATCAGAAAAAATTAGATCAGATACATTTTCAGAAGATTGATTCAGAAGCTTCAGATCTATTGGTCATTTCTATGTAGTTACATTATCTTGTCCATTCTTAAATGTATTGAAAAATGGTTATGACAGTGGTTACTACTACTGCCTTGAAAACAATGAAGCATTTTCTACTTTGAGAATAAAACCACTTCCACAAAAACCCAAGACATTTCCTAAAATATAATAATTTTCTAGCTGTCCATCAGAATTAAAAAAATGTAGAGGGGACATTGACCCTAGTTTTTTCATCTAAAAGAAGATACCCAATGAGTATGTTTTTTAAAACAAGAATATGCCTGAGAGATGTGCTATTTGAAATTCTGAATTAGTTCTTCATTTTGACTTACTGCTCAATGATTAATAGTCATTTCCTAAATTGCACCCAAATAAAATCCAATCAAAATAAATGATGTTTTATGACTATCAGAAAAGAAAGTGAGTAATTAAAGTAAGATGAGTGTTAAAAAAAATACAGGCCCTCTAGCCACCATTTTTTAGGAAAATATATTTTTGCCCATCCTGTGTACTGGTCAGCCAGCAAGCTGAAAGGTATGATGAAAACCAGGCTTTTTCTGCCTTGGAAGGTATGATCAGAAGCAGAAGGTAGCAGGGGATTTTGACAAGAGCACAACCCACCTGGCATGCTTCAGACAAGGTGCTGGGCAACTCTCATCCTTTAAAGTGGCCAGATGGTAGTTTAATGTCTTAAAATGAACCTTATGATCTTGATCACATCAAGAGGACATTACTGATAAGTTATTGACCATATTCATGCTAACAATCTGGTTCTCTGAGGAAATGTCTATGGAGAAATGCTCCTGCCTGTGAGGTCTCAGGAAGTCAGGCCACATCTATTGTAAATGCAGGTGAACCCAGTGGAAAGAAATGATGATGTCTGACTCCAGTTCAGAAGGCTGAATGATTTCTTTATTATAACTATACTATAATACATTAATATCCTATTTAAAGGAGATACTAAAACTACATTCCTACTTTTTCTAACTACCATATCTAACTAACTCATAACTTGTGACCCCCTGTCAAGAGTCCAGACACAGGTGGATTGGACTGGCCATCAGGCTCGAACAATCCTCACCAGAATCCAATCAAACAATCACCCCAGGTAAACAATTCTCCAAACATGTTCCACATGGGAAAGCAAGGCACAGAAATAGAAATTGTTTTTTCTTCCTTCCCTCTGTGCTTCTCTATGAAAAATTCTGAAAGAAGAATGTGCCTGCGACACACACCAGGATAGGTGCAAGCAAAAAACACAATGCATGAAAATGCAGAGGCAGTTTGTGGTTTTGTCCTTTAAAGCTAAGTTTGGAAGGTGAACATTTCAAAAAAACAGTCAATGGTTCCTGGGTACCTCAATGTTTTAGTGCCCAAAATAAGATATTCCAAAAGAACTGAGAACATAAACTCTACAAAGAAGGCCCTTTGGGAAATGCTTTACAATATCAATATGATGACTGGTGACTTTGAAACCTTAGTCTAATTCATTAAGACATACAAAAGAGAAAATTATTAGGCTGTAGTATTTGGGGGGAGATGTTTAAAGGAGAGTTGCCATTGTCAACAAAGATATGCATTTTCTGAACATGTCCATGAGAAATGCTCTTCAAGAAATAATTATCTAACATCTGAGCAATCAAAGCTCTGATGACAGAGATTGATTACTGAGGAATTGTGTCACCTCTGGCACTCCTTGTGCTCACAATCAGCTGGTGACACTTCTTTTTCATAGCTTGAAGCAACAGAATTCAACCGCAAACTGCAGAAGCAAACCAACTACTCACAGGGAGTTGAAAAGGCAAACCTGGAATAAGACGGGCTGAAGAGCTGAAATTGCAAAGAAATATAAAGGAGAGTCATTTAAGGTAAGCCAAGTTTGTTTTCAGTGAAAGAGACACACCGGAGAACAGTAGGACAGACATCTTGAATGGTGGGGGAGAGGTGGGGCTTCCAAGCCCTCCTTCCTCCATTGCTCTTTTTGTCTTTACCAACATTAAATTAGACAGGGGGCATATTGGCAAAAAAATAATGACAGTACTGGTAACTTAATGACAGTACTAGAGACAAAAAGGATAAGGTGAAACCCAGCCAAAGATACTCTTGAAGCATGACTCGAAAAGCTTCAGATGTAGGAAAACCAAAGGACATCTGATTCCTGTTGCCTGTTTTCTCCCACTCCAAATAAAAGAGGCAGATGGTTATGAAGAAGAAAGATAAAATCTTACTACACTGCTGCTATCATTTCAACACAAATAGATAAGGTTTCTGCAAAGCAGATTTCTATTAACTTCTCAGAGCTTGGAAAAGAGGAAATTATGATGAGAGTGAGTGCTAAAATGGGATTTTTTTAAGGAAATAGTACTGAAAATTAGAAAGAGTCAAAGCTGTAACCAGAGCTGAGCTGTATCAAAATGAAATTGGTTTTGTTTTCAAAGAAATTTCAACTAAGTGCTCAGATGCAGAGGGAAAACACAGGAAGAATAAGCTCTTTAAATCCAGTGTTTCCAGTTTTCAATTTGTTACCATTCCAAGACTATATACAAAATTTCTTTCACTAGATTTTATTATTTTTTCTGCACCATTAACAAAACTAGAAGCCAAATTCCAATTATATTTTGTTCTGATGAATACATGTACAAAATGGGAAATTGTCAGGTGTCACACTGTAATTGCTACACTGACAGAAAGTCTTTATTCCATGTGGCAACAGAAAACAGTTTTTTTAAAAAGTATAATTGTTGTTAAACATTTAATAGTCCAGTGGCACCCAGAATGCATCCAGAGTGAAGCCTCTCCATTTTAGGCAATGTATATTCAGGAAAATGCAATCCCTGCCCAGACAGAGAAGGAATGTATAAATAAATCACTTTGAGTGTCTTGGTAAGTATTGCTGGGGTTTAATGTATTGGAGTATTTTTGCATTTCTGGAGTTATTTCTAATTGTGATAGGAAGTGAAGGTCATGCCATGTATCTGTTAGTGTGACTTTAATGCAGATGTGTATAGCTGGCTACCTGCCCAGAGACTTGGTCTTTGCTTGGAGGGACTGCACTGCACTTTCTACCTGCAACCTCAAATGTGTTAGGCATAAATAGACTATTCAAGGCCTATAAATGTTCTCCATGTCAATGGACAATTTACAGTCATCACAGAAAGCCTGTAAATCCTGAAACCTCACATTTAAGTTATCATGAGAACCTAACCACATCCTAGCATTCTAAGTATAATGAAAAAGCTCTTGTGAAGAAAATGAGAAAAAAAAAGCAGTTCAGATAAGAAGACTCTGATTGAAACTACAAAAGAGAAAAAAAAAACCCACTAAATTTCTTTTTAAGGCTGTCTACAGCTGTTACTGACAATGGCAGCCACTTAGGATGAAAGCCATTTTCCTGCATGTTTTGCTACCCAGATCTGGATATCTGAAACATGTATCAGGTAAAAGGCTGCCTGAAGTGATTTTCTATAGTCAAGAGAGAAACTCAGGAGAAAAGTCAGGAGAAGCTCAGGGCAAGAATCAGCTCTAGGGCATCAGCTCTATAATATGGCAGATCTTTACTCAGTCCTGTAGAAGATAAAATGCACAGATGCCTTCCGAATCTATGAACAAAGCAGAAACAATATTGCATAGTGCAGGGGCACCACATGGAAGAGCACACACAGTATTATAAGCTCTGGACTCCTGACACTTGCAGTCAGCAGTGTGCTGGGAAAATGCTGCAGCTTTCCTGGCAAGGAAAGCCACAGGAAATGAAATCTCACAAGCTGAAGTAACATACAATTCCATCAACATTACTAAGTAGATGACATGCATAAATATATCTCTTTGTCTAATAAGAAATACACTGCAGTATTATATGGCTTCTCTTTCTCTCTCTCCCAGAAACATTTGCCATGACATTTCCTGACCAAAATGTGTACTGAATCTCGATCACAACAATAGAGAGACAGATTTGAGCTGACTGTCATTACAGTCAGAAAAAAAATTTGAAAGATTTCACAGTACTACATCCACGATCATTGAGAATCAGTAGGTACATTAGGAACAGACCCCTTATGGACATGGATGATTCAATTTCCTCTGTAAAGTAAAAATCTCTTCTTCATGACTGCTAAATGAGAGTGGTAGGTGGGCTGTTAGCAAACTACCTAATTGGCACAACAATCAGATACACCAGTAAAAAGATGACAAGGGTGAGATGGCAGTAAAGGAATGCAGGCATCTATCTACAAGCCACTCATCCTCAGCTTGCTTTCTACCCAAGGGAGAGAAATTGGCACCTCCTAGGGTGTGAGTCATCTCATGCTAGAACAGCCAGGCAAAGTAGGTCAGATGAATCACACCTTCAAAAAGCTTTTCTCTATTCATTGACTACACGTCTCTGGTTTAGATGGAGTTGTCTAACAAGCCCGGTCATTGGCAATTAATCTGAATAAATTATTCCCAAGAAACAGACAATAATGTCTATTTGCACACAAAGAAAATAGTTGTAGAACCCACTTGGAGCTGAAAGTCTTTTACTAGCATGCCATCACCATAAAGGTTTTTACTAAATATCTATTTTGCTTTTATAAGTAAATCACCACAACTCAACTTTTTACCTGATTATAATTTTACCTGATCATCATCATGTGTCAGGTAAAAGAACTCGTGCATGCAGAGAACAACTGATCTATTTATCCTGAGATGCTGCTAAGTCAGGAGATTTATTAAAGGTCATTTGCTTACATGTTGGTGCAAGAATGTCCACTCTACTTTTTGTGCCATTTTGAATACATAAGGTGCCATTTTGTCTCTCTTAGTACTGGGTTTTCCTTTTCCATTTATGAATGAACATTTTATAAAATCCACAACTGCAGTACTGGTTTGACGAGGTCTGCAGCTCAGACACTGAAAGAAACACTGTTCAGGTGAAAAATCAGTATGAATAGAACGTTTGAAAATGGTATATAAATGTAAATATCAAGGGCCTGAATTAAAGCAGCACAGGAGCTTCTGACATTTCCTGTTTCCATTTATTAACACTCAAAAGGAAATCATGTTGTTCAACACAGGGAAAAACATGTAGCTTCCTAAGCAAACTGAGGACAAAAACAATCCCACCAGGCATGAGCATCAACAATTATCACAGCACTGAAACAACTGCTACTTTAGCAAGGGGACTGACTGCTAACAGGAACAAGTCCTCATCCTGCAAACTGCATGCAGAGATGCCATACCTTACTTAGAGGTCTCAGATATTTACTGACCCTAGAAATCCAGCTTTCCACTTGTATTCAACATTGTAGAAAGAAGTATGCATAAAGAGCACATCATTCTCCATTTTGTTTTCCCCCAGCAAGGGATACACCCATATAAAAGTCTTCTCTGTTTTTCCCCCACTGACATCCCAGCCCAGTGTACAGTGCTTGCCTTTGACACATAGAATTCTCTCCATACCACGTGGTATGGGACTATGTTTCAGGTTTGTAATGAAAACTGTGCTGATAGCACAGTGATGTTTTGGTTACTGTTGAGCATTGTTTATACGGTGTCAGGGCCTTTTCTGCTCCTCACCTGTGAAAAACACCAATCACTTGGTTTTTAAAATTTTAAAAGTTTAATAATAATAAAATGGTTATAAAAATAATAATACAATTAGAGTAATAAAATTTAAAGTTAGGACAATTACAAGACAATAAAAAGCAAAGAATTACGGACATCTGGATGCTCTCGGACACTGAGTCACGAAAAGCATGACTTGTGAACAAAGGAATAACCCTAAAAACAATACACTTGTTGCATATTCATACATCCTTCATGGTTATGCATACATTCTATTCTAAACAAGAAACTCTGTCTGTTGTATGTCAACTGTTTCCTTTAACCCCCTGGCACCTTTGAGTCTGAGCAAGGTCTGAAAAAATTAGCTTCTTCTGATAAGAAGCCATAAATTCCTCTCCTTTGGAAGATTTAAGTGTTCCTCAAAGAAAGTATCTCATTCCTAAAAAAAAACTTCCCCCACATACTTTCTCTATTTTAACACTATGTTGTAACCTAAAACTACATTTAACACACTACATAAGAGAATTAATACAGCATAACTTTCTAACATTACACATATAATATTCATTGTAATATTTGCGAAAAGCCAATCATAAAATATGCATTTTTCACATCACCCCACGAGTGAGAGGGCTGGAGGTGCACAAGGAGCTGGGAGGGGACATGGCTGGGACAGCTGATCGCACTGACCAAAGTGATATCCCATACGGTATCATGTCACAGTCAGAAATAAAAACTAGGGTGTTGGGACTTGCTGGGGCTGCTTTGCCTCAAGAAAGGCAAAGTCTCACGGGTGGTGAGCACCTGGAGGTTTTCGCATCGGTTGCTTTTCTTGGGTTTGTTTCCTTTTTATTTCTGTTATTCCTTTTTAGTTATTAAACTCTGTTTGTCTCAACCCGCGAATTTTCTCTCTTTCACCCTTCCTTCCTTCTTTCCCTCATCCCACTGGGAGGAGAGGAGCGAGCGGCTGTGTGGCTGCGGCAGCTGGCCCTATCTTCCTTTTCGCCTCACATGGTTTATCCCGCTTCTCGGGCTCCTCCTGCCACCTGCACCCCGGGGCAGCCCTTCCCGGTGTCCTGCCGAGCCAGCGGCGCTCGCAGCGCAGCGGGGCCGCGCTGAGGGGCTCCGGGCAGCCCCTGGGCCCAGCCCGCCGAGCCAGCCGCCATTTTGCCGCAGGAGGCGGCGGCAGCTGCCCGCGGGCGGCGCTGCGGGGCCGCTCCCGGAGCCGCCGCCCTGCCCGGCCTCCCCGCGGAGCCCGGCCTCGCTGCTGTGCCGGCCGGAGTCGCTGCTTCTGCCTCTCCCGCCCCGGCTCCAGTGCCAAGCGCTCCGGCTCTGCCGCCCGCCGGCCGCCGCCTGTCCCCACTGCCGCCGGCGCCCGTCCCGCTTTCATCCCCCGCCGGCGTTGCGCGGGGTGACGGCTGCGAGCGGCCGGCGGAGCCCGAGGGAGCGGCGCGATGAGGCCACGCCAGCCCCGGCTCGGGCACCCTTTTCTCCGCGCCCTTTTCTCTCCCACCGCCCAGGAAAGCCGAGAAGGGAGACGGGGCGGGGCGCCACCGGCAGTCGCTACCGCCGGCACCTGCCCCGGCCCCGGCGGGCGCCGCCCCGCCCCGTCCGCCCTTGGCTGCAGCCCCGCGTGTGGCGGGCTGCTCTGTCCTCTGCCCAGCGAAGCGCCCAGCGTGTGGCTCGGGCAGCACCAGAAACGCATGGGGGAACACCGTACAGCTCTGGCCCACTTAAGAGTTTTGATCGTGTAAGCTGAACAGCGTGCTGAGCTTTTCATGACCTAGGGAAACACAAATGTGTGCAGATTTATAAACATATTTCTTCTGGATGGGAAGTAGCACGATTTTAAGTAGATGCTATGACCCACATGTGAAGGCAGGCACAGTGCAGTGGAACCTGGCCTACGGCGTGACCAGCTCATCTTTTAGCACGCTCGATAACTGTGATCTGTGCTATTTACAAATCAGCGTGTAAGACCCTAACTTGAAACAGGAGAGCTCAGAATAATCTGCCTCAATTATCATCATTGATCAAATCAATGGCGTTAGTCAATATACATTGGAAAATAATTATTTTACATTATCTCAATTGATGCTTAAAAATGTTTGATGTTGCATTTTTCAAACAAGGAATTTCAGATCAGTTCATGGGTTTCTCAAGGTACATCTTTATTCGATGAGTTAATCAGATTATTGCTGTAAGCATGGTATCACCTCTGTCAGGTTCTTCCTGTCACCTTCTCTGGCTGCTTCACTGCCAGCTCTTGACATTTGTGGGACTCTTCAGTGAGCCAGTAACACTTTCTGAAACACTGAAAACTTACATAAGGGAAAATGTTTCATGTTCTCAGTTTATGCTGGTTGATGATCTGAAGTGCCTTACCAGCTGCACAGGAAAGCACCAGACTTGATGCAAGAGACAGGGTGAAACTGGGAGCAATTAGTGCGCTCTTAGCTAAACTCACAAGACTTAATGCTCACTAAAGGAACTATCTGTTCACTTTCCCAGGAAGGGGGTGGACTTTAATTTTCCTTTACTGATATGAGAAAGGGTATGGTTTTCTCAGTTCAATTCTGTTGCACGAGTAGCAAGCCAAATGCCATAGCCCTACCACCTGCTGGGCAACACAGGCACTGCTTTAAAAGTTTACATCATGGGTTATGTATTACCATTACTTTAACACAGCAAAAAAAACAGTATTGCCATAAGTCCATCCTGAAGTGTTGTGAATTGTAATCCTTAAGTGGTAGTGGAATTGCATGATCTAATGCCTCACTGATACTGCAACAGCCGGGCACTAATCCAGTGTGCCTAATGGATGGAGTACAACAGTAGGATGGAAGAGTGGGACCTAATGAATGGGAGTACAACAGTAGGATGGAAGAGTGGGAAGTACAGTGGTAGGATGGAGAGTAATTCTTAGAAGAAAAAGTAATTTTAATTTCACTTCTCTGATATATATTAGAGTAGGAGATGATTTTTGAGCCTCAAGTTATAACTGATGCTATTAGCTAATCAGTGAATTATCATCTTGGGTGTGGGTTGAATTCAGAATTTTCTGATACAATTTAATCAAGAAACAAACGTGCTGCACTGTAACTGCATTTAAATTTAGCTGCTTATTTTGCCTTCATGTATTACTGAAAGCTACCTTTTTAACATTCATATTGAAAACACATTTCATAACAAACCAGTAATTTAAGTAATGACTTGAACCTAGGTTAGCATTCATAACTCACTGAGTGTACTGAATATTAACAGCAAAGGTTTTAATGAGTAACCATTTTTCTTGTTACAAGTTTTTGTGAACAACTATTTCAAGATTAATGTAACCAGCCTGATGAATTGTTCTCAGTGGGTGGGCACATTCAGAAAACTCAGGAAGAGGCCTGCAATCACAAGAAGTCTGGGAACAGAGGGCACAAGTGAACTGAGGGCTGCATCCCCACTCACAGCATAATACTCTTTCTGCCCCAGGAGACTTTAATTTGACCTCTTCTCCAGGATACTTTCAGGTCCCACTCTCACCCAGGGATTACTAGGTGTCTGAACCAGGACACTGTGCACATAAGGATGAGCCCAGACCACACTGGCTGGGTTGGCACAGCACAACAGGTCTAACTGCAGGTGCTTCGTTTCATGGTTTGGGAACTGGAGTGAGAGAAAAGCAAAAGTGGCTTGTGGACTGAGGCCACAAGTGTGTGTGCTCTGGGGTGACTTTATGATGCTGAATTGTATCCCCATTCATCTGTTTAGCCCAGAAGTAGGTTTTGCACCTTCAAGAGTGGTTCTGAGTGAAGGTGTGGAGAGAAGAAGTGCAGAGTTTGTTATCTGCGAGTGCAGCTGCTCCCCTGCATCCTCTCCTGGACTGTGTTGTCTGCAGCACGGACAGCTGGCAGGAGAGGGCTCTCCTTTGCTTTTTTTTGTTAAGTTTCTAGCTAGTTGAGGCAGAGAAGTTCCCTGGACTGCGGTTTTTATTTTTCTTGGAACTATTTGAACCTGCTCTGGGCTGAACACCCAGAAGAACACCAGCAGCTCACACCTTTGGCCCTGCAGGCCTGGGCCGTGGCATTTCCAGCACCAGAGGGACTGAGTGAGCGGAGCTACAGCCCACCAAGGAGACTTTCTGAGTTTGTCATCTCTTTGGAGTGGCGAGAGGTTTCATTGTTTAATATTGTTCACTTTTTGTGCTGGTGAATGCTTTGTCTGTAAGTAAAGTTTTTTTTCCACTTTCCTCCATGGAAATCTTTTCCCAAACCAGTTGGGGAAGGGGCCACTTGAATCTGTTTTCTAGAGGAACCCCTTTGGAGGTTTTCTTCCAAATTTTCCCTAAACCAGGACAGTGTGTAAAACTTCAAACCATCAACATGTTTAACAATCACAGCAGTAACACAGTGACACTTGCAACACTGAAGAATTTTCCTCAATTTCTTTATTCCAAATAAATTGGTTAAAATTGGCTGTATAGATACTGCTAAAGGCATTATCATTGTTTTAAGGCTTTTAATGGGTTGAGTTCAAAAATTTTAGTAAGAACAGTTAGAAAACTTGATCACAACACAATGCATTTTGAAAACAGAATTTTATACTTAAATATGTATTTATGATATGTAAAGGCATTAAACACCTAGGGTTACTTAAAAGTAAGGTAGACTAATTAATTGCTGAAGGCATAAATTAATTTCTACAAAGTTATTTCTGTAGCACCAGTAACTAAGGTATGATGAATGCCTGTGTTGGCAAGGGGAAACCTGTGCATGTTGTATATTTTGACTTTACCGAAGACTTTGATCTAGTCTCCCACAGTACTTTTATAGCTGAATTGGTGAGTTCTAGATTGGATAACTGGTTCATAAGGCTCCTGGAAAATTGGCTGGGCCATCAGGCTTGAAGTGTGGAGATCAGCACTGTGACTTTGACTCTGGGATCAATACCTGAGCCGATACCCTTAATTCCTGATTGATAACCTGGAAAACTAAGCATGAGCTCAGCAAATTTGATGACGGCGATGAGTTGAGAGGAACAGTTAGTATGCAGGATGAAAAGGGTGACCATTCATGGGTAGGTGTACAGCCTGGAGAAACCTAATGAAATGCAACAAAAATCAAGTGCAAAGCCCAGTATGTGGCATAGGTAAAGCTGGAGTAGTGCCATGTTGTAGAAGGCACAGGCTTCCTGGTGAAGAAGCTGCCGTGAGCCACCCACAGCTTACAGCCAACAAGACTGAAGGGCTCCCTGCCTGCCATAGCAAGGGTGTGGCCAGGAGCCTGAGGGAGATGGTTCTTCCACTCTATTCAGCACATACTGAAGTGCTTTTGACTCCCAGACAAATCCCAAGGGCTGCATTAGGTCAGGAACTTGCCTTTGTTCAGGCTGGAGAAGAGAAGGCATAAGGAGAGCTTAGTGCTGTAATCAGCTATGTAATATGAAAGTCTAAGATGAAGAAGCCAAAGTTTCCTCCAGTGTGCATGATGGAAGGATATGCAATAGAATGCACCTGCATTTAAAAATGTTTGGCTCAGTGTAAGGGGAAATATTGAGCAGAGTCAAGTTGGGTAAAAGTTGCCCAGAAGGGCTGTGAAATCTCCATCCTTGGAGATAATCACAACATGAGCAGAATTGGGGCAGAGTACTCTGCTCCAGGCTGGACTTGTTTTGAGCAGGAGGTGGATTACAGACCGGGGGCTCCGTTCAACCCTCACCATTCTATCATAAGCTGGTCAGCATGTTTTTTGTAATGGAAGGTAGGTTTACCAATTATTCTTAAAGGATTATGGATTTATTCAAGGAACATTAAAAATAGGCTATTCCAAGTTGGTTTTAAAGAAGCATTAAACAAACCAATCCAACAACCCCTGGAATCTAGAGGAATCCATTCAAATACATGGGTTTAGATTTGAGATAAGAACCATGGTTTGTATCTACACAATGATGAAAATGCCAGAAATAGCCAGAGCTTAGAATGACTTGGAGATCATTCAAAGTAATCCTCTCAAGACAAGATTTGAGACCAATATTGTAGCAGAAAAGTCTTTGAATAAATTTGGAAGTAAGAATGCCTTAGGAAATCACATAGTAGTTCATATACTACATGGCTTAGTAAAATTTCTAGGACTGCCATGTATCAAAAGATGTTCAGTGTTCAGAGAAACCAAACCAAGCTTCGAATAGAAAGCCAACCTGGGAAGCTTAATATAGAAAAGGGAGAGCTGAGATAAGGCAGTAAATATGAGAAGGCTGTTGCATATGGTAGAAGAATGGAGGAGAAGCCTATGGAGCTGCTACCCTGGGCTTAAGGAATGGCAGGTGAAGCGAGGCAAGTTCAAGCATCATACTATCAGCTGGGAAAATTAACTAAACTTTGGAACAATGTAAAAGGGAAGATCATGGATATATCACATTACAAACTGTAAAATGGAGTAGGCATCAATCAAAAAAGAGTTTTAATCAATTTTGAAAGACATACACATGAAGAGAACAGCAGGTTGAGCAGGACACCACTACCTGATACTGATGGCATTTAAATGTTATTCCTCGGTGTACTCCAATGTGGTCTCTTGAAGACTATAATACTTTGATCTTAACTGTTGTTTTTAATACAACTCTTTGTTTTGATGATTTATAGAGGAAATTGAAGGGCATGAGCTATATGCAAAACCTCAAAATGGGAGGGAGAAAGAAGATACAAATGCCTATATCCCTATTGTAAATACAGCTCATCGCAACAAAAAAATGCTTTTGCTAGTGTTAAGTCTTCAGCAATTTTTAAGTGGTTACACAAGCTGGCAAGTGGCAGACTATAGTAACAGAAATTGTTGCACAGTACTTTGGATGGAACTTATTAGTGTGAAATATTTAAGCTTTAGTTGATGAGCTTGTTTATACTATACAGTATACTCCAATACTGCTATTTTATTACTTCTGAAGAAGTCCTAGTTCTTCCACTTATGGTTCCATATGGAAGCTTCATATCATAAAAAGGTCAAGCACAGATTTTATCTTTATTTCCATAAATCAAAGGTACACTTCAAGTGGTTAGATCCTTTCTTTCACATTTTTTTCCTTAAGCACTCACCTGCAGTAGCTACCACAAAATATGCACCTATTACCATTCTAACAGACTGTAGTTGTTACTGTATTTCTTCAATCTTCTAAAAATATCACTTGCCAACAACAATTTCTAGTTATTTTTTTCCATCTACATGAAATGGAGATAAGTTTTAAGTTGTTGGCATTCTGTCTGTTGCAGGTCCAGCCAGTATTAGAATGTACAGCAGCTTTAAGATTCAATAGTAAAGTGTTAAATAAGTAGCAGGGTCAAAGCATCTCAAGGATTTAACATCTTGAGTTATTTTACACTGTGCTACAAATGGGATGACAAATCTACACAGAAGTGTCTATTCTACATAACACTTCATTAAAAGGGTTTGTCTTCATTTCTTTTTCAACACTTCACACCCTTGCACAACTATCAATTTAATGGATTAAAGATGATGACCATTAGAACTATTTGTTCAAACATTAGGAGTCTTCCATTAGGAGGTCATGATATATAATCTGAATCAGCTGAAAAGTACAGAATGCATAGAATTTCCCAGTGCCCTCTAATATTTTCACAGAAAAATACTTTAATTTATGCAAAACCATACTTATTCTCTCTACATAAAAACCTGAATTTCAAAGAATCTTTGTATATTCCTTATGAAGTCAACTGAAAAATGCACTTTTCTATACCTGTAAATAACCCTTTTAGAAGAAATGCTTGGTATCTTTGGCTTACTTATATGCTGGATGAAGAAAAGAAAAGTTTGAAAGAGAATGACTACCTAATTACCTGAGGCTCATCTTTCATTTCTCCTAACATGAACTTTGGGTAAGATCAGCTTTTTTGTAGGTGAAAAGAGAACTTCTCTATGAAAAAATGAAACACAATCCTTATTTTAGTAGTGCATATTAAATAAGACAAGGCTTGAGTAGTAAAACTAATTCTTAAGGACAGTTATAAAGCCAAAACTGGTAATTTTATTTATTCCAGAATTAGCTATCCTACTCTTTCTGTATCACCACCTTCTTTAAAAATATAAAGTTTTACAAAAATATTCACAATAGTATTTCTATATTAATCTATTATTCCATATATTATTTTGAAAAAGTACTTAAAGATGCAAGTATATGAACTGCAAACTCATATCCTTCCAGTTGCCTAAAGCCCGATCCAGTTGTTTAAACCTCTTGTTCTGTACTGAACAAGGAGGTGACAACTTTCATTTTTCCTCCTACAAATGCTCTTCCTACTTTTATGTTTGCCTGTCAAATTAAGTAACAGTTGCTTGAAAAGTACAGTGTGACTTATGTTCAATTTCAGATGAGCAGTGTAGTTACTTCTAAATAGGAAGTTTCAACTCTAATGTAAGGCTCTGAGAAATATTTAATTACTTTCATTTTTTACCCTTCTTCTCATTATCCAATACTTTATATTCATCTAGCACAGCATGGCCGGTTTCCTTTGCAGTTCTCTTTACAACAGCTTTGATACCAATATTTTCAATGTTAAATGCTGTAACACCAACATTGATTGCAGAATTCATTGCATTGTCTGTAGCATGACCAGCATCCTCTCCATACCTAAGGAAAGAGAGCAGTTTTGTAGATTTGTATACTTAATATTTTAATCTTCACTGAATTCTTCTGAGAGCCAAGCGTTACCAAGAAAAAATAATAAGCACAGTGCCCAAATGTCTAAAGAATAAAATTAGAATTTATGAAGCCATTTGAATAAAGGCTGGTCCTCTATCAGATTAATTGCTCTTTGAAAATTCCAATATGCTTCTACTCTTTTTCTTGAAGAACGCTTCCAGTCTTTCTTCCTTTTTCCCCTCTAATTTTGACAAGTAAAAAAACCCTATCTATAGAATGTTAAGAAGGGAGGGGAGAGAAGTTTTGTGCAATCACTAAAGGTTCTTTTTCACCTTACTTATTAGGTAAAATTCCTACACTCTCTATATGAAAAGCCAACTGTACCCTGGGCTGCATCCAAAGCAGCATGGCCAGCAGGCGATTCTGCCCCTCTACTCTTCTCTTCTGAGACCTCCACCTGGAGTGCTGCATCATACAGAACTCCAGAAGGGTCAACAAAACCATCTTGAGGACACAATGAAAATTATGAAGCGATAAAAACTTTTGGTCTCCCCCATGGGCTGTGAGTCCAGCTTCTTTGTGCTTTAGTGGGCAAATTGGCAGTCTCAGACTAAGGACTCAATTGTGCACAACGAAGGAGGACAAGAGTACAGTGAGAGCAGTAACTCCAAGTGTTCTGGGTAGCCAGACATTTCTCCAGAGAGCACTGCAGTCAGACAAACTAGGGCAAAGGGAAGTATTCTTGGCAGCATCAGAATCCCAGCAGTCAGCAGTTACTTTTTCCCTGTGCTTCTTATGACCAGAGGTTCTTTGAGGACCTCAGAATAAGACTAGAGAAAAGCAAAGAATATCAAAGAATCCAAAAATCTGTAATATATCAGTACAGCAGCCAGAGCTTGTGGCTGGAACTAACAATGAGACTGAATAAAAAGAATTAGTGGGTTTTTTGTTTTGCATTTAATTCTCCGATAGAGCAACAGCCTTGAATCATCAACACTGGATTTGCAGGTCAGAGAATTAATCTCACAGCAGAAGTAGTTGTCACTTTGATTAGTTTGTCAATTCAATTATTTTCACCTCAGGAACATCACAAGCCAGTATAGCATCAATAAAATAAGTAACCTTATTTAAAGCAGGATTGTAGCTTATCCAGTACAGTAAGAGTAACAACATCCTAATGTCTGATAACTAAATTTTTAGTTTGTCTGCCTGAAGTGCATAATTTTTAACTCTTTTAAAAAATTGTGCAGATATATACACAGCATCTATTTAAATAGTTTTTAAAAAACATAGTAGCATGGGACTTTGGCAGACACATTACTTCTGAAGCTGCATTTTCCTGCCAGTTCCAGTTCAAAAGAGATGAGCATCTCTTTAAATTCCATCTACAACGGTACTGCAGATAAGTTTTAGCCATTTTTTTAATTTAGGGACACTGATGGTGTTCCTTTAGCTTTGTTTGCATTAAGTGGAATTTAGCTCATTCACTGGTATTTTGAGTGGCAGACATCTTTGTCACTGAAATAAAAGAACAGCTTACAAAAGGGAGATTATGTAAAATTTTAATCTAAGGATAGATTTTAAAGATTCCATATAGAATAGTTTCAATCATATTGCAGTTAGCTACAACAGGTAGTTACTTATTGTTTTGCACTCTTAGTATCTGTTGTCTGCTGATCTCCATATTTCCTATATTAAAACATTAATGTGAATTTGTGTGAAATGAGTACCAGTATAATTTCTCCTGGCATTTCTACTGCAAACAAACATTAGCAGTAAACCACAACTGACTAGAACTTTGCTACTTGGCCTCCTATTTGAAATGCATCTCAACACAACCCTGAATGCTAATCTGCTTAATACTGTATGCTGATGTTTATCTTGTTGCCATTGGCTTGTAGCCTGTATGCACTTTCAGCAATCCTTTTAAATACCTCTTTTGCTATACTTATCACCAATTCATTTAAACTGCTTGCTTTTGCTTACTCTTCACTTTCTATTAAATATACTGCCCTTTTTGTGAGGGGTGCATTTCATGTTTCACAGTTATTTCAATATATTCCTTTATTCTACACAGCATATTCCAGTACATGCATACAGCTTTCGTCCTTCCATCAATTTAGTAACATCATCTTAATCCCAAATGTTATTGTCCTCTTCCCCCCACTATCTTTTTCTAAGAACATCTGTATTCTGCAAGTGAGGCTGTTCTATTATTGCTATATATGCCTTAGATTTCCTTACAAAATTTTCTTTTTTTGTACTGCCTTGCTTTAGCCAAACCTGCTGATAGATGAGGTTCTTTTATTTTTCATAAATTTAGCTAAGTTTGCATAAATTCAGGATTAGAGCTGAGAGGTTTAAACCAGTAATTTTTTTTCATAATGCTATTGTACAACAGAGCAAATATATAAATCTGAACATTATTTGTAACACAGCCTGAAGCTGTAATACTTATACAAAGAACTAAAAAAATACTTCCTACACATCATTTACTCATTTCAGATTTTTGCATACAAGAGATGCTCATTACTGTGCACTTACCACTTTATCACATGCTACATAATTACAACAAAGGAGGCATTTCAATTAGCTTCCCTGCACTTTTTTTTTTGCCAGAATTCAGAGACAATAACAGTGTGCTGTAGAAGATGAAAACAATAAAAACATAACTTACTTGTATTTGACCGTTTTTACAGTCTCAGTTGAAACACTTTTAGCAATGCACTTCGCTGCACTTTCTAAACCTTGCCACACTGTTGAAAACCCTGTAGAAACAATCAGCTTATTTGAGTTCATACCATTAAAAATATGCCACTAAAAAAAGCATAAGGAATTTTTATTACCTTGAACTCCACTTGCTGCTACAACCAGAGCACCATCAAAAGTAGATTTGCCATCTTTATCTTTCTTTAGGGATTCTGGAACTAATTTGCTGCCATGCTTCTTCACGTGTGGAGCCAGCTCCTTTCCAACACAGCTTGCTATAGAACACACCCCTTCAACTACCATAAAACAATAGTATGCAGATTATTTAGTGAGAACACAGAACATCCTTCTTTAAAAATCTTTCATCATAATTAACAGGAAGATTCAGTGAAGTTCTAAGTGATGCTTCTATTTAAATACGCCTATATGAAAGAGACCTTAATCCATGTGTAGGTGCCCAACTGATACAAAGCAACCTTATTTTTCTGGTTCTACACAGCTGCAAATCCTAAAACACAAGTAAGGTTGGCCTTGTGAACAAAAAGTGCCTTAAAAGACATATATACACATCTCACACTCAAATTTCAAGAAACTGCTTCCACTGCTTTGTTATCTCTAATTTGTAGATGGAGAACAAGTTGCTGCTTTCCTGACTTGTCTTCTGTAGAAGTCTTTCTTACAAGCATTCCAGCTCTTCAAAGTAGTCCTATAAAATCAGCACAGTTTTCTTTTAAACTTGGATGTGTCACTCAACAGTAAATATAAACATTATATGCAAATAAGTAACAAAATTAAGTTACTGTGAGCTGTTAGGGTTTCCAGGCACTTCTGATTACCAGTCCATTTCTATTTTGATATTTATATGTAGTCAGATAGACTTGTTTTCAGGTGTGCGTGTTTAAAAATACACACACACACACACACATTCTCTTGTGGTACTGTATGTTAGTAACCAGTGAGAGTAGACATTTAAAAGATATGGTTGTACACTTTAAAAAAAAAGAGACAACATTTTGAATTAACTGTCTAAAACTTTCAAAAGCATTTCAAAATTAAGACCATACAGACTATTCTTTTATGAAAGAAAAGGATATCTCAAGGCCAAGTAATACGTATTAGTCTTATAGCACATCTCTTGCAGGAGACAACTAGGCACAAACTATTGATCTCTGAATTTTATCAACCCAGTAACTCCTCTAGTTTACTGGCTACAGAAACCAACTTGAATTTTACAAGCTGTGATTATTTAAGGCAAAAATATTCTATTATTATATGAGATGGAAATTTTTACCTAAGAATTGGCTGACTTTCACAGCTCCTCCAGTAGCCTGTTTTGCTACATGAAGTCCCTTTGCTACAGCTGGGTTGACTTCCACAGGCTTTTCTTCTGGTTGAATGTGCTCTCGCAGTTTAGAAGCTCCTTTGTGAATAGCTTTACCCGTGTATTCGGCTCCTTTCATTAGGCCCCAGCTTACCCAAGATGCACCTTCAAGGCAAAAATTGTTTTTCTTAGTATGTACAATTCTATGGACTGTGAATCCTTCAGCTAGCCCTCCTCTACCTCTGCAAAACAGGAATGCTTAGAAACATTCCTGATTAAGAGTCTGCAATTACATTCTCCCCTAAATAGGCCAGCACAGAAGTCTTGCAGTAATTTCTGCACCTATACCACCACTTTTTACATTAATTTTATTTAATACTGCCAGCCCACATCCTAATACAGATACTCAGTTTTTTAATGGATATGCAAGCACCAGCTGAGTTAGATTTGATAGAACTGCACATCTCAATGCTATTAGCACTCAGGAAAACATACAAACCCAACCCTCTAGCCCTCCTTGCAGATTCATATACAATCAGCTAGTGGTCATCAGTATATTCCAAAGGCTCTTAAAAGAAAAACAACCCACATGTTTATCTGCATAAATTACAACAGATGCCTGCTGTAATATGTGTTCATACAGGGGTAAAATTGTTCTGTTACAGTGGTTTGAGTCACAGTAGGTGATATTCTAATAAAGTCAAAGGAGGAGCCAAACTAATTTGCAATGAACAAACTGTTGGCAACAGACTTATATTCTGCATGGTTGCCATAAAACTCATCAAGGCAGCCTTTAGAGGATCAACACTGGAGCTAGTGAACAACTACTTCTGATCATTCCACTTTTATCGGCACCCATGCATTTAGGTGAAAATACTGTTTAAATGTCACTCACACTGGTTTCTATTCAACACAAGTCCCCTTATTACAGCTGTACCTGACAAGATTCCGTGGGCAACTTTCTCACTCCATTCTGGTAACTCTTTCTGATCTTCTGCTTGTTCAGGTTGTGGCTGGATATGTACAGTCTGAGGCAAGTTAATTGCATCACTAGAGGCTTCAGAAGGCTGACAAGTGAAAGCAAACATTTGAGCATCTACTTTACAATGTTGCATCAGTATTTCTGGTTTAGATCATACACATCCATTTTCATATAATACTAAAGTTGTGCATGCTTTGGGTCAATGTACAGAAATTCAAGCTAAATTTAACATTCAATTACTTTTCCCACAAAAATCCTAGACATCCAAAAAAACTTATCAGGCAAGTCAGCTTTTTTGTACGCTTTTTTCTTCCAGATACAATGAAAAGGTTTTCTTGCCAATGCAGCCATATGGCCAAATAACTAAGCAGGGAAAATTTACACTACTAGTTCACCAGAACAACATATAAAGAGACTGTCCATCTCTCATTTTTTTCTTCTCAGACAGAAGTCAATTCTGTTGTCATTCAGCATGGGAGCTGCAGTCTTTGGTTAGAGAATCCAGCTACACTAAAGGAATGCAGCTGTTGAGGTTGTTTTGTTCCTCATTCTTTCCTCCCAAATTAAAAAATAAAGGAGATTATTCATGCTGTGTGCTGTTGCTGCGTTTTCAGACTGGCACAGCCAAGGAAAACATCAAACTGTGCACAATACTGACCCCTATTTAAGGCTGGGTGGGCAGGTTCTTTGTTACTTCATGTCAAACTCTACTGTTTCTGAAGCAGATATTAATCATTCAAACACAGCAACCACTACCACAGGCTGCTTAGTGCTTCAAAAATGTGTAACGTCACTTTACACAGTTCATATACAATGTATAATTAAACTTTAATTATAGAAACCTAAAAAAATTGTACAAATCTAAAAGTAAATAAACCCCTCAAACATTTCAAAGATTGAAAACACTGCTAGTTAATGACAGAAAAAAAAGAATTTTTGTTTAGTCTAGAAGAGTCCAAATGAGAGCATTTATAGATTAAACCCACAGGCAGATCAGAATACACAATACAGTATTCTAAATACACAGAATAGTATTTGCTATTACAGGAAATTCTTAAATTCCCCTGAAATATTTACTGGATATAAATGCAGGGTTTTGCAGATAGATGAATGTTGTAGTAAAAGCAACATTAACAGTATTTAGAGTATAGTAGATGAAACCTTAGGAGGTTGCTACCCAAAAGGTTAACAATGTATCAGACATGTACTACATCCTTATTTACTGCTTGACAGCAATGTGAAATAATGTGAAATCTGGTGTTCAATAAATGTCTTCAGCATGTGACCAAAACACTCTGAGGGCTGGGCAAGAGAAATTACCTCAATAAGCAGCTACATGTAAAAAGAAAAAGAAAAAAAAAATCAACCTCAAAAAACTATTAAAAAAGGTAAACTATGTTCCAGATGTTATTTAGTTATGCCACAGGTTATGCCACTATATAGAAAACCACTCAACAAGACTTCTAAGATCTACCCTAAGGAGCAAAAAATGGATTCTCTAATAAGACAAGGGACTCAGTACTGTAATTTTATTAAGTATAGTTGTCAGTTAGATCCTCATAATTACTATGTAAAACAAACACATTAATGGCCATCAGACTAGGCTTTGGAATACTTGTGCTGTATCACAAGTATTCAGTTTTTAAAACTTCAGAAATATGCTGATTTGAAAAATGTGGCAGGCTGCAGTAACAGAATTGGTGTTTAAAAAGAAACCAAACAACAACAACACAAAAAAGCCACCAAAAAAAAAAAAAAACACAGGACATAGCATACACAGCTGCTGTCAATCAAATCAGCAATTCTAACATGCATTTCTGTGACTTTTTTTTTTTTTTTTTTTTTAACTACGGGATTTTGGAATGTCCTGGGATTTACCTGGACTTTGTGGCCAGACCTCTGTTTAAATTTATCTTCAAAATGTGCTCTCTTAGTTGCTGGGAGCTCTGAAGGTAACCCTACTCTCTCATGGGGTCCTGGCACCTGTGACACGGTATCAGGGAACACAAAGTTTTAGGAAAATATGGAACTAATAAGATACCCAATCTGAACTATTTCTACACAGGAAAAATGACAGAATTTTATCCAGTAAGCCAGTATCACGTAATTCTGTAGTACTTTCCTCTTTTAAGTAAAAATTAGTGGCCTCCTGTGCTAGTGCAATTCCCTGCTGAACTCACCAGGACTTACACTATAACAGAACTCTGTTCTCATGGGATGCTCCAAACTGATCCTTTATCATCAACGAATTCAGCTTTTGTTGATTCAACAAAATTCTTGCATGAAAAGATTTAATCATGCTATAATCTTTTAAGTAGTTATTGATCATCAGTCTTTCTGAGATGATGCTCCAGGGCTCTTAGAGTAATATTTTCCACTTTGCTACAAATCACTGAATTTTACTGCACATTTTTTAGACTATGGGGTTTTTTTTGTTTTCTCTGCCTGTCAACATCTTACTGCAATAAGGCAGCAGATTCATCTACTTTGAGATCCCACTGGAAGGCAGATTTCTGAGGTACATACTATTTTCACAGATCTTCTCTGAAGTGGCTTAGTATTTTTGTACTGTAAACACGTTGGGCACAATATTCTGAGAATGGCATCATCAAAACTACATGGAGAGGTGTGTGCGTGTATGCATAAGGAAAAGCATGTTTTCTCCTGAACACATCATTTCATTCTGGGCCTTCTGTTCTCTTTTGGAAAAATAGAGAAAATAAAAAATAAAAAATGGTCTCAAACTCCACTCTCTGCTTACAATTTAGTATTTTAAAATTTCTGCTGTCTCATCTCATAGGATCTACAGTTTCATTACAACGCTGCCTTATCATGGCTACTTTATCTATTTCTCACAGATGAGTTTACCAGCCAAGACAAAAATCTGTCATTTTATACAACTAAATGTCAATATGAGAATATATTGATGATTTACACATTAATTGATTTCTTATTGGCTTATAGCAGACTGCCCAGAAATTTACCTGGATGCGTAGATCGGACATCTGTTTTAACAGATCCTCAAACAGCTCTCTGTCAGCTGCTGGAAGTTCTGAAGACAGCACTACTCCCACATAGGACCCTGGTATCTGGGACACTGTATCAGGGAACATGTAGACACCAGTATTGCAGCACAGAACAGGAGACTGGGTACACATCAGAGGATACAACCAATCACAAACCTAGGAAAAACAAGTACATAGAGTCAAAGGATGCTTTTAAAAAGAAAGATAGGCAGAACATACTGATACATGCCATAAACTTTATTTTCCATAAAGTTTCTAGTGGAACCTTACAGTAAAATGTTCCCTTCTGATGCTAGCAGGGGTGGAATTAAATTATCTTTATGGTCTTTTCGAACTCAAACTGTTTTATGATTCTATGATGAAAAATAAAAAGCCTTATACCATCTTGAAAATAAAAGAAAAAACAGTCTCCATGTGATTCTGGAACTATCATTCTTGATTAGTTCTGATAGTCTAATATAGAGAAAATACTAATTTCCACCAGACTAGAATTCAGGCTTGCACCCTCTTAACTAAAGTCTCGTATTGAAGCCCAAATGAAAAGAACTGCCAAACAAGTCAGGATTCACAGTGCCTGTACCACTCTGGAGATCTCAGGACAGGTTTATATGACAGGACAAATAGAAATGCATGGCTGTCACTGGCCTACTATTGAAGATGCCTAACATGAGCAGAGTTGAAACAGCAGACCACAAATCAGGATCCAGCAGACCCCAAACCAGCCAATCTTGGCACTAACAAGGAGATGCAGTCAGAACCCAGACAGAAACACTATGTTCATTACAGAACATGGCCACATGAAGCAAGTAAGGACTGAAAAAGTACAAATAATGCATCTTTTTAATTTGCAATTCTGAGTCTGGATTAGCATGGACCCTCAAATTTCAAATTATCAGTTGTCACAACTGCAATACCTTTTCACTAATTGAGAATGAAGTGTGTACATCCAACTCCATTTTATCCTGACTTGTTACAATAGGTGAATCCAAATGTCTTCTCCATGTGACAAAATAAGTCAATTTTATGAAATGGAAAGACATGTTAAATCAAGTCCTTTACATACTGAAATTCACCAGAACAGTGATCACTTGAAAACCCTGGGAAGACACAAAGGTGCTTTTCACAGAAAGATTGCAGAAGTGTGTACTTGCAGAAAACCATTTCTGCAACACCTGTAACATCTTTCATATTATCACAGGGATATTTAAGCTCAGAAGAGCAAGAACATAAAACTGTCTGTTAAAGCTTTATAACAGTTTTTGAAATTTTAATTAAAGGAGAAAATTATTTTCCTGTTACCTGAAGAAACGCTGGTGGACGATTCTGAGCAGCTTCACTATCTGTATCCAAGAACTTCACAATGCGCAGATATCCAGGATATGAAGGTGCACTAACCTGCCCATCAGGAGTCACAAAAAATATCTGTACTCCTTGGGGAATCAAGATCAGCTCATCTGCATCCACTCCCAGGTTTTCCAGGGGAGGTGGCTGAGAACATTTGTTGTTGTAGTAGTCCTCACCGACAGAAGAAAACTCCCCAGAGTCTGTGCCATAGGACACAGTAAAGTGGCCATTGGTAGCTTGAGGAGTATAGGCAGGAGGTGCTTCATTTGGCAGACAAAGAGGTTTTGCAGATGATGGACTCATAGCTGGAATCTGCCCCTGACTCACAGCTGCACCACTTCCATCTGCTGAAGGTGGCTGACTTGGTACAAACAGAGAATTAGGGGGAGGGGGTCTTTCTGGCTTTTCTTTGGAAGGAATGGAGGGGTATAACTTGGGCACCCCAGGAGGGGCATCCATCATGGCAGGAGATTCTTGTACTGGTGGAGTGTTTTGCTCTAGACTGCTGAGTCGAGCTCGAACATTTTGCAGGGTCTCTCTCATCTTCTGTTGCATTTGCCTGGCAGACTCCCACTGGGACCCTACACATGCAGGACCCTCTGATGGAATGCTAACTCCTCGGAGCAAGTGGTCAAGCCCTTGCTCATAGTAACGTTTCGCCTCTTCCTTCTGACCCAATTCATCTGTATTCAGTCCTTTATTGATAAAAATAAAGGCATTCCTGTACTCTTCATTAATGGCTTTAACATTTGCATCTTCTTGCACAACCGGATCCCGGAGTTGTTCCATTACTGCAAATTGGAATAATAAATCAATAAGAATATACAGAGAGAAAGCCAAACAATGTTTACTTTAGAATAAAATGTCTTCTTAATGATGACCCTACTGCATGTATTAGTAGAAATCTATCTAGTTGCTTGGAACAGTGGCTGATGTTATGATTATCTCCCAATAGCAATTCAGATTCAGCTGACACAATTCCAAGACAGCAAGGAATCTATAAACATCAAATCTAGTTACATCACAGATGTTTATTTCTTAAAAGTTAAAGATCAGAAGAACATGGACGTGCCTGATACTAAATTTTTCATCTTCAAGATCAGAAGCAAACACAAGGAATAAACAAATAACTTTTAAAAAATCTAACTTTTCCAAAAACATCTCTAAGGCATTAAAAATTCAGTTACCATTTTGTCTATTTAAATAAAGACTGAACTTAGAAACAGTACATTTCCATTTGAATAATTTAAGAGAAAACACTCAACAGATTTTTAGATCTTGATCAACTAACATCAGCAAACAAAACTGTGAAATACTTTGAACAGTTAAAGTTGTGCTTTACAAAATAAAAACATGGAATTACTTATTTCTTTTACAGTGTTTATAGAGTGAGAAAAGGCAATTGGTGTTTACAATCTTTATTCCCCTGGTAACAAAAATTGAAAGTACCAACATGTACAGAAGTTTGCAGGTTCTTGATCTGTTTTGGAATGTACTCCTCAAACTGTCTGATGTATTTCAATTGAAGAGTGGAAAAGAATCCAGTAGGTTTGTTTGAATTCTAAAATGTGTTAACTCACTGTTTTAACTGTACATAGACTGTTGGTCTTGGCCAAATATAGGAAATACAAGTAACTAATTCCAATGAATTTTGGATTTGGTTTGGGCTTTTTTTTTTTTTTTTGCTGGCAGCCTTGAGAGGCATTGTTAATTCAGGAAAATCAGGCAATTATACTAAAACAGAATAATGATCATGGACAACAAAAATGGGATACTATATTAAATTAAAGAGCAGACATTTTCAAGCAAAACCATAATTCTCTGCTGTAAGGGAGATGAAAGAAAGGAAACATCTGTCAATCCCAATGATATTAAACCACAGAAAACATGGAGGTGAGTAAAATCCAAGTGCAAAAATAAGTGCACTACAGTGACAGAAGCATTAACACTATCATACAGGGCATTGGTGAGAATTCACACACTGAGCCACACTCAAGGAAACTGTGCTAGAAAGGGAAGAGGTGGGCACGTTTTTATTTCCTGATTAATCACTCACTCTTCCCTAGAAAGGTGTAGGTTTGGCTTACCAAGGCAATACAATAAAGGCTAAGAGATTGCATTAGTCTCTACAAACATGAGTGAAAAGAAGAAAGTAAATCAATAAATAAAAAAAAATTACTGGGAAATAAAAAATAATTAAATCCAAACTTGTAATAAAATCCTGAAATACTACCTACATTTAAGTTTACTTAATATCTCTTCTTGTTTTAGACTATCAACAAACTAAAAAAAAATAATCTGGAAAATATCCTTCCTCTACTCCAACAAAAACCAGAGACACTTAGCAAGTGCAGGTCATGAAAATATTTTAAAGAGGCAAAGAATGCTTTGTTCTACTCCCACACTCTTTATAATCAAAATGCAGGCAACATTTAGGTGACTGATGCATCTGCAGTCACACAACAGAAATGCCATGTAATCTGGGAGTCATCTGTTTTTATGATGCTACAGAATCCAACTTCATGTAAAAGTCAGGATGTGTGGTTTCAGTACAATAACGGATACGTAGCTCAGAATGTAACAGGGGTGCTTGAGAAGGCAGCCCACTGGAATGGGTCAGCAACTCAAGCCACCAGGTTCACTGCCAATCATGTAGCAAATTTCGGTCTAGAGGAGATTTTTCTGATTGACTACAGTCACTTGTTGCCAATAGGCTTAGCATCTTTAAGCTAAAGAACAACACTGGCTTAAGCATGTATTTGCTAATCACCAAGGATATCACCTTTAGAAGTTTAAAACTAGGCTCCTGACCAGCACAACAGCAAACAATTAGAGTAAAAGCATTTGGAAAGAACTCCTTACAAGGTTATATAGCTGGATCCTTACAGCAAAAAATATACCTGGATCCTTGCAGCAAAAAAAAACCAAAACTGGTGACAGCCAAACCACATCACTGTGTGTCAACACTTGTATTTACTACTGAAAAATCCACTTTTCCTTTTAATTAGGGTATGAGGATGAAAACCAACTTAATAGTAAATACTGATTTGAGAATTACAGGTTCTTAAAACACAGAAAATATGTAGAAGACTGATAAGGACAGACAAGGTTAATCTATCATCACCATTTACTTCTCTATTGTGCAAAATGTACTGGTTTAAGATTTTTAGCACCTGTATCACCAAGCCCGTATAAAGTCCTTTCTCAAGGCTTGAAGTAAATGATTCATATTTGTGAACACAACTGCAGTACAACAGTCCCCTTTGACCCATGTTTATTGATTTATTTTTTTCCTTGGTGAGGCTAATGAAAAGATACTTTACAGATTTCAAGTAATTGTTTTGCTAGTGATTGTTAACATATAAGAAGACAAGACATCAAGTAAAATCCTAACTACATTTCAACTTAATATTTAATTGATTTAGTCTTCACTCATGCTCACAACAGCACTGTTCTTGCTAAAGCTCAGTCTTTCATGACACTAGAAAAGGTCTGTAAGGAAATGGAGATGTCAGCACCATCAGTGTCCACACAGCACTGGTGCATGGAAAGCTACAAAAGCTGGCTCAGAAACTCTGATTGTCTAAAACATCCCAAGTTTGCAGTACATGTGCAGCATAGTCACGTCCAAATAATGCATTTGGTTGGCAGAGCACTTGGAAATCACAGGAGGAAGGACATCACAGTGGATTTCAAGCTAAACATGTGAGAACTAAAAGTCAGTCCAAAGAACTGAATTTCATTCATTCTTAGGAATTGATAACAACTAATACAAAAGAATTGATGGTATTAAATAAGCTTATCTAATTGCTCCCTCACAACACAAAAATAAATGTTCTCTGAAAGAGAACATTTAAATAGCAGTGTGATCATATCCAAGGAATATCCTCATTCACTATTATTTTCAGTGAACAATCTTAATACAACATTTAAGTGTCCTACATGTTTTAATATTTAGCTGTGATCCACTCCTGTACAATACTGAATTTTATTTCCTCTGTTTTAAAGCTGTAATGAATGGGAAAATGTGTATTACTGAATACTGAAAGCACTGCAAGCCTATCTTTGGTCCTATGGCCTGTTCAGATCAGCCCAGATCTGTACCATTTATTGTTAAGATTAAGATTTAGAGAAACTTGTCGCAGAGAAAGCCAGGCTGAAACTGAGGCAAGAGTTAAAGGACACTGTAGATAATCACAGATCAGTCGAGCATTTGAGCCCTTTTTTTTCTATCAGTACAGATATACTCTGCTTTTAAGTGACTTGACCAAAGGAGGCTACAGTGCAACAATGAAACTTGAGTTTGACGCTGTAAGCTAACATCTCACCCATCCTTCCACTGAAGCAGCAAACCCCACTTCATTAAAAAGTAATGTATATTAACAAAAATACAGGTCAATGGTGGATCTCATTGCTAGACTGTAAACATGAAGTCTAAGGCTTATTAAGAGGATTAAACAGCCTGATTGACAGAGGTAGGATACACTTGCAAACTCACTATTTTTGAAGGAGAGTAGGGGAGAAAAAGGAAAATCAAAGAAAAAAAAACCCAATGAACTAAAACACTCTTAATCCAAGAGTTCTTCTCATTTGTCAAGTGTTTTCCTCTCAGCCACCAATTAAGAAGTACCATGCAAACACAATTGTTTAAGCCTTATTTTGTATGAAAACAGCAAGTAAGAAAGTATTAGTAACTTTCAGGAATTGAAAATATTAAATGGTATCTAGAATATAAACTAATATAAGCCAGGTACTAGCTAAGAAATTTACCTTTTTATGCTTTTAGCTTATTTAAATTGTTTAAAGAAGCCTTTAAATTTTTCATTAAGTGGTGGCCTACTCCTAGTTTTCAAGCAAGGAAAAAAAAATTGCCAGGCTAGATAATATCACAGACTAAACAACAGAAAGAGTTAGTGCTATTAAAGTAATTCTTCCCTCTCAAAATCACCAAATACTTCAGTAAAGTGCCATCCTCTGACATTTCAAGCTGCACCTTCTGCTCAGGCTGGTATCCTAGCACCTACATTCACTCAGCCAGCACGTCTGATTTTCCTCATCTACTGCCGCTTTAAGATTATTCCTGTCCAAATAACAGAGCTTCCTTCTTGACTCCTCGGCCTGCACCTCCATCACATGCCGTCACCACAGAGCTTTCAGGCCGCGGGTGCCTACTTGTCACTTCTCCAAGGGAAAGCAGAAAAGCAGGAGCGCAGACAGTGCCCTTCGGCTGGCAGCTGCGCTGCCCAGCACTCACGTTTTTCGCGGCACCGAAACACAGAGACATGGCACTACCACTCCAAAACACTGCAAGATCGTCATGGAAAATTCAGTGTTATGTAACACTGCTATTTAATACTATTTCATTAGCTATGCCTGCCGGTTTCTGATCACTACCGACGTTTTACCAGATTCAAGAAACTCAAAACTGTCAGACACGAATCCTTTAAAAACAAAACAAGACAAAATAAAAGGAAAAGCTTTCCGCAGTACTCGGACAAATAAACTCTCAAAACATCCAATACATTATTTACCACCAGGGTCACCTCAACCAGCCCACATCACGGCCCTCCCCGCCTCTCCCTCCCACCACCTGCCCGCGGGGGCTCCCGGCTCTCCGGCGGCCGCCCCGGTGCCTCGCCCTGCCCGCCCGGCTACAAGCAGCGCCCCCGGCTCCGCAGGGACCCCCGGCAGGGACCCCCGGCAGGGACCCCCGGCAGGGACCCCCGGCAGGGTCCGACACAGCCCCAGGCCGCCTCACCGAGCCGGCAGCCTCCGCCGCGCCGAACCCAGCCCAGTCCGCCCCGCACCGCCCCGCCGGGTCAGGCGGCAGCGGGCGCGGCCGCCCTGAGCCCGGGGCGGAGCTTTGCCGGGTAATGGACGAGGCGGAGCGATGCCTTGGCGCTGGGCTGGTGTTAATTTTTTACTTTCTGTTCGTTTGTCTCTTTTTATTTTGGAGAGTTGCTCCTTTGTTTTTGCGAGTTGGGTTCTTGTTTGTTTTGGGTTTTTTTTGTTTTGTTTTTTGTTTTTTTTTGGGGGGGGGAGGATGGGAAGGCTACACAGAAGATTAAAAATGCAGAATTGACAATGCAGATTTAGAAAGCAGCGCGTCTCATACCGTATCCCTAATTAAACTCTTTTTTTTTTTTTTCTCTTTTATTAATGCTCCTGATGTTTGGGAAGAGCAGAGGTCTGCATGTTAATTTCACTTCACTACAAAGTAATTTCGCTGGGAACATGGAAGACCCCTTCTTTTTGGTCTAATGGTTTCTGTGGCTCTCACCACCATCTAGGAGCAACACATCAAATAACGAAAAATAATGTATAGCCCTAGTGATAGCATGGGGATTCTTTTCCTGTTTTTCAGTAGCCGAGTGGCTTTGCCATTTGTAAGGAATTGAGTTAGAAGTTTAAATCCAGATATCTTTTCACCCTTTAATAAGAATCTGTAACTCTAATCAGCTGTATATATGTGTACAATAGTACATATATCCAAATTCTAGTTATGGAGTTGGTATGTATACCAAACAAATGTAAAAAATAAGGCCTAAAAGCTCTCATTCTGAAGTCTTCCCTTTCATGCCATGTTTCCTCGTTTCATTTTGACTCTTTAATTGTGCCAAAGAGGCAGACTGCACTGAGCAAGGTAGTATTTCTAAAGATCCTGGTGAGACTTATTTACTGGCCTGGAAAAGCTGGAGCTGGTTGCTGCCCTAAGTGCTGCGCTGTGGGAAGGGGGATCTGCATTTGTGCACTAGTGATGTGAAAAAACAAAAGAAAAATTATCTCACTAAACATCCAGCACTTGCTTTAGAACATGAACACTCACATTGTCAGTCAAACTTCCAGCTTCTCAGTGAAACAGTTGCTCAAATTACTGGATATAATCTGACAGTATATTACTTATTTGCAGCTTTGGTAACCAGTGCTAAAATTCTTCTGCAGCTTCACTTCCAAGTGGAAAGTTTCTAGCCTGGTTAAATCTAGCAAAGGTACATTCCATGGTGCATGACTTTTTACCTGTGCTAGCTCTTCCAGAACTTGCTGGGTTTCAGCCCTGTTAAGGCTCACTTACTTGGTTTCTCATGTACTATGTGTGTATACCAACTGTGAATCAACATTAACACACTCAGGACCATAAGAAATTAATAGTAAATACTGACTTTATGTAGTGGCGGCCCTGTCCAGCCCTTTGGCAGATGGGTTTACCTCTAAGCTTCATTTAGCTCCAAAGTATCTCTGGAAATTTGTCACACATTTTGGTTTCTTGCACAACATTTTTCTCAGAATTCCGTGTTCCAAACTTTTCGCATGCCCGCTCTGCAGTTCTTTTCCTGCTGACCAGAAACAGAGAGCAACCTGAAAAAGTTGTCCACACATCAGGGAGAGTTCCTCTTTCTGAACAGCAGGGAGGACAATATTTGTTTGTGAAGCAGTATGTGGACAGATGAGGGTTTGGACTGGTGGAGAGGGCCCTAAACATTTGTTTAAGAAGATGGCAGGTTGCACTCGGGTAACCAGATGTCACTAGATTATGTATGCGAGTATACGCAAAGCTTACAAGGAAATTTAAAAAACCCTTCTTATAACAAAAAGTGACCCTCTCTTTTGAAGCAGGACTGCAAGACAATAGAAGGACTTCTAAAGGGTTTTAACCATGCAGGGGGTACCTTTGCCAACACTGTTTTGTGGGAGCAGACCTTGTGAGGTTCAGAAGTTGATGAGGGGCACAGCACTGTGAGAAGCGAGGGAGGGATGAGCTGGACAGGTGAGCACCAAGGCTGTCTCTGAGCTGTTACAGGAACACACGGGCACGTGTGCCCTGTCAGCCTTTCCTTCCACCAGACACTGCTCTGCTATATAACCCCCCACCTCACAGGGCAGCTTGTATCTTTTGTGCATTTATATAAGCCCCAGTGCTTTAAGTCATAATTAGACTGAGGGGTGAATCTCTATCATGACGTGTTCCCTCCTACAACTATAGAAATAAGCTGCTTTTTCCTCACCTGAATCTGCAAATTTTAAACTCTATGTTTTTTTCTGCAAGTCTTCAACCTCATTTGTAAATGCCAATTCTGCTTATGGTAAGCTATATCTTTAGTGATTTCAATTTCATTCACTGTGGGCTTGCTTAATTTTTGTCTGCACTTTCATAAAAATAATTTCCCCCAATATCTCCTTTTTGTACTTCAATAACATAAAGTTCTATGCAAGCTAGGCAATATTTGTGAATATATCTGTATTAAGGTGTATAGGAATGTATATCCGTTTCTAAGCTATTTAAACATCACAAACGGTAAAATCATTGAGGGATCTCAAACTTACCTGTAAATGCTAACAAACTTGGGGGAGTGAGGCTGTGAGTAAAAGTGTGAGAATTCTTCCAAATCACTTAGTTGTATGCAAATAAATTTCATTGACTCACACTGAATGCCAGTACAACTGTAACCTGCTTACACATCCAATGGGAATCAGGCTGCATAGACAGAGTGCTTTAAGTCAGCAGCCCCTGAATCACTGATGGAAGCACAATAAATCACTGCTGTGTGGGTACAACTGAATATATAATTATTCCACAGCTCCTAACAATAGTAAAAACTTCTGTGGTAGACCTTTTTCTGATTTCAAACTCCATAATCATTTGCAGAAAAATTATCCTGTGGCCAAGTGAGGAAACAGCAATAAGAGCTGTCTGACAAAGGTAATACTGCATGTTTTTAGAATTATGCCAGCCACTGACCTCAGACTGAACTGGCACTTTGTTAAGGTGCAAGAATACATCTTCAGCATCTCTGCAGTGTTGACAGCCTTGAGCTACAAGGAAGGATAATGCACTTAGAGCAGATGAGTATGAAACATCTGGAAAGGCACTGGCTTCCTGAGATGATCCCATCTGGGATGGCCAGTCCCAAAGGGTGGTGGAATAACCTGGCTGTTACCAATACAGCCTTGTGAAAAAGGAGGCTCTAGTTCAAAGAAACAGATCCAGGTCCAGACAGCATCTGTGCACTGCATTTGGCCATGTGCCAGGCTGTCATCTTGTGCAAGGTTTTTCCCTGCCTTTTGCTGGAAGCAATTATTTGCATGTGTGTAATCACTAAATGCTCTCTCCCCAGTCTACTGTATTCTTGTACCTACAGAGCAAGCACAGAAAACTAAGACCATTTTATGGGACCCCAGATTTAACATCTCTGACAGTCAGTCCTCAAGTTCAGCCTAAGGAAAATGTTTCTGGAAAGGAATCAATGTGCTCTTGGAGGGTCTACTAATGGGGAGAGCAATGGGAGAACAAGAGAGACAGATGATGGAACAGCTTAAGTTGACTGGGAGTTCAGTTTGTTTATTCAGCAATACATAAATGAGTTGAGAAAAATGGTCAGAAGAGGAAATACTAGGGAAATATCTGTCTCTGTAGTCTTTGTGACTAGTGGTCACAAAGCTTTTCTCTTGGATGGATTATAGGTGCTGTGACAGACCACAGCAAAACTGGGCACCACAAAACTCAAATTATTCACACATATTGATACAATATTGAGATGCTGGTTGTTCAGCTCAGAGGAAGAATAAATTCAAATGCTGATAGAGTGACTATTCCATCATGCCCCCTTTGTGGTACTTGGAATAGTTGATACTTTATTAGATAGCAGCTACATGTTTTCCAGAATGATGTGACATACTGTCACACTGCAGAAAGCAGCAGAGGTGTTGAAATATATTTCTTTCAGTACCAAAGTTGGAGAAGTATGCTGCTGTCAAAAAAGAGAGACTATTGAGGAGAAGTTTGCACTTCATAAGTGCAGGAGTGAAACTGTATACAGCTAATAAATAATACTGAATTATGACATTTATCCTGGGTTTCTTGGTTGTTGTTTTACAGGTTTTTTGAAAGGGGTGGATGGCTACACAGGAGATTAAAAATGCAAGATTGAAAGTGCAGAGTTAGAAAGCAGTGCATCTCATACTTAATCCATAATTAAATATATTTTTTAATACTCTTGATGCTTAGGAGAAATAGAGGTCTACATATTGATAACACTTCGCCATAAATTATTTTCTTTGAGAACATGAAAGGTAACTTCTCTTCTGTCTTCTGGTTTCTGTGGCTCACACCACCATCAAGCACTAATATGTCAAACTGAAAACTAATGTAATAGCACCAGTAAAATCAAGTGTTGTTTTATTCCATGTTATTCAATGTCCAAGTGGCTTTGCCTTTGTGATAAATTGAGTTAGTAATTTGATTGCATGTAGTCTCTTCGTCTTTTAATAAGAAACTATAATTTTAATTAGCTCCGTGTGTGTGTATGTACAAATGCACGTAAACCCAAACTTTACAGAATTATATTGGTAGAATTTGGGCCTTGTGATATATTGTATGGAAGAATAAATTTCATCAAGATTTTGCTACAGATGATCTGGGGGAACACCTGTTTTCCTAATTATTTAGAGGAGCCAGTCTGTGACCCTGCCCATGGAAGTTCAGGGTCACCTTCTTGTAGTCTCAACTCTTCACAATTTGAAATTCAGACCTATCTCCTGTTGCTTAAATTAGAATAGGACTGAGGGTTATTATTTTGCAAATAACAGTATATTTTCTTGTGTCTTCCTTTGATGAATCTGGTATTGGCCAGTTTTTAGACTAGAGAATTCTATGAACTGATCCTATGCAGGGATATTTGCCACATTTGTGTCCTATTTGGCATGGTTATATTAAATACTAGATTAAAGATATCTGCTTATGTAGATGTAAACCTCTTATGTTTAAGGTATGTCTGTCTGGATAAATTTTACAATCTATTTGGAGTCTCACTATGTGTGTGCTAGATGAAGTAGATTTTTTTTTCCTCAGGTGGGAATGGGTAGCTTTCCCAACAGCTTTGTACTTAGTGACTGTGTGTTTAACTAGGTGGCATATCTGTCCTGTAATTCCATCTGTTTTCCCCACCTACGAAAATAAAATTGAAGGAGTCATATATCTCTATTTGTTTTGAAATACAAGCTCCTCAAATTGATGGGCAGGAGTTCAACCAGAGTGATGTAGTTCTCCACTGAGTAAACTCAGACAGCAGTTGGCTTTGCCCAACTCTATACATAATGCTCTGGATGAAATGTGAAAATTCTTCTAGTTCCCAAGTCTAGGTGCTGAGACCACCCATGGCCTTCTCAGTATCAGGACAAGTCCTGTGCACATGTGCTGCTGTCTCTTGGTCCTTTGTTTATCCAAAGAGGTGTTCAGTAGGATGCTTGGTGGATCAACATCTTGAGAATGCAATGATATTAATCCCAAAGTGCCTCCATATGCCCACAGCAGAACTCAAACGGTACTGTGAGAATACTGAGGGTTCAGCTGACACTACGTAAACACTTCCAAACAGTTTATGGATCCAACATAACAAAATACTTCTTAAACAAAGTGTTTTGTAGAAATGCTGATCTTTGGAAAATAAATCTTGAAATGGAAAATGGATCTGGACTTCAGTTTACATATGTGTGTTTTTAACTTTATTATCAAGTCTATTTATCTGAAGGCATGTATAAACCTTTGAAAAATAAAACCCTGCATTTATAAAATACATCATTCACAAGGGCTGTTCAACACCAGATGCAATAATTTAAATCTTCTTCTTATCCTTTCAGTTTACTGTCAAAATAGTATTTTATAATACTATAATTTCTTTTTAATAATGAATGCTGCAGTCAACTTTTTTAATTGACAGAAATGCAGTTGGAAATTTGGTATCTCTATTCTGCTCTATTCCAAACTGAAACTGAAGTGGTTTTGTATGTAGCAGAGCTGGACTAGAGATATGCTGATACTCTATAGCTAGATGGCAGCATTCACATTGCTTTGAGGAAAAACTGTACCTATTTGTACGATTTGGCTGTTCTGTTACAGTTAAATGTCATGGTCCTATTCTGAAATTTGCTGCCTGTATGTCTGAATAACTAAAACATTTGAAATCTGACCATTTCATTTAGGTGTCTAACTTGGAGGTTTATACTTAAGCCCTATAGATAATGAGTAAGAAGTATAGTACTTACCTATTTATCTAAAAGGATAAAAATCTGATTATGTGCATACACCTTTTAAAGCAGGGTAATATTTAGCTTGTTTAGCCTGAAATCAGGCTTTGTTGTATCTTATACAAGAATCCATTTATGTGAGACTTTTGTATCATTAAACAACCTACAAGCTTGTTGGGATGATACACAAAATTACTTCCCTTCTGTTACAGAACAAAATACTTATTCAACAAAGTCTTTATGAATGTTCAGCATGCTCCTTCTATCTATCCCCAGCTGTACCAATCTTCTCAAGTATAACCCCACCACCTCTTTCCTTGCCCTGTAAAGTGACAAGGACACCTTTCAGAACATTAGCCCTTTTTTCTCCCTACCTGTTGAAAATGTTTATTTGTCTAGTCCAGGCTACTACACAGACAAGCATCCTCTCCCTAAAATGTCAGCCCACAGGAAGGTGAGCCTCGGAAGACCCAGGACGGGGAGCTTGGGTCCCCCTGGCTCACATAATCTGAGACATACACAGAACACTCAACTGTGAGCAAAGTTTTGGCTGTCCCCACCTTGTCCTTTCAGCTTTCTTCAGGATGACCTGAGCCCTGGGGCTCATTTGCTAAAAGCCTGCTTTGCAATTCTATGCAGCTTGGGTGTTCAATGCTCTAGCTGAAGACCAGAGTGAGTTGCAAAGGGCTGAGTGGACAAAAAACACAGAGGAGTGAGAGCTGGGAGATGGGGAGATGGGTGTTACGGGTGGTAAGAAGGAGACAAATAGGCGTGGGCAATGGTTCTGTGCAGCACAGACTGTACTTTGTAAATCAAAGTAAAGGCTTTGACACCATTGCCCACAGCATTCTCCTGGAGAAACTGGCTGGTCAGGGTCTGGACACTGGGTAAAAAACTGGCCAGCTGCTTGGGCCCAGAAAGTGGTGGTGAGTGGAGCTACATCCAGCTGGCAGCCGGTCACTAATGGTCTTCCCCAGGGCTCAGGACTTTATCAATGATCTGGACAAGGGGTTCCAGTGCCCCTCAGTCAGTTTGCAGATGACACCAAACCAGGTGGGGCTGTGGACCTGCTGGAGGGTAGGAAGGCCCTGCAGAGGGATCTGGACAGACTGGATCCAAAGGGCTGAAGTCAGTTGTGTGAGGTTCAACAAGGCAAAGAGCTTGGTGCTGCACCTGGGTCACAACAATCCCAAGTTGTAAGAAGGAAACTTTAGGATTGTGCTGACCTGATCTGGAGGCACAATGAGATCCTGGCATTGTCTTTTCTGGTAGGCTGTTGCTGTGGCCTCAGCAATCAAAACAGGATTGAGTTTATCTCAGCTACCACAGTTCAATTATTTATGTATTTCAGCTAACTGTCCTTGGAGAAGCTATTGAAAGAATGAAAGAACCTTTTCTGCTGCTCTCTCTACATTTTTATCTCTTGTTTGTGGACTAAACTGCAGAAAAGAAAGCAGGATAGCTATGTAATGTACAGAGGAGTGAGCCTGAAATGAAGTAATACTGAAGTGAAAAATAAGGCTTTGTTCAGCGTCTGTACTGCAGATTATAGGATAGCAGAGAGATGCTTACACTTATTTGCAATATTTCTGCATAACACTGAAGGTTGTACTGTGGCCATATCTACTTGAAGTCGTAATGTAAAATGTAAGCATGACCTTTTTAGCTAAAATGCACCATTGGGTTTCAGTTCAGTAATTCTGGATTTGTAACCTTGTTTTGACTGCATTACTTTCTAACCCATAGACTAAAAAGTTCTTGAATTTTCTTGATTTCTGTAAATCCAATGCCTATGCTTTTTATTTTATGAGAAAGTTTTTATATTTACTAGTTTGATAGACAAAAACTGCCATCAGAAACTGACATAAAGCTCCAAAGATTCTTAAGATGGATAATATCAAGTAAAGGTTAGTAAATCTCATAATAAAAAGCTGTATAATATGTAAAAGTGGTCAATAGTTCATTCAATCTAATCTTCAGAAGCGGTAAAAGTTGAATGAAAAAACCACCTGAAGGTTCACAGCTCTGTTGTTAATACTTAGATAGGAAACTCAGTGGGGAGCCTTGACCTTGACTATACAGGTAAACATGTTAGGGAATATGTTAGTTTGCAGTATGATTGAATTTCTTTTTAAATTTGCCAAAATGTAAAGAAAAATGAGACCACAATGATACGCACACCTAAGTACTTCTAAAATGTAATGGACAGACCTGCTGTAAATGCACCTACATCTGTAGGATTTTGTCCAAGGGTCTAGAGAGTTTGTGACCTATTAACCTCTCAGTTTATGCTAACACCTCTTTCCTAGGTTAGGACACTGCATCCTTTACCCAGACACACCTCATGGTTATTCCAGCTTGGATATTACAATATTTAAGTACCTGAAGCATATATAATAAAAATTGAACGTCAAACAAAAGCTTCGTTATTGTCTTTATGTACCTCCTTAGGTAAACTGCCAATACAAGTGTTGGCAATTTATTCCACTGTGTGAATAAGCTACAGTAAAATTACAGTTTTCTTCATTCAATCTTCTTCAATGAGGGAAAAATACGTACTAAATTTAGTGGACATTAAACTTTCCTGAAATGAAATTAGTATTTTTTTAACTTCTTGAATTTATAGTCAACTTCAGAATTATCGTAATTGAAATATTTAATGTCCACCTTTTTTGTAAAGGGAATACAAGGAAAACCCTTCTGGGACTAATTTAAAACAAACAAGTCCCAATAACTATACCTGAGAACACTTTAACCTACAAGATAAAGTATGTGCATGATATTGAAATGCAAGTAACAAGGTAGTATCTCAATGATTACATTTTAATGAGTTTCATACTCTATTTCCTCAGTGCCTGAGACATTATTCTATTCCAGAATGATTCTTTTATTACCTCAAATATTATTTATTTAATAAAATATTTAAGAAAACACAATATGCAGCTTAATTAAAGCTAGGGTTTTTTTAATGTGCATCATCTCAATGAATGTTATTAAGGAATTAACCTGGCTTGAAGTCTGTATATCTGTAGGACCAAAACATCCTTTCACTTTCCCTCTTTCAAAGTAATGAAGTGATAGTCACTTCACCCTTTGAATAGTCAGGAATTCATGCTGTTTGCATACTAGTGAATTGCAAAAAAGCCAAGGGCATAATGACCTTAACAGTCAAATCATCCCAGTTTAAAAAGCAACCAAACAAAAACATATGAAGAACTGTTTCCTTCTCTTTGATTTGACAGTTGTTTGATTGTCTTTTATGCCATTTAAGGTAGGTTTCCATCATCTGCAGACCTGATGGGATGACAAACTGCTGCAAGGAGTTGAGAAACTTGTTGAAATAGCTCTGCTGCCAGAGACCATGCAGCACCACCAGCACCCTAAGGATCTAAAATATACCCTCTAGGCTGTTTCTGTGGTGTGCAGGAGTTAGTTCATTTCTTTTGTTTGCATAAGCTAACAAGAAGCAGTAGGACATGGATCTCTCTGCAAAACTAAGGGGCTGTGAGAAAGGCACACCTCTGTGCACAGGGAGCCACCTGCATTTGGGCATGGTGGCTTGCATCATCCAGGAAAAGAACTTCTGCACAGTACCTGTACAGCACCTCACAATGAAAGGTAAATTAGCTTTCCTCACAATATGCCATGTTCCTCTTGGATTGTTCAAATGCTTACTTTGTTCTAAGTTAAAGAAAATACGCTTTTGAAGATACTCATTCTCTATGACTTGTTTTTACTTGTAAAGTGCTTTAAATTCAATACATATTTACTCTCCACTGTTCTTGTCAACTGCATATATTTTGTAAGTATTTTCAAGACCTGCCTGAGTAAAAAAATAGATATTCAAGAGCAGAACATTGTTCTCCTGACTTTAAGGATGGGTAGTTAAGTAGTTTATACAGTTTCCTTGTTTTTTTGAAGATTTATATAAAAAAAAAAAAAGGTTATATTGTATACTTTTTTGTCTGGTAGGCATGAAAAAGTCAGTACATAAAAAATACTTTTGGAATTAAATTAAGGAGTCATTGCAACCTAAATTTGAATTAATCCTTACTGAACTGAATTCTGTTTTAACAGAATTACAGATTAGAGGTGAGACAACTTCTAGTTCTTTGTCTAATTTTGAATAGTTAAAGAGGACTTATAGCCCCTCTGAAATATAGCACTCTCATTTTCTTGTATTAGATCTTTCTCTCTCAGCTTTTGCACTTACAGTAAAATCATCATTTTCTACAAATCAACTATTGCCCTGAAGTTAATTTTCCCTTCCAGAAAAGATTATAGACAGAAAGATCTCAGAGATTAAACATGAGTAATAACAAAAAGAAACCTCATGTAAAGCAGCAAGTATGGCAGATACCTCATTTCCCTAAATATGGAAATGGACTGCTCCCTCTTAAAAAACATACTTGACTCTTGTAACCTTACTGAAAATAATTATATTCACTTGTTAGCCAGCACTGACTATGCTACCCTGTTTAGGAGCACCTGATGTTAAGATCAGTGCATGATCCCAGTTGTTAGTCTATGTTAAATGCACTCAAATAGAAATCTAACAAGACTCTGACACTACCATAAAGTCTTGAACCAAATTTTTAAAGAGACTGATGGACCAAGAGAAGTTAACATGAACCTGCTAGCAGGCTGACATCATATGAAAGGAAGAAACAAAAGACAGTGCATGAAGTGTATGACTGAAGTAATACCATTTATGTATGGAGAACTGAAGTTTTACTAACAGTTCACTGATAATCAGGACATTGCACTACCTGTGTTAATGTAAGGGCTCTGGAGGGGAAAAGAACCCACTCCAGCCTAGTGCTTACGTATTCTTTCTGGCTGTAAAGTAGAAAAACTTGATTAGGTAATGGGAGGGTTTATAAAATTAAGAGTAATGGACCAACAAATGTTCATTTGCAACCTGGGTTAATCTAAAGCACCTCAGGCAGCCACATGGTATAGTTAAATCAAACTTGGCAATTGTGCTGAAAATACATCAAACCAAAGTTGATTCAGAAATTTCTTGAACAAATTCTGTCATTAACTGCAGAAAAACCTAGCTAATCATCTTACAATATACACTGTTTAAGCCAGAACCCATAACTGATCAATTTACTTAGTGGACACATTCTTGAAACAAGCATTTTACTTTGAAAATATAAAGGACATAGAACCTTATGAATAAAACATTTGTTAGTAAAATAATTGAATACAATCCTCAGAATCAGCAGATGATCCCACCACTGTCTCGCTCTTACAGATTGTTATTGCTGTAAAGGCTGTTGCCATGTGTGTTCTTGGGAGTACAAAGCAGCATGCAGGGCTTACTGCTGGCAGTGCTAGCCAGAACAAATTACCCACTCTGTGCAGTAGCCCCTGTCTGAGCAGCAGCGGTGGTGGCTGCAGTTGGTGAGGGCTGGGAGCTCTGAAGCTGGAAGCAGAAAAGGACATATGTCCAAGGCCTTGTTCATGTCTTGTGATTCACTTTCTGTAGAGCCCAGAAGTGTCTCCCTGTGAGACGGGTACAATACACAGGTTTTCGCTGAAGCACTTGAAAACTGAAGTGTTTTCACTCTCCAGACAGAAAGAAGAAGGTATGCAGGGCCACCAAGCTGTATTGTCACACTGGCTTCTGAGAAAGTCCAGGAGTGGTGGGGAGGTTCAAGCAGGCACTCCAGCACTGCTCTCCCTTTGTCAAAGCAGCTGCATTTCTTGCACAAGTAACAGTGAGGATCAATAATTTGGAAGACTGCAGGAAGGTGTGTCTGCTGTAAGAGCTGCAAATCTGGAGGAATGAGGCTCAGGTGATGTGGGGTGCCAGCTGTGCTGGCAGTCGCTGAGGTGTCAGGCAGTGGTGGCAGCTGTGAGAGTGCTGGGTGGCACTGAGGGGCAATGGAGGAGCACCAGGCAGGCAGCCAAGGACAGGGAGAGGGACAGGGAGAGGGACAGGGAGAGGGACAGGGAGAGGGACAGGGAGAGGGACAGGGAGAGGTCCAGCCCAGCTTAGTGTGTAAAGGCACATAAGGCTGTGTGTGAGATCTAGGGCGGGGACGTGTGCTGTGGAAGCTCCTCCAACAGCAGTTGCTTGAAAACTGACGAACTGCATCTTGCTTCACCCCTGCCAAGACCTAAAGAGCTAAAAAGTTCTTGTGTTTCCCAGCCTCTCCGCATGGTACATCCCACTGGCCTGGGGGGAGCTGCCTACACTGACCCTGCAGCTTTGATGTAAGCAGCTAGTCCTCTGTATCAGCTAGAGAAGCTGATTTTCACAGCTCATCCTTTATCTGTAGGATCGCTTGAGCTCTTCCTCGGAAATGGCTGAGTTTCTGTGATTCCTTTGTCTGCTATATGCAGTTAATTAAAATCTCAGGGTGCAAAACTTTTTTGAATGAAGTGTCCTAAATAAGTATGTTATCATTGCCAAAATGATTTTGAAACCCTGCTTATCTCCATATTTTTTCCTAGTTTGGTTCCTTTAGAAAAAAGCATAAAAATAATGAATAACGTGGTGATACCATCTTTTCTATTGCTTTAGTTTTCTAGATGTGTCAGTGTTATCTGTTTCAGCAGTCATCATTGCACAGAGTAGACATAAACTCTCATTAGGAGACTGCATTACAGCTTAAATTACACTTAGCCATCACCTTGAATTTGTTTGTATGTCCTTCAAGCAAATTCTAAGCCAGAAAATCATTAGTAATACCTTAGTACTCCTGGTGTACACCACCTTTATAAATTAAATTTATATCCCATATTCTCATAAATGAAATAAATCCTATCACTTCACTGTTTTCTAGCTAAAGCTGGAAAAACATTCAGTTTATGAATTAGAGACAGTAAGTAAACAAACAATATGCATCACTCATTGACTTTTTTCTTCTGAGACTACTATCAGCTGGAAGCTGCATATAAATATTCTATGTTGATCAATACACAAATGTCAATAGGCACATAGAGAAGGCAGCTTTTAAAGAGTCATTTGTGAAAGGCTTCTTAGAGAAGCTGTTACCAGTGGGAGAGGCCGCCCATGTATTTGGTTTTGGTATGGGTGTCTACAAGTCAAAGACTAGTTGATGTGTACACTAGTCCTAATTAGCAGGATTGCACAACAGCTGGAAGCATTCTCAGCAGCTAACATCAGCAGTGCTACAACTTGCTGTGGAACTAAAGAAACGTGTGGCTGTCATTGCTGTACTCTGGTCTTGGATTACAAACGTTTTGCAGTCTATTAGTAAAACACACTGCAGATTAGAAGACCAGATATTTTGATTCTTACAGCAATAGGGCTAAAATCTACACAGAGCTTCAGGTGCAGTAACAATTTCTTTGAAATAGACTGAGCAAATCTATTATTTTTTAATAATAACAAAAAAACTGAGCAGCAGAGAAGGTGCCTGGTAAATGCTAAAACAGAGGACAAAGAGCACTGGAGACAAACATCCTTATCATCTTTTTGCTACTTTCTTCTTACATTAGCTTCATCCATTAGGCCCAGAGGGGGTGCTGTGCCTGGGCACCCCACCAGCTTTGCCTTCCTGCAGTGCCTTGCAGCAGCCAGCTCTTTGTTGGTTTTTTTTGGTTTTTTTTTTAGTTACATTTCTCAGCTTTTCTTTGAGTTTCTAAGTCGTATGGTTTATCTTTTTTTGCTCACCAGAGGGAGATAACAAGAATAAACCTCTTTGTTCCAACAGTGATAAAAGCTCAAGAGGAAAAGATGGTATCCTTTGTCTTCCTTCAAATCAGCAAAAGGTGGTCTGAGAGAATGGTGTCCGTGTTAGGTTGTGGATTAAGGAGGTGTACTGAGCCAACATGAGGCCAGGGCAGTTTGCTTCATCCTCCTGGAAATCCAGCAGTGAAGGATTTGCAGGAGAAATATAGTGTGCAAAAATTCCTGTACATGTATATCCAAAAGATCTATCTCCTAGGGGGAAGAAAAGCAGAAACAAAATGTTCAAGAACATGGGTAGCCAAAAGATCCTGACCCTGCAAGCTGCATATCAGAATCTCCTGTAAGCTTTGGGACCAATTTGTAGGCAACAGCTCTCCCAGCATTCTAGCACATCATTTTGCAGGGTAAGATTCCACTGGGCAAGTTAGCAATGGCAGTCTTAGCAGTACATGGTGGTTTGATTTTTCCTACCATAGAGAATTCAGATAATCTCAGTATCACTCTCAGCCCTATGGAGGCCTGAGGACTGTTCTAGGCCATTGAGACAGTGCAGATCAAGAATTAAAGGGTGACCATTCCTGGTCTAGACAGCACTCTGACCATAAAAATCTCAACTTTTGCTAAATACAGCTTTTTCAGAAAGACATGTTTAACATACAGAAATCAAAATGAGCATAGAGCCCTTGGTGGTCCAAGTTCCTTCTCCTGCTTATTACTTCAGCATTGTCACCGCCAGCACTAAAAATTTTATGAAGCTAAGCTGTTGTTTCCTATACTTTTTGATGGTCTTAAAATGAGTCCTCAGAAAAAAATTCTTTGTTACAGAATAAAATAAATGCAACCAACCCTCTGGAAATACTTGTTTTATCTAAGTATCCCTTCTTGGCTTTTTGGTGGATTCTTTTGGTTAAGCCAGAAAGGGAGAAAGCCTAACTCTGTAATCTTGATCTAAACTACCAGGCAGCAGATTCAAATCTTGGATATTTATCAGTGTGAGAGTGGAGGAATTGACCTCACTGGTAGCCCTGCTCCAGGTAGCAGGGCTGTGATGCTTTGGCAGTGCATTCAGTGGAATGCCAGTCATTATCAGTTAATAAGGATCTTGCTACAAAGCCTGATTTCTGCATGCTGAAAAAGTCATGCATGTTCCTTACTAAGAAGCTATACACACTTTTTTTAAAACCATTGAAAAAAAAGCACAAAGAAACAAAAAGCATAAAGAAACAAAATTATTTTTTCTTAAATGTAGCATATCTTATTTTTCTTATGGTCTTTGTGGTGGGTTTGTACAGATAATGCTGTACATTATACAATATATGTTGGCAGTATTATTGAAAAGCCAAGCACAAGGGAAGAAAAAATATGAAGTTTATCTCATTATCTTTAGGAGTCTCCAGATAAAATTACATATGAGTGTGTTTTCATAAAGCTTTCCAGGTCTCGTCATCTAGGAATAATTAAAGCTTTGTGTAAATTTGCACGTCTTGTCATAAGCACAGAGAAAATATGGGGAAATTAAAAATTCAAGACATTCATACAATCTTTTAATTTTGCATGTTTTACTATCTTTGCTTTGAACCTTTTCAGGGGAAGTTAATGCTGTCCCATCAAGAGAGCTCTTTTTTATATGTATGTTTTAGCCATAGTAGCAGTACCTGTGTGTGGAACACAAAATTCACACGAGAAGCTGACCTAATACAGACACACAGAGACATCCACCCTCTTCCCAAGAACATTGCAATACAATTTAAAGGCAGTTGCAAGCAAAAGGAATAATCATTGGGAAGAATGTAGGGAGAGGACAGGATATCTCAGATACCACCAAGACACAGATTTAGCTGTTCTTTTAATTTCCTATATAGCTGGCATTTGGCTGGCTGGGTATTTCTGGCTGCCTCTAAAATCAGAGAAAAGCCTTCCCTGCTGGGAGATGAATAGACAGGCTTGTTGAGTGGGACATTTCTCCCCTCTCAAGGCCACATCATATTTCCAGAGTGCCCCCATAAAAGCTTGTCTTCCTGAGAGCCAGAATGCCTTTCCAACTCAGGGCAGTGCCAGGGTGTTATTGTTGCCTCATTATTTGAGGTCTCTCGCTCCTGTTGATCAGGGCTGCTCCTGAGTCGGGGAGCTGATGTGCTTTGCACGGCAAAACCTTGTGAGAGGCAAGGTGATGTTCTCATTAAAGAACATGGTGATGTTCTCGTAACTGTGAATCCCTCAGGAACATCCTGACCTTCAAGAAACTTGGTTTGTTGTTTAAGCTGTTTACTTCAAACAGGTCACTGGAGAATGTGGAGGAAAGGTCTGATGTGCCGGGCGCACACTGACACGTCGGGCAGAGGCACGGGATTATGTCACTGATGAATCATTCTCTATTAACTCACCTACAGCTCTACGGAGAATACAACCTGCAAAAAAATCATAAAATGTTACCTCAGGTACTGCATAGCAAGTCAATTAATAACTTGTAATCTACTAATAACAACCAATTTCTAATTTAATCGAGTCTTGTGATATGAAGTTGTTTCAGATGGTTGTGGGGACTACTGATTTTAGAGACTATAGATTTTATATCCATATGCATGTGTTTGATTTCTTACTACCTTGGATTTTGTATAATCATATGCATATGGAAAAAGTGCTGCAAAGCTCCATCAAGTCAGACAGATAAACATAGTTTGGACATTTGCAGATGACAGGATAGATGGAGAATCGCATCTTCTCTGAAGCCTGGGATGAAAGACCAGGCTCCAATGTCTAACTTGAACAGTGAGAAATAAGAATGTTTTTAGCAATTAATTAAGTAAAAGTGCATTTATCCTACATAGTACTTGTTATAGTGGCTTCTGAATATGTTGTTTTAGCAGCCTTATTAGCAAGTCCTAGCAGATCATGCAAAAAAACTGAATTGTGCCTTGGCAGTCACAACATTAGTCCAAACAGACTGTGGAAAGAGAATTTTTTAACAGCTGAAGTCCAGGCACCTGGCAAACAGAATATTTTGCAAGGAAATTGGTTTATTTCACTTGACAGTTTTATTAAACTTTAATCACCTTTTCAGTGAGTGCGTTGTTTAGTACCTGCTGTTCCTATGGCCTAAATCAGGGACTTTTAAAAAGATGATTACCTATTTTTCTGATTCTCAAGCACAGTGCAGTTCTGCTGTCTTTCATTAACTGTAAACCAGAGATAAAAATTGTGTAGATAAAAGAAGACAATAAAACAAAATTAAAGTGCTGTCAACACTAGATTTGTCAGAAATTTAATGAGCTTTGCCATAATGGATGTTGATTATAGGTAATATTTCACAATGTCATTCATCACTCAACAGAATAATATTATTTTAGGAGACAGCTGTAACTGTGTTCTGCAATGATGAAAGTACTTATAGATGAGATTGATGTGTGCTGTGAGCAGGTGCCATTGCTACCATGCTTCAGTTAAAAGCTGTGTGGGTTATATGATGTTGAATTTGTCTCTTACCCAGTATTTGCTTCACATAAAGCCTAAATAACAGTAACTGAATACCCAGCTCAGCTGGAACTGTCTGCTGCTAGCCATTTCTATGGTTTTATGCTGATCTGATGTTTGCCCCATTTCCCTCTGATGTCTCCATCTTCTCAATGCCTGTGGCATGTGGAGGAGGTGAAGCTTATCATGAGTCAGTAGCCAAAGGTGTATGATAAGGCTACTGCCCTGCCTGGAGCCTGTGGATCCCCCAGCCCTATGAACAAAGACCCATAAGCATCTGGACCTCATGGGGACAGCCTTTATGGCAAGCACTATATACTGTTAAAATTTCTGGCATTTAAATTGCTTTAGCATTGCCCCTGATACCTAGGAACTTTGCTTCTAGTTATTTTCTAGGGAAGAGAAAAACCCAGAGAGTTTACTGATGGATTTACAGGCAGATAGGCAGATTTGCCATCTAGGTCAGACCTTTCATTTGCCTTCAATGCTTTTTTTCCACAACTATAAGTCTAGTTGTTTCCACTGATTGCTTTCCACTTGTGTGGATGAGAAAATTAGGTCAGTCACATCTACTGGGCGTCATCCTCTACTCATTTGCATTGGTGTAACCAGGTAGTTGCTACAGCTGTGAAAACAAGAGAGGGACAGTAGCTCTCAGCACAATGACTCACACATGGTGGGTGTGCACACTAATCTCAGAAGTGTCTTTCATGGTGGAGAATCTGCTTGGAAACTGATCTTTTGTGTCCACAGAGACTTCAGGTACTCAGAAAACCAAAAGCAGGAAACCATTTCAATTCCAGATTCACTTTTATGTTATTTGTTACTTCGGCTGCCATCATACAAAAAGGATTGGCTGGATTTCTTGATAGCAAAGTTTGAGAAGACTACATCAAAGCTAATCAAAAAGGCAATTTTAGAGGAATGCCACTCCAGATCCTTAAAATCCTTGTTGATCCTGGTAATCTTACTCACACAACCATCTCCTCATTACTAGAGCCCTCTTTATCTGAAGGAGTAACAAAGAATCCAAAATCTGGAATCATATTACCTGGAGCTGGATCTAATGTTCAACACAATATTTCTGAAGTTAAGAAAGAAATTGTTTATAAGCAGTAAGATTTTAAAGGGTACCTCAACCAACAGTATTCAGTATTCTTCTAATATGTAGTCAATGCTTTACTTTAACTGCCTTTTGTCACTGATCCATCTGATATCAAGACATCAAGAATGTAAGAATGAGCCTATGAACCTATATGAGGCTATGGCAGATGTTCTGGATAATCTAATATGGAAGGGGAAGAAAAAAGCAAACCCATATTTAGCTGACCATTATCAGTGTCAGCTCAATGTCTCTCACTGTACAGTGCACACAGGATTGGACTCAATATTGACATTGAGTTACTTAACATTGAGTGGCCCAGGGTAAGCCAGGCAAACTCTAAATCTGGGACATTTTCTGGTATCCTTCTAAATGTCAGCCAAGACACAGACAGTAAAATTTTGGCTTTTTGAGGCATGCCCAATCACTTTTGGATTGAGATTTGTGAAAGTTATTTTCTTTCCTTTTTTTGGATGCTCTGAAATATTCTGACATTGTTGTGAAAAAGGCCCACTAGCTCTTCAATGAAGTACTGATTCAATAAAATCTCAGTAAATCAATAAACAGCAGAGAAACCTAATTTTTCTCCAGGTATGGTTAGATGAAGACACAAATCTCCTGAGATTCATTACAAAATCTAAAATGGTGCAGCTCAGTTCAACACCTGGTAGCCTGAAATTGGACTCAGATCAATACCAGAGGAGTTTTTAGCCCATTGTTTCCCTTTAGATAGTCATAGTGTTTAGACATGTTCAGTTTGGTGTTTCTCTTATGTCACAGGGATGAGACCCAAGCTCAGTGCCCAACACTGCCCATGCAACACAGCACACCCTCCTTCCAGTACCTGCTGCAGCACCCGAGCTCCTCAGGACTGAGGGAGAACCACGTTCCTTGGTAACTCCCTGTTCTCACACCACAGTTATTCAGGGTGTCATGTCATTTGGTTCAGCCTGTTTTTATTGACTGGGTAAATAACTCCCTTGATTACAGCAGTTGCAGTTTTCCCTGGGGTTACATTTGGCAACAATATGCTCACCCTTCTTTAACTGCACTGTTAATTAGGAGGCCTCTGTTTCCCTTCTTGTCAAAAGCAACTAAGCTCCTTGCCACTGGAATTCTTTCTTCTCCCTTCTCCTAGGGTGAGAGAACAGTGATTGTTTGGTTATGCTTCAAGTCTCTTGTATGCTTTTAATAAAATCTGTAATTAATGCTTTGAAAGGGTGTTTTTTCCCTTCTGTCTAAGCACATCTTGAGCACAACTTTTCAATCGCAATAAATGAAAATAAAGAATAGTTAATTGCACTCCCAGCATGACTCTAACATTACTTGGAGTTCTGCAATAGCCTTGGATGGCTACATGTGAATGTCTAAAAGAAGTCAGTGGGATATTTGTAACAAGCAACATGACTCCATTAACAAGTTGGAGGGAAAATTTTGGCCAAATACTGTCAAATCTTTCACAATGTTAAAATCCAGAGACACTGGACTTTCTGGGTACACAGGGCAAGCTATTACCTTTTCCTATTTTAGAAGAAAGTTACAATAGTCTTTGATCTGTTCAAAAGTTTAAAGGGCATGAAAAGCTTGCTGAAGTCAAAAACAAAACTAGACATGTCAATATAAGCAGAAATAGCATTCCAACATCGGAAAATAATAATAGTATAATTTTAAACACTGAATACATATTACTTATTACCATCAGATATCACAGTCTGAGAGTTTAGTTTTAGAATTTCAAAAAATTAGACATTCATATGCTTGCAGATACAAAATAACCACAAGAGATTGTATTCATCTCACATAACCTGTTGAGAGACTCTGTCTATAGCCAAAGGAGGGAGAAAGGCACCTCCTGAGTGTTACTCAGGTTTTCAGTCTTTAGGCTCCAAGTTTAAAATGAGATGTTCCCTTTACTTGCAAGAGAACATAAATTTCTCTTGTCATTAGGAGACAATAGTTTTTCAAGTAAGACATACTATACTTTTCATATCTGGACTACAAGAACATTTTCTCTGATTTATATGTCACTGATCACTATCATGACCAGAAATCTGGAATATAATGAGGATGCAGTAATTTCTGTAGCCACACAATGGGCACTTGAAAGAAACTTTGTATTTTTCTGAAGTGTTGGTCCTTGCCTGAGGTAGGCTGCTCAACTAGATGAACCATGATCTGCTAGGAAGACTGTCATGTACTTATTAATATCTTCTTATTATTACCTATTTTCATATTCTTGTAAGAGCTTTATATTACATTTTAAAACCTTGACCTGACTTTCTGAAGTTGTATTTGTGCAGACACTGAATGAAAAATATATTTATTGGCTCTCAGGAATCATACTATTCTCTGCTATGAAGTACCCTGCTCAATGCTTACAAACCCTTTTTAGCACTTTGTACTGTAACATTTTTATATCGTTTGATTTGAAGGCATCCAGCTAGTTCTGAGAATCACTTTAGTACCCAAAAAGTTAAATAGATAAGATTATTACAATGCCTTAGGACAGCTATCACAGGTGTATTTAAAAACGTGAGCCTGGGAGAGGGTTGTTCTCATGTGCCCTATCCATGCAGCCTTCAGGGCCGATTGCGGATATATAAGAAATGGCAACTCTATCACAAGGAGATGGATTGAAAACTGGCTGAAATGGCAGGCTTAAAGGACTGTGGTCACTGTCCCAAAGTCCAGATGGAGGCAAATCACTACTAGATGTCAGTACTGAGGCCAACCCTGTTTTAACATCCTCATTAATAACCTGGATGATGGGACGAGTGCAGCCTTAGCAAGTTTGCAAAATACAAACTAGGAAGAAGTGACTGATACAGAGAATTGGTGTGTTGCCCTTCAGAAGGACCTCAGCAGGATGAAGAAATGGGCTGACAAAAGCCTCATAAAGTTCACTACAGGGAAATGCCAAATCCTGCACAGAGAGGGAAACAAGCATATGCTGGGATCTGACTAACTGGGGAACAGCTTGGCAGGGAACAGTCTTGGGGTCCTGATAGACAGCAGGGTTAACCCAGAGCAACCATGTGCTCTTGCTGCCAGGGTGGCCAGTTGCTGCCTGGGCTGCATTAGAACATTGCCAGCAGGTTGAGGAAGGTGATCTGTCCTCTTCACTTAGCATTGGACATACCACACTTGGACCAGTTCTGGGATCCTCAGTACAAGGTACAGATTTCTGGAGTGAGTCCAACACAGGGCTACAAAGATGATTAAGGGACTGGAACATCTGACAGATGAAGAAAGGCTAAGAGAGCTGTGAATGTTCAGCCTTGGGAAGAGAAACCTTGGGGGAATCTCACCTGTAAGTATAAAAATTTGATGGGAGAGAACAAAGAGGGAGCCAGGCTCCTCTTCAGTAACAGGAGAAGAGGCAGGAGGCATAAGCTGAAACACAGGAAATTCCACCTGAATACAAGAAAGTAATTTTTTTTTTTTTTTTTTTACTGTGAAAGTGGTCAAACATTGTAACACATTGCTAAGAGAAGCTATGGAGTCTCCATCTGCAGAGACAATTCAAACCCAGCTGGGCAGAAGGCCGGAAACCTACTGTAGCTGACCATGCTTGAGCAAGGGGGATGAACTAGATAAGCTCAAAAGCTCCCTCCCAACCTAAGTGATTTTGTGACTTTGTGATTCATGACCCTTGAAAGTCCTGGCATTATTAATAGCTTATTGTAACCACAGTTCCCTGCAAATGCAAATTGAATGGCTGTTTGCTCTGACTTTATATAAAGCTTCCAGAAACTGGGTTGAAACTAGCCCAAACACATTTGTTGGGTCTTTTTTCCCCCAAAAAATCATATTATTTCAATGAAAATTCATATATACAGTTCTCCATGTATTTAATTTTGGAATATTTTCATTTCAGAAAGCTTTGAAACTCCTTCCTATTTGACTTTATGCATTTTTATTTATTAAGTGTATCATAACAGATAAGCAGTAGTAGTGCTGAAAGATAGATTGAACACCTAATTTTTAGACTCAGTAAAGGAGTTAATACATTTTACTGATTGAAATAGCTTTTAAAATATTGTATCTCGGGTTGATTAAGTTCAGTGCACAGAGAATCTAGAAAAGGTATTCTGTACAATCACAAAGCAGTAACTCATCTTCATGATAAAAGGAATACTGACATTAAATGAACAAGGAGATACTACTTACAGAGGAAGAGGAAAACAGTGACATTTATGCCTTGTTTTGGGGTATCTAGCTACAAAGGCTTCCTTATTCACCCTAAAAAAGTGGGATTCTATATCTCCTTCACCCTGGTGCTGAGATCATTGCAAGAATCAGGTATAAAGGCCTCTGCAGTGCACCAAATACATGCTGGAGGAGGGCCACCGTGCATTGCCTTCAGAAAATAAGATCTGAAAATCCTGAAAAGTTTATAAAAAAATAAAAGCTCTTTACTCTCTTGGCACAAAGCACATATAAAAATATTAAAAAGCAATCTGAATACTAGACACTAAAAGGAAACCTAAATTCAGGAAATGAGAGGTCTGTAAGTACAGTCTCTGATAGGATATTCTTTTTCAAGAAAGGCATTTATTTCTCACTGTCTTATCAGTACTCCAGTGGTAGTCTGTGACCTAGAGATAAAATTATTTCTTTTTCTGGCTAAAAAAATGAATTCTTACAGTATTCTAAAATGGCTACAGTTTGCTCCCCTCTCAGATGTCTATCTCTTTTCAGGAGGGTTTCAGAGGTAACATTTTCCTAGTTTTTAGAGACAAACAATAGATAGGCTATTAACTACCTGAGAACACAACATGGGTTGGCTTCTGGGGTGGAAAGCAGGAAAGGATGAAAAGAGGGAAAAGGCAGCAACTGGAGGACAGAACAGACACCAACCTTTTCACTGTCCAGAGTAAGAAGGGAGGAAAGAGTTTGTTACTATGTTTTCTGAGGAAAGAACTGCTTCCAGCATAAGGAATTAGGTAAAGAAAAACATGCAGGTAAAAGCTTATGGGACCATTTAGTCAGTGATGCTATAGCCCAAACACAGCTCTGCAGGAGCTAATTTTCAGAGATTACTTGTTTTCATCTTAAAGGCCAAAGGTCTATTACATCATCTCACCGAGCTTCCTATTAGCATAACAAAATTATTTTTTCCTCACTTAATCCAGAATACAGTCCAGCAGCAGGAATGTTTTTGGATGACATACATCTCAACTAAAGGCATACTGAAAACCTTGAAAGACATCCTGCTTTCCCCTGGGGTTTGCTGTAATAGGTCATGTTACAAACGTTTGCTTTATGTCTAATTGGAATCTGACTGTTTTCAGGTACCTATCACTGAATCTTATTATCTCAATATCTGCTAGAATAAATGGGCTTTGCAGGCTTGGTATCTTCTTCCCAGGGGAATCCTAATGTAATCCTGTCATCTTTCTGTCTTCTGCTTAATAAGATGTTAAGATATTTAAATCTCTTCCTATAAGGCCCTTTTAAATTTTTTATACAAAAAAACTCCATATTTTTTTCCTAGCATTTATCCTGCTCTGCATTCCTTGCTACATGTTTAACCCCTTTTTAATATACAGGCATTGGTTTTTCCCTATTAAAATCATTGTGTTTTCTACATTATGGAGTTATTCTCCACTGTATTGAATTTGGAAATTCAAACTCTGTGATCTCAGAGCTTCTCAGTTTTCCAAGATATAGCCAAGATTAATGTTATCAAGCCAAAGAGCAAAGATGACTACCTGAATAGGCTTTTTAAATTTTAAGCAACGTAAAATAGATGTGCTTTATTTTCCCCTACTAATTATTCATCTCCACTGTTTATATATAGATTTGTTCTATAGTTAGTAATTGGATTATCCTATTGTTCGGATTTCTTTATTCACACTAGACTTTTAATATCTCTCCCTCCTACAAGGTCATTTTTTTTGCAGCTCTGCATTGCATTTTTGTGAGAGGTATACATTTGCAATTACAGGAGTTCTATAAGTCATCATCACTGTGAATCACAGACAAATAAACAAGACTGATGAAAGACCTTTTACTGCTATCAGCTATAACATGAAACGGATTACACAGACAGCCTGTGACCTGTGAGATCAGATTGGTATCTGGAGTTTTAATCTCTGTTCTTGCTGTAGTAGAGAAAAATGGCTATCATTTATCACTAGCAAAGCATGCAGCAAGCAATAAGAATGTGGGAGCTCAGCTACTTTAAATAGCAGCTGCTGTGTATGCACATAAGCAGTGCTGTGCCATACATCTACTACAAACAATATGCTGCAATTATGAACACAGACACATAATAGGTGACTTAAAACAGCAGAGTTCAGATAATTGCAATGGCAAAGTGTAATTGCAGTGAGCAAGCGTCATTAACTAATCTACTCAGATAATCAAGAGCCAACTAAAATTTCTCCACTACACTGTGGAGAAATCGCAAGGTATTCCAATTAAACCAAAGAAAAAAGGCAGGGGAACTTGTCAAGTAATGGAAGAGTCTGGCTATTTCAGTTTCCTCTTTCAACACACTGTGCTGGCCATAGGGCTAATAATACTGGTATATTGGCCAGGATTATATATATATTGTGACAAAGTGCACTGTTCTTTTTCTTTAGTTTGAAAACAGCAAGACTGCAGTGCTCCAGATATGATCAGTATAGTACAGTCTATTTGCTTCACAGGTTATGGAATCCACATGGATGGTCTGATGTCTCATCTTGGAGCTCATCCAACAGTTTTAATAAGTCTAATCACTGACTTCTAGGGAAAGCAGGGGAAAGAGTGCCAGGGACATGAATCCACCTGGCAATGGCTCTGTTAAGCCATCCTCTGTCTAATCTCTCCTTTTATCCATGCATGGTGGCATGTAGTCATGTACTTAATATATCAGGCACAGAGTTCAGAGGACAACCACTCTTCCAGTTTAGTTAAAACACTCCTCGATTCCAGCAATGCCAAATCTTGCATGCAAAAGAACAGTTACTAGCCATGATTCATTCTGATAAATAGTTGTAATTTTGATAATTTCCTCCAAAACCAAAACATGCATTGTTTTTGCTCTGAGATTTTGTTTTGCTGAGCTGCAGCCTTTATGAATAGCCTTTGCCTTCATAACACTATAGATCCTGACCACTGCACCAAACAACAAATACAAAAACTATTTTCCAGAATTACTTTTCCTATTACTATAAATTTTGTTTAATTACTAAAAATTTTTGTCACAGATAGTTGATCTTCAATTAGTCATGCACAACTCATATGCTTTATATATACACACCACTATGTTTGAATTACTAACACAAGCAAATAGAACAGATAGCAACAAATTAATTCTTCTTTTAATCCTAGAGTGGTTTGTATTGGAAGAGGATCTTTAAGATCATCTAGTTCCAATTCCCCTGCCAAGAAAGGGACACTTCCACCGGACCAGGCTGCCCAATCCAACCTGGCCTTGAACACCTCTGGGGAGGGGATATTCACAACTTCTTTGGGTAATTTGTGCCCATGTCTCACCACCCTCACAGTAAAGAATTTTTTTCTAATATCTAATCTAAACCTACTCTCTTTCAGTTTGAACCCATTCCCCTTTCTCCTGTCACTATATACTCTCATAAATAATGTCTCTCCATCTTTTCTGTAACTTCCCTTCAGGTACTGGAAGGTCACAATTAGGTCACGCCTTCTCTTTTCCAGGCTGAACAATTCAAATTCACTCAGCCTTTCTTCATAGGAGAGGTGTTTCATCCCAGAGCTGAATGCAGCACTGCAGGTGGGGTCTCACCAGAGCAGAGGAGAGAAGTGGAGTTCCTCCCTCACCCCAGTGGCCCCCCTGTTTTGGATGCAGCCCAGGATACGGTTGGCTCTCTGTCCAGATGCTGCACTCTGAGAACTTGTTTGTCCTTTGTAACCCAAGAAACTGTCCCCAAGGGTCAGCTTCTACAGGATCACCAAGTCCGAACATGAGTTTCTTTTGAAACTTTTCAACTGTCAGCTTCTAAGTAGAAATAAGCAGTACCTGTCAATAACAGCTGAGTAACAGATGCCATAAGTATAGGGACCATAAATTAGGGGCCTGACTGAGAAAAGACCTATTATACAGCAAGGGCATTTTGGCATTCACTTCAGCAATACCTGGCAGAAAAACCTAGCAGTGGAGCTAGATGGTTATTAAAGAGAGTGATTTGAAGAATTCAGAAATGGCTGCTTCTGAATTATGCAGCATCATTTCAAGGTTCTGTCAAAGTTATGGGTGTTTTCCTGTGTAGTTCTGAAATGAAAAACAGAGTTGAGATATTAATGTTCTGTGCAGGACATTAATTTAAAACATGCACAGTGCTAAATCTTGCTATCGGCTGTTTTACAATACAGAGAAGCTTGTAAGGGAATAAAATATGGTTAGCAGAAATGTTTCATTTTAAGTTTGATGTTTTCTCTTCACTGATGCAGCACTAAAGGGCATAGTTTATGTTCTATTATTGTTTTGAGACTGGAAAAGTTCATTTTCTTGTACTTCTGAGTGAAATGGGACTAAGTACAGTGGCACTGGGCATCCTACATAGTCACAAAGCTAGCAGGAGCAGACAGCTGTGGAGAAGCAATGCCAAAGCTGGAACTCTTTGGAGTTTTAATTGTTACCTTTTACACCACTTGATTCAAAAACATATTTGGGGTCAACTTTAGGCTATTCTGCTGCTAAGCTGTAGCACAAAGCACCAAGGCTACTTCAGTGTACCTTATGATCCAGTAAGAAATGCACTCACACTTCACAAGCTACTGCTAAAAACACCATTTTCTGGAGCTAACACAAGGACAGAAAGAATATATGTAATTTTCCATCCCTTCAGATGGTGAGAGCCCTGAGCCATGCAGCATCTCACAGACCTCTATTCAGGGCATATGGTACAGGTCCCATCCTGTAGAAAGGTTCCCTAACATTTTGGTTTTGAGTCCTCTTATAGAATTTTCTTAGACAAAAAATAATGTATTCATCATATCTGTTGACAAACGACTATGTTCACATGAGAACTTGCTGCTCTTCTTTAAGATAATGCCAAGGCCACATGGGTGGTGTAACTGGAAACACGGAGTGGGAGCTGCCTGTGGGCTCCTCTGTTACCATCACCCTGCTGAGTTTATCCTGAAGGACAAGCTATACATGCAACACAGGGCAGCACAGCCTGCTCGGGCTGACACTCCTCATGGATTGCTAACTCTCTGATGCAAAATAGTCTTCTGGTTAGAACTGTTACAACCCCAAAGGGGAAAACCTTGCAGCTGTTCAAGGCTTTAGGCTTTCCTTCCCTGCTCTGGGCATCAGCTGGTGCTCTGTGTCACACTGGTAGGTTCCACTGCTCTCTGAAGTGAGCTCTGCCTCTTATCACACGAGACAGTGGCAAAGGATTGTTTCTGAAGGGTCCCTGTATTATCCAGCATGAGGGCAATGGGATTTGCAGGTGGACTGTGCTTCCAGGCAACCTACTGGGATAATAAAGATGCAGAGTGCATCAGGCTTCTCGCAGCATCAACCACGCTATGTACAACACAGCTGCAAGCACAGAAGACAGAAGCAAGAGTCCTGATGTAGAAGGAACAAGATGCTCATGGTTCTGTCTGGGATATAGGTCAAATGCCCAGTACAGACAGTGCAAAGTGATCTATCACCCTGTGGAGAGCTGGTGGCTGTGGTCTATGTCTTGGTCTTGTCTGTATGCCTTGGCCAACAACTCCTGAGCCCTGCACTTATGTCTTACATCTTGACCATTTTTCCAATTTGGTGGTTCAGAAAAATAGCAAAACTCAAGATACAGTCTATGTATGCTTAAGTAATGTGAAATTAATTTACTAGTAGGACAACTATAGCACACTGCAGACAGGGCACTATTCACAACCCAAGGAATCACAGCCGTGTGAAAGAAGTAATGTTCTCCACTGCTTTGCTGCTTTAAGACCATAAAACAAGGTCCTGATAGGACCTTGCATGTCACTGAGTCCAGACACTGCTCTCAATGTCAAGAAGAATTCATAATTCTTTTTAGAAACTTTCTGACTCTAAGACTGCTCATACAGCACATTTTTCAGAGTGTTATGCAGCTGTGCATCAAATTTGCTATTCAGGGGGATTTCCATTGTCACTCTGCCATAAAGCTGACCTCAGAAGAGTCTATGCCACACATGGCCCTTCTGTGTGGTTGCTCAATGCATTGGTCTGGAAAGACTTATCAAATACTGAATGTGACTTGGCCAAAGTAATTGTAAGTGTGTCTACCCTTCCTGAATGTGTTTTCCAATATGAGTGCCATGTTGTAATTCAATGTGAGACTTGGAGGAGCAAGGCTGGAAAGTCGCAACAGTCTTCCATGAACTGCTTCTCATCTTACACTTGCACTTAATTGTAAGACTATGACTGCTTTATTGTCAGCAAAGGTGCTACTCCCAGGCTGCAGGCCAAATAACTGTTTAGGCCAAGCTGAAAGCCCAGGGATTAAAGCACACTAGGAACCCAAAAGTACTTCAAAGGGTGAAGAGAGAAGGGGACAGCTGACAGTGGATTAATTTGTGGGCAGATGGGTCCATGCCCCAGATTGTGAACTGAAGCCTGTGAGGAGCTTGCTGTGTAAAAATTGGGAATTAACTGTGATTTTCAGAGAAAAAAGCAGAAACCAGCGCCTGTTCCCACAGCATGGAATAAGACCCTTTAGCTGAAAAAAGCACCAAAGCTGGACAACATTCGAAGCAAAGACCACAAAGAAGAGAAAGAACTAAGGAACTAGGAAAGACTGACAAGAGACAAAGTGCTTTAACACTATCTTTTCCAGAGGCACAGAGGAAGGAAGCACCCCTGCCAAGTCAGGAATTGCTGTGACTTCTCTGTCTTCCTAGAAATCATCAGTAAGACAGTGATTACTGCAAGAAGCCCTAGGAGTCCACTCAGGAAGGCTTCAGCTTCCTCTCAAACACACAGGGAAGCTCAGAAGCAAATGACTAATGGCCCAAAGCTTTATTTGATTTGCTGCTACAATTAAGTAGTGGCTGGCAAAGCTCACTGGCCTCCCTCAGGTACTAATCCATACTGGGCTGTTTCAAAGAGTTCCTGAGAAACTGGTGCTTAGATAACCTCATTAAAAGCATTTGAGAGGCGTTTCAGCTACATTAATGCACAATATGGCTAGTGAGGATAGCCATCTGCTGCTCATACATAAAAATATGAATAAGTCATCTGTTGGCTAGCTGAGGTTCCTAAGTTATATCTAAATGGAATAAAGATATGATGGGTACTTGGATATAAAGAGTGCTCACAGACTGAAGATGAATTTGGTAATCCCATAAAACAAAAGGGTAAGGAGTGTTTAAAATTCCACTTAGGCTAATATTTGATTTCAAAGGCTGGCAACTAGACTAAATTTTTTTCAAAAATTAAAACTTGGCACAAAAATGTTTAAATAACTGCCCCCAAATTAAGTGTTCCTTGTGCAAACCAGGTGGTTAGAAATTAAAGAGAAGAACACGGATATACAGCATAATCTTCTGTTTTCCTGACTTGTCTTTGCCTACACCTGTAGCCGTGACAGGTCCACTACAGTAACTACCTGCTTACAGCCCTGTTACTGCAAGGACATGGAGCCCCTCCCATCCAAAAGGAAAAATTGTGTGTCATGAACAGGTAACATTTTTCACCTTCAGATATACCACTTGTCCCTTATGGTAAATTCCTTTTTGGGGGTTCAGAGTGAATTGGTTAAAAAATAAATGTAAGAAAAGTGTGAAGAAAAAATGTAGCCCTTTTATGCAGATTTGATCAGAAGAACTGCAAAAACCAATTCTGGCATAAGACTCTGCTTGATATATTCAAATTTTGGATCATAACTTCTACATTTCAATCCCTGGAGAGCATCTCAAGAAGTATCATCACTGCCAAGGCACAGACAGTTTTGACAAAATTCTCTTTAATTTGCTCTTAAAAATCTGCAACAAGGGAAATTCTTAAATTTCCCATGCTGTCTCTTCTGCGGCATCACAATTCTGTCATCTAACCTAAATCTCATGCTGAGGTTTCAGCTGCAGTAGTTCTTGCTCTTTTTTCTTCACTATGGACTTTGAGAGGGCTCATGTGCCACACAGGCTATACTCCTGTTTGTTCCTGCTCGGCCAGCTGTGACCCTGGTGAATCATGCTCAGGCTGAGGCTGACTGTAACCTCCTGATTCTTCTTCGCGGAGCTGCTACCTACTGCCTGTTCCCCATCCCGTATTTCTGCATCCACTGGCTCTGACCTGGCACCTGTGCTTCAGGAGCATCCTGATTGTCCCGAACATTTCTCCAGTTTCCTTAGATCGTTTCAGAAATCCAATCGTGCCCCCCAGCATGGCCACAGCCTTCCCACAAAGTGAGCACGCGTGCTGCCTGTATCACTGGCCGCATCATTGGTGACAAACTTTGGTGGTTCGACTGAATCAACCGCTGTGTTTCGCGTGCTGGCAGCTGAGCACTGCTTAGCCATGCAACAATCGCGCCAGGTCGGCACCTAGCTGTCCCTCGGCTTGGGCTTACCACGGGAGTCAAGCCCACTCTTAAACTAAAAGCTCATTTTTCTTGCGCGTCCTTTATCAAAGAGAGAGCAGACTTTGTTAAGTCCGAGCGCAGCTGTTCGCACAGCGCCGCCGCCGCCGCTGGCGCATCCCATCCTTCGGGGCGCAGGCGGAGCGCGGCCGCGGCGGGCGCTCCGCGGGCGCTGCGCGGCGCGGGCCGTGCCCCGCCGGGGTCACCATGGCGACCCGCGGCCGGCGGGGCCGGCGGGGCGGCGCGCCGGGGGTTGAGCCGCCGGGCTCCCAACCGGCCGCGGCCAACAGCCACCGCCTCCAGCGGCCGCGCCTACCGAGGGCCGGCGGGGCAGGGCGGCGCAGGGCGGCGCAGGGCGGCCCGTCCCTTCCGTGGGCTGGTGGCGAGCGCAGCCGGGCAGCGCGGTGGGGCACCCCTTATCCGGCGGGGCGGGCGGGAGGAAGGGGTTGCCGGGGGCGCATTTGTGGTCGTTCGAAGGATTTTTTATTATTTTTCCCCCCCCCCCCCCCCCCGATTTCGTTTTATTTCTGTGGGTTTTTTCGCTCCTCCGAAAGGTACCGACGTCGGGGCGATGCATCGCACCGGAGAGAAGAGCCGTGCGGGGCGGCGGGAGTCGTGCCCCGCTGCCCTCCGCAGCGGCGGCGGCCGGGCCGTGCTGGCGGTGCTGACGGAGAACGGGCAGCAGCAGCGGCCCGGCGGCCAGGTGAGCCCCGCTGCCGGCAGCACTGCCGCCCCCCTGCCCGCAGAGCCCGGCCGAGCTCCGCGGCCCTGGGCTGGCAGCCGCCGGCATGAGCGGTGCACGCACCTGCCTCCGGGCTGCCGGCAAAGGCCCGGCGTGGCGGGGTGAGAAGGTGACTCGGACTCCAGTTCTTAAGCGTGAGTTTCCCGAGAAACCCTGCTAGTAACCGCTCAGCCCTAACCTGCGGGTGCTTCCCCGTGGAAGTACTCTGCGTAAATAATTCATCCGTAAATAGTTCCTCCTGGAAGGAAGGGATACTACTCGACCGCTTCCCCTCCTCAGTGTAGGGGGTGGTTTAAGCAAGGGCTGTCCACTGACCCAAAGCTCTCGTTGGTGTGTGGCTAGCCGTGCTCAGTTAAGGGTGCCAGAGCCTTCAAAAAGTTCAAGTTAATGGCATGTCCTTTTCTGCCTTTCTGTCCCTTGAGCCCCCTGGAGTCTGCTGGTGGGGCAGGGATAATGCTACTATTCTGACCTAAAATAGCAGCTGGTATGGGTACACAAACTCTTCTTGGTTTTGGCTGTGTAAAGCCCCTAATTCAGCTCATGGCTTACTGGCAGAAGATGGTGTGAAGGATTGTAGCCTGGTCACACATAGTTCGAAGGGTTGCAGTGCTTAAGCTCAAAAATTCAAACTTCAGTTTGAATACTCAAACTCTACTTGAAGTGCCTTCTTGCAGGTGCAGTCCTTCCTAAGTCTGTGGCAGTGCTTGAGCACTTTTGTTAACTTGCTGCACTTGCAATTGCTCCTTGCCAGAGCTGAATGTGTAGCAGACTGGACTTCCTAGCCCCATTGGAACTAAGCAGCACACACGTTCTCCTTGGTGGGAGGCTCTGAATATGATTCTGCTCCCCTGGTTTCCTGACTTTTACTACTCTTAGGTCTTTCTGTGAGGAGTCTGTCACAGCGAGACAGCAACAAGTGGCACTAACTTCAGAAGCATCATATGTAGTTGGTGGCTTTTGTCATTGGTGTCTGTTACACAGGAAAGTGATTTTCTTTTTGCAAACAAGTGACACACTCTGTTTTCCTCCTAAGTTGCCCTCCCACAGCGTTACTGTATGCTCTGCTTCAGGGTGCTGCTGTTATCAAGCGCTTCTCTGGCTTTGAAAACACCATCCCTTCATCTAGAAAAGACGAAGTGCCCAGCTGCATGGTCAGTGCTGTATCAAAGCAAGGTTTTGCTATCTACAGAGATGACCCAGAAGATAAAGAAAACTACAGCTGCCAAGTGTCTGAAGACCTGGAATTAAGCCACTGTGAACTGGATACCAGTGCAATGACATCCAGTATTCACCGGCTGCTGGATCTGAGTTCAGGTAACTCCTGTTACTACTCAGATGGTGTCCGTAGCACAACCACACGTAGGGTGGTTATGAGTTGTGAATTGTAAGCTAGTGTGTAGCTTATGTAACAATAAATAACACTAGAAGCTAACTTGGATTGTGAAGGGCAACAGTTCTGAGCTAAAATTAGCAAGAGAAAGTCAAGAGATTAATTATACAAATGTCTTGCTGCTTCCTATTGCCTGTTAGGCTCTCCTATGGTAGTGGACACATCCTTCCAATCCCAGCCAGAGGATCACATGGAAGATGTTGTAACTCTGGCTGTGGGAGAGTATGCAGAAGACATTCATCAGTACCTCCGAGAGGCTGAAGTAAGTTGCTATGAGAAGCTTTTAGGTATCTGTGGTAAGCTGCAATATTGCAAAGATCCAAGGCTGCCACTGAACTACAAAGAAGAGAAAGTAATAGTAAAAGTAATTTCTTAAGGCAGCATATAGTCAGTGATAAGTTCTTTTTTAATTAATGCATCCCTGTTAATTCCTGATGGGAGCATCTCTTGACTGTTAGGTATGAAGACTTCTTGCAAATGGGAGTAGAATGCTGAAAAAGTGCTAAAGCAGTTTGATGTGATCTCACTGATAGCTCTCTGGCTATAGCAGTACTTTTTCGTACCTTCCTGTGTCAGAGCACTGAAGTGCAGTGTCTTGATGGGAAGAAGGGGGAAAATCTTACTGGTTCATTTTCAGGTCCTTCTGAATGGATCAACTGATGGCAAAGGCTGTCCACAGTCCAGGAGGTGTTTTACTATTCTCCTGCTAGCACCAGAGTTTCAATCTGTCTCTTCAGTGTAGAAATACTACTTTCTAGAGATGCCACTAGCTGGGAATAATTGCCACTAGCACAACAATTGTAGTTAGTATTTACAGTTATTAAGAGTGGGACAACCCCTGCTCCTTTTAGTGTAAGTATAAAGAATATTCATCAGCTGAGCCATCCATGGTTCTCTTCAGAATGATCATCCTGATTCTTCAACTCTTTCCAAACAGCTAAGATTTAGGCCCAAGCCATACTACATGAAGAAGCAGCCAGATATCACAACAGGAATGCGTGCTATCCTGGTAGACTGGCTGGTGGAAGTAGGGGAAGAGTATAAACTTCGGACAGAGACTTTGTACTTGGCAGTGAACTTCCTGGACAGGTTTCTTTCCTGCATGTCTGTTCTCAGAGGGAAGTTACAGCTTGTAGGAACAGCGGCAATTCTTCTAGCTGCGTAAGTGTTTCATCTTCTGAAATCTTGGTGATCTGAAGCCTATTTTTGGGCTTAGTCTTGTAGTGTAATTTGAATTAGTAGGTTGCTTTTCATAATGTCTCAAGATTAGCAAGGTAGGCTCCTTTGGTACTATTAAAATTAAACGTTTAATGTTGAATGTGAAGAACTGTAGTGGGGAAAGCTTGTAAGCATTAACACAGGAACAGAAGCAGTACAGTGTTAAACTGCTAGCCTGTAAGGCTGTAATGGACTCTGTTGCAATCTACAGTTGGCCTTTAACTGCTCTAACTAGACAGAGTAAGCAACATAGCTTAGGGGTGCATGGGTGTTTGTCTGGAGTGTACTGTGTTACTGAAAGTTCCCCACTGAAAGCTTGCTGTTAAGAGCTAACAACGTGAGTGTATGTCTGATTACTCTGAGTTCCTCTAAGCATATTTGCCCAAGTTTGAAACTAAATTGTTAGCTAGCCTGGAGGAACGAGTAAAATTAGAGCTTCCCACAAATTTTAGTAATGTCATGATCTCATCCTGATATAGATCCAGCACAAAGATTTCTTTTACTATAACTTCAAAGCTGACAAATGTGGCTTCTATATCCCTTTTTCAGGAAGTATGAAGAGATCTACCCACCAGATGTGGATGAATTTGTCTATATAACAGATGATACCTACACAAAGAAGCAGCTGCTAAGAATGGAACACTTGCTTCTCAAAGTGCTGGGTTTTGACCTAACAGCCCCAACTATCAACCAGTTCCTCCTTCAGTATATTCAGAGGTGTGGAATCTGTATGAGGACAGAGAACTTAGCAAGGGTATGGACTATGTGCCTTCTGGGTCTGAGGGGGAAGAAGTGATCCTTAAAGGAAGACTACTTGCATTTCATGAAACTGTCTCTGCAACAGGCCTAAAATGCATGTTTCATAGTGGTGGCTTGTGTGCCAAGATTTTTGAATAGATGCCTCATGGAAATCCTAGGTTTGGTCTGTCTTATCAGGGATAATTCACTGACCAGGCAATTACGTGGTAAAAATCTGGTGTTTTTTCAACAGTGCCTGTGTAGCAAGTCTGTCCTGGATTTGGTGCTATTGCGTATTGATCCACAATGACACAGAATATAGCTGCATAGGAGTTGCCTGGAGTAGGCAACCAGGCTTAGAAACAGCAAAATTACAGTAAAACATCTGACCACCTGCTTCTCTGCAAAGGGTATAGGACTGTACAATGACTCTACTCCAACAGAGCCCATATTGTGCTTCTTAGAGCTGTCCATTAATCCCTGATGTCCTGGTGGGGTCTACCTATATAAACAAGAGCCTTAGCAGATGGGAAGAGTGTGTCTGTAAGTTTTATGAAACATGGCTTTTCTGAGTCTCTACCTCTAAAATCAAGTCAGATCAAATGAACCAGAACTTCAGATTAGAGTAGATGGGTTAGGCTTTGGCAAAATGTGGTCTTTCTGTCCCCTCTGAAACATGATAAAGGATCTTCTTTAAGATCAACAGGACTGGAATGCTAATTCTTCTCATTAAATACATAGTTTATGCTTTTGTGTATCATACTGAGTCCATTGCCAAAATGTAATACTTGCTGTATTCGACTGATTGTTCCAACTAGATTGATTATTTTTGAAAAACTTGGGTTTTCTTGTTCAGTATCTTGCAGAGCTGAGTCTCCTTCAAGTTGATCCTCTTCTGAAGTACCTTCCTTCACAAATTGCTGCAGCAGCCTACTGTTTAGCAAACTATACAGTGTACAGATCTTTTTGGGTAAGAACAACAATTATGTGTTAATAAATAGCTCAAGTATTTTGTTATTGTTAGAACTGGGCTGAGAAGGAGGAGTAGCAGCTACAAAGTACATTGTTCTGAAGGCTGAAATCCTAGGATGAGTAGCTGTTCTTGAGTTAATGAGACTTCCTGATAAATGACTGTTAAGTAAACCTGAAATATCATGCCTCTTCTCTGAAATGGAAGGGGTGTTACTGTCTTGCTCACTTACATCAAGGTTGTACCAAAGGCCTCAAATGTCCAAAACTACTCCCCCAGATACAATTGAGGGTCTTTCTGGGAGGAAAGGGAGAACTGAATCTGTCTGCTTGAGTGACTATACTGCTAGGTAATTGTGGCTGCTTTACCACAAGCCTTGGTAGACCCTCCAGCTGTATGTTGAAGGAATAGCTTTAGTATAGAGTAAGATCCAGAAGAGATGTAATGGATGTATATGCTTAGAGCAGAAGGAGCTTGTCAGACTTCATGGCACCAAGGAAGACCTAGAGTGAAACTGATGGCACAATATAATTGAATCTTTTTCATGCTTAAAGAATCTGGAGTGAGCTCTGATGTAGTGAAAAGAGTTTCTGCTTCCGTGAGAAACCCATCTTTTAGACGACTGCTGGCTACAATGGAATAACACTGTTTTTTCTCATCTGACCAGCCAGAAACACTTGCTGCATTTACTGGATATTCATTAAGTGAGATAGCGCCTTGCCTGACTGACGTGCACAAAGCATGCCTTGATGCATCCCATTGCCAGCTGCAAGCTATTAAGCAGAAGTATAAGCACCCAAAGTAAGTAACCAGCATGCCAGTGTCTTGCATAGCTGTAAACACAGGATGATTCTGGTTTTCCAGCTTGGGCTGTGACTGCTGTAGCTCTCTCATAGTTGTCAGCTTCTAGTTCTGAAACAGAAACCTCCATCAGCCCCTTGAGGAGAATACTTTTCTGACCAGAAAAGTGATTAATCCATAAGTATGCAGATGCATTGGATAACAGCTTTTTCTGCAATGTTGCAGGATGATGTTTCTCTTCTCCAATGTATTGCACAATCAGGTGATAGTTCAGCTGACAAATCTGAAACCTATATCTGTAGTCACTTCATTTCTATTCCAGGTACCTGCAGGTGTCTCTTCTGGAGCTCCCAGCAGTTCTTCCTCTACACTAGACACTGTGGATCCTGGACTTGAAGATTACTGTGTCCCAATCAACAAAGCTGGTCTAACATTTCATAGAGCACTGCGGGTCACGTGTCTGTAATCACAGTGATCAGAATGGTTTTTAAGCTAATATTTTTTAATAAGATGCCTTTTTTTAAATAGGTATTAGACTATAGCTCTTAACATAACTGAAAGCACTTTTAATAAACATCTTATTATACTCTACTTCTGTGAATCTTCTGACTTCAGTTAATACCTGCAGTAACAGTGAGTGGAATGAATTTTTGAATGGGTTCTTTTCGTTGGTTTGGTTTGGTTCTTTGGTGGTTTTTTTGGGTGGGATTTGTTTTTTACTAAATAGCTGTAAGCACTTATAAGCTGGCTGGAGTGGATAAAGCAGAGCTTTTAAACCACCACAACCTGACATCCCTGTAAGCACAGGTGATTTGCTGTAGTCCTGTTTGTCCTTTCTTCAATGAGAAAAGATCCTCCAGGCATGAACAGAAGCTATTTTCTGCGATTTGTTTACCATATCAGACCAAGAACATCCACATACAATTGGTCTGTGAACTCTGAACATATTTGTAGAAGATCATCAATGTTGAGGTGAAAGTTAGACTTCCCTTTATGGAGACAAAATAGGGGATGGTTCTGCAGGGAGTTGGGAGATTATGGCTGGCAGAGTTTTAGGAACTTTTCATACACTGGTAAACAGACTGCATTAGAGATCAATGCTAAAAGCTATGAGGTACTGAACAGTAGAGTTAATCTGGATGGCTAAAAAGGGTAAAAAGAAAATAAGTAGTTGAGTGAATAGTCACATAATATTGCAGTATGAGTGCTAACAATGAGTTTGGGCAAGATGGATTAAATTTTAATTTGTGAGACACAAGAAACTCATCTTGAAGTGGTCTCATCTGAGATCTGTAATAATGTAATTTTGAAAGTTCCTGCTCTAATCTCACTTCCTTTTGTTGGATTTGTCTCATTCAGAACAAAAAAAAAAAGACTTACTGCTGTTACAGGAGTGAGCCTTGACTCTTCCAAGGTGAAAACTGAGTGCTATCTCCTCTCTCCTTCAATGTGAGTCATTGCACTTAACTCTGGCCTGCTCCTTGTGGGCTGTTCTCTGCAGATCATATCTGAGACCAAGGGATAAAAGATGGTGCAGTTGGGCATAAAGTGGTAATGAAGGTGAAATGATGCTGTTTTATTAAATGAAGTACTTGAATACAGATGCAAAAACATGTAGGAGTACTAAAGGTTGCACTGAAAATCAGGCATACAGGAAGATGGATTTATAAAGAGGGAGATGAAAGCAACCCAAAAGGAAGCTTGAAGTTTTCATTGATGTACTACCTATGCTATATATAAAAACTAAGAGATATAAAGCTCACAGCTTTTTGTGGTGCTTGAAACATAACCAGACCTTTTTAAGACAGCCATGTCCTGGAAAAGAAATAAATGGTAATCAGTATTAAAGTCTAAACTGAGACAGTCTCAATTCTTGACCATCATCCTTAGTGGCTTGAAGACCTGGCCACAAATAAAACCTTTTTTTTTTTTGGTTTGGTTTAGTTTTTTTTTTTTTTTTGTTCAGGAAATACTTCGACTGTAGCAGTTTTGAAAATGCAAATGCTGATCATGCTCAGTTCTCTCTGCTGTGAAGGTCAGTCTGTTGAATGTCAGCATGTGTATTTCAAAGGCTGAGTATTGACTTTTATGCAGGTCACAGCGTCTTCCCCCAGTTAAAATTTACTGGGACAAAACCTACTGGTGAAACAGCATGCTGAGCACATCCAAGGAGCTTAGAGGGATCACTCAATACTAGTATTGGAGTAGGTTGGAACTGAGAGGTGTTGAGGTGTTCAGTTCAAGAGGTCTTTAACACTGGTATTACAACAAACACGAACATCCCTAATCTTATTCTAGCAGTTTCCATATTATCATGCTGTGACTTTCAAGAGACTTGGCTGTATGATCCTGGTTTTCTGTGTTGTAGTTAACATTTTTAACTAATAATTTCTAACAATGTTTTAGCCATCTCTGATGTCTTGAGAAAGCTGTCCTTACAGCTGGAGTTGTATTGTGGACCCACTGTTCCCTTAAGATAAAAAGGAATAAGTGCAACTTGATACTATATGGGAAGCTACTGGTTTAAAAGCTATGGTTTGCCTTTGTTTTCCTTTTCTTTGGGGTGAGTTAAGGATGTCTGAAAGGTAATTAGGTATTTAGAGAGAATGCTTTAATTGTGTTCAGAACAGTTAAGCAACAGAAGGTTGTCTGCCTTGCTGGGAAATCTGGCTGTGTGATTAGTCTGTGTGCATACCTGCTTGTCGTCAGTTCTTCAAATGACTCAAATTGGCTCTGATCACTGAGGTGGGTACTTATTTTAGCTGGTAGCCTTGAAGCAGCTTGTGAGGCTGCTCTTAAGCATGAGAAGCTAGCCAGCAACATCAGTGATTGCTTCCTGGGTTTAAGCTTTTTATCTTGCAATTTTCCTCAGCACCTGCTTCCCCAGAGCAAGATCATCTTCCTATACCGAAGAGCTGTGCAGACTGTGCTAGGCAGATGTGAACTAGAGGCAGTACAGACCTATCCCCTACTACTCAGATGTTCTAGAGCCCTGTCAAGCTGACTCTTCTGAAGTTTCTTAGGTTTATAGTGGATGCATGTATTTTTCCATTGCATAAGACAAGAAATGCACTGAATACTTATTTTTAGCTATTTGTTTCATAGTTGTCTTGTATGGCATGTCCTGACTTTCTTTTGGATGATCCTTTATATTGCACCTACTTAAAATTCAAAAAAGACAAAACTTTGCATTATGAGATGTCCATAATGAACATCCCTGACAACAAGTTTATGGAGAATGTGCACTGCAGAGATGTAGAGAAGCAGTGGTTTAGGCATAAACCTGTGTGATAAGTACCTAATATAGCCAGTCACAGCTGTTCTGTGCACTCTTTGTAGTTTGTCACTGTAGATGGCAGCCCTGCAAACATTGAAGAGAGACTTCAGACAAATTTACAGGGCAGCCTACAGACAGACACTGACCACATGATAGAGTTAATCCTAAAGTACATGCCTACCTGCATCAAATTAACTTGTGTATGGGCCAAGAAAGACCAGGCAATCCTGGCCCTAATCCCTCTGAAGATGCTAAAATAATGGCTCTGTCTTGGAGTTCTGTACAGTGCTTGCCTAGTCAGGCTGTGCGGCTACTGAAAAAGAATTGTGGACTGAGGAAGGACTGGTTCCTGGCCAAATGTCTATCTCCATTTGGCTTGTATCCATGATTCATAGGGCTGGCTAGTTTTTTAAGTAGATTTGTCTTGGAGAGTGCTTTTGGAGAAGGACAAAATACTCAAGTGTGAGCTAAAAGGCTGTGCGGGTGTCTCTGCTTAGAGTTTGTGATCGCAGTCTGCCCCTCTTTTGTCTTAGCAATGTGTCTAGAATGTCCCTGCCATTAATACCAGTAAATACCTAGTTAAACCATAAAGGAGTCCTCGGTCCCGGTTTTTTTGATCTTTATTTGAACACAGAAGAGCCTTACTGAGCCAAGTGCTGAAAAACCAGGCTCATGATGAAGCATTGAGTTCTGGCAAGAAACAGTCTACTCCCTCCACAATCTGCAGCCAAGCTGCCTTTTCTGCTTGTTTACTGTTGTTTGTGTTTTGATGTGTAAATAACTTGAAAAAGTAAGAGAGGGCGCTAGACCCCGCAGCATTCAACAGATGACGTGAGCTCCTTACAGTAGAATAATGTAAACTCCGTCCCCGTTTAGGCAAACACTATAGCGACATGTATCTCAGAACAGAATAATCCATTTGGTTATTTTGTTCCCCTCATAAGGAGGATATAAATATGTGGGCATTAATGAAATGGACGGCAGAACAGTGTGCAGATGAGCAGCAGCAGCAGTGCCGTTCCTGCATGTGACAATGGAGTGAGGCACAGAGGTGGCAGAAGCAGGTTCACTCTGAAGCACATTGGCAGAGCACACGCTTTCAAACAGCTCTTCTGGCCCAGTGCTGGGGTGCTGTCGCCTCTGTTTGCTGAGGAGGCACAGCTGGCTTCAGCCGCGCAGGAAAAGACCTTGAGCCTTTTTGTTTTGTGGAACCAGAAAGACGCCGGATCCTGATGGTCTCCGAAGGACAGGACCAGAAGAGGGCACCAGCATCCTTGGTCTGGGGCTTGAAGGGAAAGCCAACCCCAGCGTTCCCCAAAAGGGTCACAGCCCAACAAAGTGTTTGGTCTTGGGTTCATTTTTACATGGTTTACATGTAGATCAGCAACATGCATGATCACTGCATAAACACAACTTTGTTCAATTATTTTTTTTGTGAAATGTAACCAGGATTTAGCGAAGTTGCAATGTAAGGTTGTCAGCTGTGCTGCCTAGCTCTCACATCTGGTGATCCAAGGATCCTTAGAGAAAAGAAATTATCTTTTCACAACATTTGAGTCTTGTATGTGAAGCTTGACTCTTTGCACTAGTTTATCAAATATTTTCTATAAGATTTTTTTTCTTCCTGGCTATAAAAATCAGACTAACTGATGTTGACTTAAAGCTTGATTCAGAGAGGATAAAAATATGATGGAAAGTGCTCTTCTAATATTCATGACATAAGTGTTCTGTGGAAGCAAATCTGATGTAGGAGTACCTCCTTATATTGTAGATGAAGTGCTTCTAATATTACAGATCACGTATGGTTTATGCAGGAAAGAGAGGAAAAATTTGCTATAATTTTTATGTTTGAATCTGTTTCTCTTGCTCATTAAAAATTTGAGTGCTGATTTTTTTTTTTTCAATGTAGTCTAGCTATATGGAGAGTGTTTATGTATGACAATTGTTGCCCAGTTCAGGTATTTAAATGTAATTTTTTTATCTTGGTCATTTTGTCCTTGTCCTATTCCAGCTTTTACTTTCACAAGCTGCTCAGCCATCCAAATTTATGCTTGTCTTTTTCTACTGCTATTTCTAAAATGTATTTGCTCTCATCTTTAACCTGTTAAATAGGAGGCAGAAGCTGCACTATCAGAGTCAGTGGAAAACTTCTATCCAGGGCAGTCATCTGAGTGCTGCAGTGGTGTCTAACAGTTCAATAAAAAACTTGTCAGTGAAGCCTTTTAAGTCAAAGGGAAATGTTTTCTCCTTGGACAGTTATGTTGCTGAGCTGTGTCTGAGCCTGTGTTCCTTATTCCCTTTGAACTTTTGCAGGTATTTGTACAGATTTATTTTAAGACACTTGCTGAACTACATGTCATGTGCACAGAGGTATGGGCTGCCTTAGACACTCCATGGAGATTGGCTAGAGGAAAAACAATTGTTTTGTTCTGGTTAGCAGTAGCAGCTTTCAGGAGGTGGTGTTGTCTCTGAATGAAAGAGGTACCGGGGAGAGCAGAGTGTGTTCACATCATACAGGCACGTCTTCAGTAGGCACTTGAGCACCCATGAACAAATGCAATTTTCCACACATGCCTGTGCACTGCTAGCTGAACATTGTACTCCTTCCTCTCTCTCTTTTCTTGTCATTTGGTGACTGCTCACAGCTTTCAAATGAGGTGGAAGGATGATGTGGCCCTGCAGAGGCTCCTTTGTCAGCAGGGTAACGCTGTGCAGGGTTCTTGGCCCAGGGCCAGCAAGTAACAAATATCCCATGGGGCAGGACTGACACACTAGTATTGAACAGAGCACACCCATTTTTAAAAGTATCTCCCTGCATCCAGTTTAAATATGAAGTTGGCTCTTAGTTTTTTGTTGGCTACTTGTCCTGTATCACCTGGTGAAAAGACAAACCCAACAGGGACTAAACAGGCTCTGCAAGTATGTTTTCTGTAAGTAATCAGTGCAAAAAGCTCTGCTGCAGTTTGCCAGATTTTACCTCACAAAACTTTCTGTAAATGGCTTCTTGTTTTATTGCTTGGACTTCAGGCCATCATGACACTCATAGCATAACCACTGCTCATGTTGCCAGATCACTGGGATCATGAGCAGTAAGTAAGTGATGTGCGAGTGAGTTCTGCTGTTGAATATCGTTCTCTGGTTACTATATGGAAACTGCTGATCTCTGTAACTTCCACTTGTGTTAAAGCAAATGCTGACTGCACTTAACTGTGGAAAAATCCTTTTTTGTATTTTCAGATGAAACCTCCAGAACCTTTCATAGCAGTGTTGTAAAGAGAGAAGCAATTTTTTTTTTAAGCTAAAGAAAAAAAAAATAAAACCACAAAAAAAGGTATAGAAAACCCAACACCCATCAAACATTAAGCAAAGTGTCATAAAGACTATGCTGTGAATATTGTATCAATACTGCACTGAATTGTCTCTAGCACAACACAACATTAATAAAAATTTGCTATTTCCTCCATCTGGAGAAACTTGTGGATAAGATGGGAAGAGCCTCCACAAGGTTGGTTGGTAAGTGTCTGAAAAATTTGCTGGTTTTCCTGGTATGGTGTGACAGGAGTGATCATCCCTGTGAGGATGCTCAAGGAGATTGTGGGAATTTCTTTGTGTAATTCATGTTGAAGTTACTGAAAAATTCAAGAGTGACATTAATTGTACTGGTATAAAATTCAATGTAACATCAAAGCTAAAGAAAAAAACTCATTACAGTATTGAATGTAATTGGTATAAAATTCAATGTAACATTAAAGCTAAAGAAAAAAAGCTCATTACAGTATTGAATGTAATGAATACATCTGCCCTTGATCTATAAATTGATAGAGATTAAAGGCTATCACTAGATTTTTGTTTTTCTAACCTTATTGACTGCCCCTATCTTCAACTAGCGAAATCTTCATGGAATCTCACACAGCCATCAAATGGGGCATTTCATGATCAGAGTTTAGGATAGGAACATATTTTACAAATATTTTTGCCATACTCTCTGTCCAGGGATAATGATAATTTCTGCCTAGAATCCTCCATTTTTTGATAAAGAGCTTGGCTCCTAATTTTTCCTAAGGAAAGATCTCTTGCCACTATAGAAAGCCAAGGAAACACATAAAGCCTTCACTGCTCATCAGTGAAACTTGAACTGAAATGAGTGGGTAGTCTTATTGTGGCTGATCCCATTGTGCAGGGACTGAACAGGATCATGGCTTCTTGTTCAGAGAACATGATTATTCTTTTGCTTAATTCATTGTCTTATTTGTATTTGTTCTGTCTTTAATAAATGCTTTGTGGGATCCTGCTGAGCAGACTGCTTTTCATTTGTTTCACCAATGAACAGTTTAAGTTACTTTGTATGAACAGTCTCAAACTGTACTTCAGCTGTAGAAGAAACCGATGTGAATAATTTGAAATAAGTGTGTGTTAGGATACTTGTGGGAGATGATTAATTAGAAAGCTTGCTGTGGGATATGGTTAATTAGAAAGCTCAGGCTTTGGCAACAAAAAGTGATGAGGTTTTTTGCTCAATATTGAGTGAAAGTGTACAGAGGCCTTAGCTGATGTTATCTGTATAGATGCATTGATTTTTAAGGTCAAAAGCAATTATCAGACTTTCTTATGCCTTTAACTGTGTTTGGGTGCTGCTAAATCCCTGTTGATAGTAGAATGCATGTATTTTTGACTTCTATATATCTGACTCTAATTTCAAGTCCCTTAATTTTCCTTTCACCAGCTAGGCTAAAGAGCCCTTCACTAACTTTAGTTAAGGGCTAAAGAGCCCTTAACTAACACTGCATTTTCTTCTCATGTGAAAATTTAACCACAACAATTAAGTTACCCTATGGTTTTTCCTTTTGTAAACAAAATGGACTGAGTTTTCTATGCTTGGGTTTGTTTGGTGTTAGTTTTATGGTAATAAATTATTTCTAGCCCTCATATGTTCACAGCAGTCCTCCCCATTTACTGAGCACCCTCTAAGAACATGGCTATGGGGGGATAGGGTGCAGCTCTCATCATGGTCTCATGAAGGCAGTAGGTGTAAAGTTGCAGGTCTGCAAGGTTCACAGTCCCCAGGAAAGTAATTTCGTAATGAGTAGTGAGAGCAACTGCTGGCAGCTTCAGGCAGCTGAAATTATGGCTCTAACTAAAGCCTGCTTGTAATGTAAGCTGATTCACCAATTTTTTTCCCCAGTGTATACAAATCAGTTGCCTCCTGGCAAGCTACCCAAGCCATCAGTTAGACAGGATTTGGCCAGATGTCTTCCATGCTGAGAAGAACTGCTAATATAACTGTAATTATGCTAGTATTAAGTATCATCTTCTGTTTTTTCTGCCCAGTATTTCTTTAAATTTCAGAGGTAATAGCATGGATTTTGATCCCTATTTTGTTTTAATAATGCTCACCTCAGTGTTGCTTGGATGGTCAGACATCTCTTAGACTTCTTAACTCTCCTTTTTTCAAAGTGTAACAGAAGCAGATAATTAAGGTAAAGGAGGATAAACAGTTTATGAAGTTAAAACTCTGAAAACTGAGTTGCCTGAAAGGAGTGGGCAACTTAGCAGTGAAGGGCACAACTAATCCTGAGGCATGCAATGGCGTCCTTCCCCTAATCTTTCCTGGCAGCATCATGCTGATGCCTTCCATCTGCAGTGGAAGAGGATTGAGTTGGGGAACATCTGATTACATGGCTCTGCTGGGTGTCTGTGGTGAGGTGCTGGCAGTGGGGGGCTGCCCCATGCAGGACACAGATGGCTCCAGGGCTGAGCCTGCAGCCAACATATTGTTCCTCAGGGAAAGTGTGTGTGAGAAAGGAGGAAAATACCTGACAGGAGGAAACCTGAGGGAAGACCAAGGCTGGAGGCAAGGATTCCTTTACAGCACTGGGAAAGGGTCCCATACCAGAGCAAAGGGAAGAGTGAGGGAGGTGGAGTGTCACAGATGAGCCATTACAGACTGACTGCATCCCTGTGCACTGCAGTCTGGAGGGAGGCCAGGCCTTGGGAACAAGGGAAGGAAAGCTGTTTCAAAGTTTGCCTCTTTCTTTCCCACTAATCAAATCAGTAGTTAAATATTTATTGTAATTGGCAATAAATGAAGTTAATTTTCCTCAACTCAACTCATTTGCCCACGACTGAGGAAGCAGGGCTTGTTTAGCCTGGGAAAGGATGGCTAAGGAAAATTGCTTTCAACTGTTTAAAAGAAGGTTGTTAGAAAGCAAGCATGGGATCTCTCTCCCATGCTTGCTCATAGCTGAGCACATAGCTGAGGTTGGGATACAGCAGCTGCAACAGCAGTGAGGAAAACTCTGTGTCTACACTTGAAGAAAAATACTTAATAATGAGACTGGTCCTAAACAGAAATATGGTGGAATCGACTCCCTTGGAGGTGCCTAGAAGTCACTGAAACAAGCCTGGAACACCTGCTGTAGCTGTGTACTCTGCGCTGGGCTGGGGGCTTCCAGAGGAGAGGTGTAACCTGGATTTTCCTGTCATCCCACAGGATGTACAGATGGAATGGGCAAACTTAAATGTAGAGGGACTGGTTTTTCCCCGTGTTCAATAGCTGTGCTAAACAGCTAAATGTTAATTAAAATGACATAAAAGGACAATGAAGGATGACAATTTTGTTAGAAATGTGGAGCAGTCTCCCAAGCTACAGTGCAAGAGTGTCTGCCTTTTAGTATGTTCTGTGTGAGTTTGGGGTTTTTTATCTATCTCTATACATACATATGTAAACATTGAGGGAAAATGGTGAGGAGTTCTGCCTGATCTGAACACAAGATCTCAAAGGCTGAGAAAATGCTGACAGTTTTGGTCACCTCTTTCTGACAGCCAGACAAAATTAGGAGCTGTGGTCACTGAGAAGCAGTCGAGGTACAAATTAATCCTCAGCAGTAAGCAGTCTTCACAGTGTTGAACCTTGGGACACATAACACAGCTTGGGAGATATTCTGCAGAGCCCAAGGCTGATACAGCAGTTGTGTTGCTGTAGCTTGAAATCACAGGTATGATGCTTTGCTGCCATACATGCCAGAAGTATATATTTCTCATAACTGTGAATCATATCTACCAGTGTTATTTTGGTTTCATCAATATTTATCAAAGCCAGGAGAATAAATAAAAAAAAAAAAAGGATAAGCAGAATCTTCCAAAAGCAGAAGGCAATATTTTCTTCAATCAACTTTATTTGACTTACAGTCTGGTGCCTTTTCCAATTTGGTGGCTTGATCCTCAGAAGTTCAAAGTAAGAGGGAGGAAATTTAATGGTAAAATTCTCTACCATGTGTGTAGATACAGTGTGTAGAGGGGTTTTCTGCTTTTTTTTTGCTTTGTATGTACCAGTGCACACAGCCTCTGACAGGTTTGAACTTGTTCTTGGTCACCTGTCTGCTAACATACTCCATTAATTTTGAGATGCTGCACAGAGCTCCAATGTTTGATATGTCACTTGTGTCACTTGTTACAGCCATCTCTGTCATAACTGATCACAAAAATATCTCCACAGCAGTTTTCATAACATTTTCATGTCTGTTTGATCCTTTGTGCCATCTGCTACCACAATAACAAAAACATTATATGGTAGCTTTGCTCTTTGTAACCTAGAAGATTAAGTGAAACCAACCCAATCCATGGCATCCTATAACTTTATTAGCAACAATCATAGGCTAAAACTGAACTTGATGTTGGCTGTGACAGGTTTCAGTTGACTGACCCAGGACCTGAGAAAGTTTTCAGGAGTGCCTAGGACTTCTGCAATTTTACAGACTTACACTAGTGAGTTATTTAGGCACTTTAAAACTGTCAGAATCAGTGGTAATGATTGTCCAAGGTTCTTTGAGCAGCTTCGTCTCATTTTGAAGTGCAGTAAGAAGATGATTAACTAAGTCACTCATCTTTAATTTATTTTATCTGATTGCACTGCTAATATAGCAATGGATTGTTGCAAACCATAGCAATGTTTCTTTGACATTATTTAGGTACCAAGAGCAGAGATGTGGCTGCCTGCAACCTCAGTGAAGGTTTTGCATTTTCAAAGTATTGCCAGGCTCCACCTCTAACATATAAGGGGGACACATACTGCATTTTTTTTTTGTCATCTGACACTTTGCTAAACATTGTACCATTGATCTTGGCTATGGAAGTAACTTAAAATGCTTTTTTCATTTTGAAATTACTATGCAAACACATTTACTCAAACTTCCATAGGAACCAAAGCTGTAAAAATGTCTCAGCAGTAATCCAATGAGAAACATGTATTCTGTTCACTCCAGGGCTGGTAGTTCTTCATATTTACATATTGACTCTGCATTAATAATTCTAGGCATAATTAATTTCCATTTCTGGAAAAGACTGAATATTGCATTAGATGTGTTGAGCAGATCAGCAGCTGCAGTGCTTATGTGTTTTTGCCCTTTCATGTATTTTATGGGAAATGGCTTAAAGTCCACATTGGTATTACCTAAGTGCAGTAGCTTTACGCATTTTATATTTCTTTTTTCTGTCTTTCCAGAGATTTTGCACTGTTGTTTTGCAAAATGTTGTGTTTATAACTTCCTAGAAACAGATGCAATGTTTACTGACTAAAAGGAGCCTGGGAGTTAGGTTTTGAGTTGCTTTGAGGCAGAAATGTGGGGTAGGGTTTTCAAAATCACTCAGTGTTGAGCTAATCTATATTCCCATTGAAGCAGGTGGGAGTGTCAGAACTTCTAGGCCTGCTTGAAGAAATGATGTGAAGCATCATTTCCTTAGTTTCTCTGCCTGCAAAAATGAAGGTAATAATAATCCCTCACAGCCATGTCAGTTGATGTCTAGTAAGAGGAACAAAAAAGCGTGTTAAAGTGTCAAATAGCAGGAAAATGTGTGTTTGTGACTCAGAGTTTTCTGGTTTGGTGTTTGAATGATCTAAGTTTGCCTCCCTTCTGCAAAATTCAGAAACGGGGAACAGAGTAGCTGAGTAACTGAGCAGGCATCTGGGACTGGTGACATCTGTTCAGAGAAGGGATCTGGTCAAGAACAAAGATAGCTAGTGCATGCAATAGTTGAGGTGCAGGGATAGGTTGTTATTTGGAGCTTGCCAAGAATGACGGATTGTGAAGCTAGAAGGAGAGAACATGGGGAGGATGAGCCTGAAGCTCATTAAATAAACAATCTGTGTAATCTCCCCTTCTCCAGAAGCCTTTACTCATGACAGTTAGAGCATTCAAAACTGCTTACACAACCAGAAGAACAAGGCAGTGAGGGAGGGGGAGGAAATAATAAGAAGGAAAAAAAAACAAAAAACAAAAACAAAAACAAACCCAGATACAAAGTAAAACCTTCTAAGTATTTTTGGCTTGATGCCAGCCCTACTAGGAGTAAGGATCCTTCAGAGGAAAAGAGGAGGTTTAAATGACTTGGTTTCCAGCCTGTTGTACAGCACTGTTTTGCCCTGGGGCACCTCTGGATAAAAGCTGTGGGTCAGAGATGTCTGCTGTTGATGGTTTACACTCTCAGGATCTCCTGGATTCAATTGTGTTCCTACTAGGGCAGGTTAAGCCTTTTCAGTTTTTCATGGTAATTGTGACAAATGGGAATCCAGGGGCTCAGCTCTTTTCATCTGAAAATCAAGCTTTCTGTGTGGGTGGTTGATAAATAGAAGTCTTGAAGCTGAGAATGTTTCCTTCTGCTCTTCTGTGACTTTTTTCTTTTTTTTTACCTGTAAAGGTAAACCTATTTCAACATAGCTTTCTGAAGATATTCTGACTCTTTTCCCTGAACAATTAGCAGGTGTAAAAATGTATATGGTATAAGAAAACAATATGTTAGTTGTAAGAGTATGAACATGAAAAAGAAAGAAAAACCAATTTAGCCACTGGGGCTGGGAAAGAAGTATTTTCCACTTTAACCTTCACCCTTTTGTGGTTTTAGTTGGACTGTTAAATATTGTTAGGGACAACAAGATGAGAAGTGATGAGAGCTATGATAGATATAATGTTGAAAGAGTGAGTCATTAGCAGTCCTCTTCCAGGACTGGAGGGGAAGTATGTTTAAGAAAACTGTAAAAAGAAAATTCATGTTTGTGCGGATGTTTTGTTTTATACGTAATTTTGATACTTTTTAAAAATTATTTTTTAATTGAGGTTTTTGTGTATGATGGCACCTAATTAAGGGAAATATGGGTAAGTATCTGTTGAGCAATACAGGTATGGATTCTGCAGCCTCAGAAATGGAAAGGGCAGATAAGTGCATGAGAAGATGCAATACTACGACTTTTTATGAAAAACTGTAAAACTGGTAGGGCAGAACTCATATGATGTTGTTTTTTACACATTTTCCCAGGATATGAGTAAAAATATGGCTCTTTACCGGCCACTTCTGCCTAATCAGGACATAGCTGGAGGGTTTGCTGACTATCCAATCGATTGTTTTTGCTCATGCTGGAGCTCATTAAAACATGGTTTGGAAACGCTGCTGATGCAAGAGAAGAGAATAAAAGCCAGCTCATGCTCTCATGGTTCTGTGGACTCAGCACTGTTATGTGTATTCATACTGTCTTTGATGCAGCTGCAGATAGCCCTCAGCAACATAATAGCTACAATGAATATTAGTCACAGGGACTTGTCCCAGTTGTACTTGTACATCAAATGCTCCATATTAAGTAAAATTATATTAATAATGAAATTGTGGTGGGTAAACATGGGCATCTGAAAAAGGTTATGCCCTAATGCTTATGGAGATCAGTATCAAGTGGAAATTAAAATGCTGATATGAAATCACTGTTTAAAAGGGCAAATGGTTTGTCTTTATACTTTTTCGGGGAAGAATGTGATCTGTCCTTCAATAAACCTAACTGTGTACCACCTGGTGCCTTGCTTTTCTGTGCTGGCAGCAGGGATAACATGACTCCCAGGCTTTTGACACATAACAGGTCCAAAGACATCTAAGATGTGTTTTCTTGGAAGCACACTTTTTTATTTTTTTTTTTTAAAGACAATGTAACAGAAAAGCAGAAGGTAACTCTAGAACTTTTGGCTTTCAAGGCTGCTCAGCTGAAGCCTTTCCCATGTCGAGAAAGAATGCCGAAAATTAATTCTGAATTTCCATAGTAGAATAGAGATGACAAATTTCTCTGCCAGAATAGCTCAGAAGGTGTTAAGTCCAACCTGTGGCATGCAGTGGTCAGCCATGAGGGCCCAGCTGTCTGCTCAGAACTTTATTCCACCTGTTCTTGAAAACCATTAAGGGCAGAAATGGCACAATCAGTCTGGGCAACCTCTTCCACTGTTCACTATCCTCACAGTGCAAAAGTTTATATAGCCAGCTTGAGTATCCTTTTTTTCAACCTTGATGGTTGTATTAGCATCTCAAAATGCAGCATTGTGAAGAGCCCAGCCCTATTCTCTTTGATAAGCTCCTCATAGATATTGCACAGCCCTTTTTCTCCCTTACTTCTATTAGTATCTTTTTTTCTTTTCAGTTTTATCTCATATATTTGTCCTTCAGTGTCAGGAAATTATCAATACATCAATTTTCACAGGTAGATAAGAAATCCCAGCCAAGTAAACTTCTTAGCTTATTTATATATCCTGCTGATCTGACAGTAAGGTCTAACTCATCTCTAGATTTAGACCCATAAGTTTAGGTTTTCACATGGTGCATGCTTTCACGGGAAGTGTGACAGCTCCCATTATACTCAGTGGAGCTGAAGTCAAAGTTGCCATCAGAGTGAAGAGGTCATTTGTGTCACATTTCAGTCTGATTCTACTGGCTGCAGTGGCCCTGGCTCCCACACAACCTCTTGTACTGCAGAGACCTGAATTCCACAAAGAGAAAATGGCTAAAAGTGATACAGGAAGTCAGCAGCAGGGCATCATTTTATCATCTCAAGGGCATCTCAAGTGCATGCTGCATGTCCTATACACCGGAAGAGATGTTCTGTTTCGGAGGAGCAGTGTAACTTTGTTCTGTGAATATCAGAGAACAGAGAGAGTTTGTTGGGAGCAGCACAGAGAATGGGGAGCACGTTTGTTTATGTACATAGCTTTGTTTGATAGTTCTGCAACACATTCTCTGTGGTTTCCAGTTCAGTGGCTTTGGGACTTAACACTGTGATTTATTATCTCAAGTAATTGAGATAACTTTGAATAAGTTTGAATAACTTTGACAGCCTCCTTTTGGACTGAGAAGTGGAAATGACAGTGAATTCAATATTGAGTAAAATTAATGTCGGTTACAGAGATGAGTTCAACGCACATGAAAGTAGAGTGACAGTTGTAATAATTTAACACTTCTAAGGAAAGAGTAGTGGCTCTGATCATGAAAAGCCTTAGAAATTCTAATACCTTTTGTGGTTACTGTGATGAGAGTGCACTATTAAATAAATGAAATGAAAAAATACTGACAGAGGTGCAAAATATCCTTGCTGTTCAGAGGATTCTGCTTTGTGGGATTTATCTGTACATTGGTGTCTCCTGTTCTCTAGCTCCTCAGGCTCTATCAGATTCCATTCCCCAGGACCTGTCTGATGGTTTGGATAATAATCCAAGGCATCTCTGTTTTTCAAGATGACGATTTTTGTTTAACCAGGCCAGGAAAATGACAAAAAATCAAGTGGAAATGAACACAGGATGACACTGGGCTTTGCTAGTGGTCAGTGAAATTATTGTTGTTTGGAATACCTCTGGTTTTGGAGTTTAGATGGTTCTAAATTACTTTTAAAAGAAAGCTATATGGAGTCAGTGAGTCTTCTCTCCCCACACTGACTAGTATGGGGAGAGAAGACAAAATTTTGTTTTGCATATTTAGTGTCCTGGGAAGATAAAGATAGCAGAATTATGAAAAATGAAAATACTTAAATCTGTAAAATTTTAATAATCAAACTTAGTAATTCTATAATTTCTTCTAAAAGAAGAAATAATGCCTCCCATTTTGTTTCTACTTGCACTTCTCATCCTGTATGATAAATATTCTGAAATGTAAAAGCCAAAAAATATGAAATCTTAATATGTTTAAGGTTAGATATCTGCAATGTGCTTCCTGCTGCAGTGATTTCATCTATGTACGGTTCTGGCTGTTCACATTCAACAATCTACTAGATTGAAATCCATTGAGCAAGAAAGGGTTAGTAGGATGGCCAATCCTTTCTATTGAATTTGTATTCCAAAAGTTCATACTGGTTCTAGTCATTGTGGACATGAAATTCTGAACCTGTCTTCCAGCAGGAAAAGACCTACATTAATGGGGTGTACTTGTTATTCCTTCAACGTGACCAATAACAGGAAGAGTGTATTAGGTGGAGGTCATGCATTTTATTCCGTTTCATATAGAAAATTATATCTCACTTTTACCCTTTTTAACTCTGGAGGACAATGATTTTCCTACCCCTACATGTAAGCTCTTCTGAAGTGCAACAAGCCCCTGGATTTCTCTGTGGCTAGGCAAAGACAGAGCTGGAGCTCTAGTGGCCAGCTGATGGACAGTAGATGAGAATTGATGGACAAGGAACTATGGGAAAACATCTTGAAACCTTGAGTTTTCTCTTCTTCCCCCCCTTCATTAGTGCTAGCCACAGCCCATGTTGATGAACCACACTCATGGACCTGTGTGGAAGCCCAGAGGCACTCTGCTCAGAGAGAAGGAAATCCTTTCAGGGTTTCCCATTAACATCAGTAGGAGAGCAATTGTAAGGCCTTCCCACAGGAAAAGGGCTCCATTAAGCCCGGCATGTGGGAACAGGAGAGACTCACACTTAATTTATTGTCTGCCTGAGAGTTAAAACAACAGTGTAGCCTGAATTTGGAATTTTTCTCAAGAGCTTCTGGGTCTGAAATATAAAACAGTGAATTTCTGAAGTTCTTGCATTGTTCCACTGCTACCTTTCAGGATCTGCACATTGGCATGTGCAATGAGGAAGATGTGTTATTAAATTTCATTTTTGAGCCACTTATATGCCACTAAGATTTATATAAGGTTGTGACACTTATAGGTCTCTTTATCAAAGGCTAAAACTTGTTCTAGAATATTTTCCAAGTTTTTCTTCCTTTTTAAGCTATACTAAACCCAGTATTTTCTATATACTAATTTCAGCAAGCTCAGTTTTTGCCTGAGAAAAACAGAAACAGAAATAAAGGCAAGTATCTTCTGCCCTCTTTTCTTTAAACAAAATAAAAACATATGTAGTTTAACTAGCCCAGGCATCAGGTACCTGAAACAAAATGTTTTTAGTGATGTCAGGTAACGTCATGAAATAAGCTTATTAATGAAAACTATGAATAATGAACTATTCTCCTCTAAATGTATATTGCATTATATAAGTTGCACAGGGAGCGTGGCCATCTTTTGGATACCTCCTTTGGGATTGGAATCATGGTTAGATCATCTGATATTCTGAAAGGGGAGCACGTGTCTCTTGTAATTTGTGTTTAGTACAGATCTAGAAATAGATTGGGTTAGTTTTAACTATAAGATTTTAATGCTATCTTTATATCTACTCTTGATTTCTTATGTATGTGCTTGAAAGCTAAAGGTTTACAGCTCACAGTCCTAAATTCCTTTATTCTTCCCTTCTCCTCACTCCTATTTTACATGAGAAAATTTTTCTTATAGAATGATGATTCTATCTAGATGAAAATTGCTGCAGTAGATGAATGTATTTTAAATTCATATATTTGTGTCTGAAATTATTTTGAAGTTGTAAGGATTTTAAGGAGGTTAGAGGGGAAACATTGTGTTTTCAAGCAAAAATAAAACAAAAGCCTTTGTATGCTAAAACTCTGCCATACATTTATATAACAAGATCGTTCAGAATTATTTTGCATTTACTGCAGAATTTATTCACAGATAAAAAAGCACCAACATTCTTTCTTTTTTAATAATAAAAAAAGTCTGATAAATTTGTAATTTTTCTCTTGTCTTTGGGATACTTTGTCTATTTGTCCAAGTAATTCACCTTACATACACAGGCCAATGATTAATTTATTGATTTGGGGATTTTACAGAAAATATCTTATTGGATTTTAATCCTACTTGACCAGACAAGAAATATGTACTTATCTGTAGTTCCAGGTAGAGGGCAGTAGCTAAGTCCCCTCCCTTGACATTTGATTACATTTAAACTCAGTACTCCTTCTTTAATTTATTTTTTTATCTAATGACTTGGAGGTTCCATACAAAAAAACAAAGTTTAAAGTTTGTGTTTATTATCTGCTAATATGGAAAACACATCATTATAAATTTGTCTTGTTTTTCTTAGGCCAGTAATGTCATAATTTTTGTCAAGAGGGGTGAGCAGTCCTTAAGAGGACTAAATCTCAGAGTCCAGAGGCTTATTTGCAGTGTGTGGTAGCTACACAAGCATGCAGTGCTTGGTAAGGAGCATGGTAAGGAGCAGTGAATTTTGGTCTTGGAAAATTCACTGGAGAAAAAGATCCTCTGTGGCAAACCAGGTCTCTCTGAGAGGAAATGAATCAAGCAGCACTGTATGATAAGCCAAACCATGGTTCTGCAATAATATCCCACACATCACTGACCCCTTCAACCAGGTCTTGACAAGCCAGTTTCCCAAGGGTAACTGGTAAATGTTTTTCTCAACCATGTTCAGTGATCTTTCTTCCTGGACCCTGCAAATTTTTTCCCTAGCAGGTGTGTCAACAGGGTTCTGTCCATACTGAGGTTTTTATATGGACTAAAGATCCTCCAAAATCTAAATTTCCATACAAATATCCTTCTAATGAGTAGTAAGTCTATATATAGGCACAGTATACAGGGCTTTTTTTCATTACATTTTTTCATTAGTCAGTAAAGCTTTTGCTGTATCAAGGGATAATTCATTAATTGGATTAAACCTCGAATGTCTTGTCAAAACCAACTGCCTGAGCTTGGACTCCCTACAGTCCATGGGGGTAGGAAGGTACCTTCAAAAGGTGTTATCTTCTGTGCCCCACACACCCACCTGAAGAGGAGATGAATGACTTCTTCAAGGCACCAGTTTCTTTCTGTTGATGCTACAGGAAGCTTAATTTCCACAAATAATCTCAAACATCCACAGTGATCCCAGAAACATTTTCCTTTACTTTCATTAGCATCATAGGCAATACTGGTGATGTAAGTGCTGCAGAAAAAAATATGCAGAATAGGGAAATGAGAAAAGGAGGCATGGGGGGAGAAAAGAAACAATGTGACAACTTTTCTCCAGACAATAAACAAAATAGTGAAGTGAAATAGATTATACAAATAGCAGTGGTCCTAAAAAGCTTTACCTTTTTTCTGCTGAATGAGGTGGAAAGGAGCAGAATAAATAGTAATATTTAGTCATTATTTTAGTGTACTTTCTATCCTTCAGCTCTTCTCATGTCTTCCATTGATATTCTTTGGATATATTGTGGTTTGGTCTCAAGACTGAAGAGCTCCACATTCTTAAGAATCTTTCCTCTTTGGTAATTTGGATGGCTCTTTTCTCTCTTCCCTAGAATGATCTTTTATCTCCTTGCTGTCATCTCCAAAGACTGTGTGTGATTCCCCAGTTTCTGTGTCTGATCTCTTATTTTTCTAACTGCTTACTGGAAGTATTAAAAGCCACCTGCCACCGATTAAAGTGACTCTTTCTCTTTACTCTCGTAGTCTACCCTTGGTCATAGTTTCTGAGAAGATAAATTTAATTATTCTGCTAGAAAGCAAGCCTCTGGAGTGCTCTAAGAGCTCTGTGAGGCATCAGGGTACCTCAGCTTCATACAATCATTTACAATTGATCACCCAGTGCAATGCACCTGGGGAACTGGCACAGCCTGACTCAAAATAGGCCTTCACAGAGCCAGGCTACCCTGCTCATGTCACAGAGGGGACAGCGTGTGCTTTACTGAATCTCTGATGGAGGAGAGGGAAAGTGAAAAGAATACTCCTCTCCTTAATTACTCCATGTTATTTCTAACCCCCAGCACAGCTGAGCAGGACTTGGCATTTTAGACCCTAGATTCTCATTAGTTTGGAAAATTATACTTGAGCTGAAAAATTATACTTGAGCCTATTGTCCTGAGTCAGTGATGTTCTAAGGAGGAAAAAGCTTTTGTTCACAGGCTGTGTCAGTGCTTCAGCCATCTCCCGTGGTGTGTGGTGGAGCTGTGCCCACACCTCCCACCACACTCATCAGCACTGCTGCCTGCCTTGGTGCAACCACTGCTCTTCCTCCTACCTGCCCGAGACACTGATTTTTGCAGCTCTTCACACTTCAAAAAACACTGTGCTAGCTCAAGGAAAGGTTTAATTACAGGCTTGTGTTGTTTCACTTTTTTTTTAATCTTTGTATTTTTAGGCTCATTAATACCCTTTAGTACCTGAAGTCTTTGTTCTTTAGAACTGCTGGACAGGCAGTGCAATACTGTAGGAACGGTTTCTCTGCCTTCCTCATTTATGTGAAAAGAAAGAAATGTTCTTTTCCAGTGTGCCACAGTGGGTTTCAGTAGAATATCCCAAACACCTCACCTGGCTTTGCAAGCTGCCTTTCTGGGCCTGCTTAGACTGATAAGATGTTATTCATAAATATTGAATTGGTGACTATTATGTTACCTGTGATAAGATTTGCTCTTCCCTCTGACTCTCTGAATCCAGGAGGGTTCATGGAAACCACAACTCACATATAGAAAGTGAGCAAAGTTGTTGTTTATTGATACAAAAGAAGCAATTAAAAGATGTTAACAAATTAATTATATGGCATTTTATGCCATTTCTGATGCTGAGAGCCTCAAAGTGATGGCATTTTATAGAAGATATTTTCTCCCATAAACATCTCTAGGTTTGGATTTTTTTCTGCAGCTTTTCCCCTTCACCTTTTTGAAAATTAGTCTTAATTCAGAAACTTAGAACAACCACAACTAATAATCTAAAGGCAAGCCATTTTTTCATTTTTACATTAGTTCTGACTCTAGATAATTTTTGGTGTGTACATGAGGGAGACAGAACAAAACTCAGGCTCGCTGGTATTTTAATACTGTGACCATCCTGAGGGGACACCTCATTGCAGTTCCAGCTTCCTCGTGAGGGGAAGAGGAGGGGCAGGCACTGATCTGTTCTCTGGGGTGACCAATGACAGGACCCAAGGGAATGGCCTGGAAGCTCTGTCAGGAGGTTTAGGTTGGATATTAGGAAAAGGTTCTTCACCCAGAGGGTGGCTGGGCACTGGAAGAGGCTCCCCAGCACAACAGATCACAGCATCAAGCCTGACAGAGTTCAAGAAGTGTTTGAACAATGCTTTTGGGCATGTGGTGTGACTACTGGGGTTGTCTTGTGCAGGGACAGGAGTTAGATTTTCTGGTCCTTGAGTTTCCCTGCCAACTCAGGATATTCTATGGTTCTATGACCTTGGAATTGCCTTGGCTGTGTTTTTGTATTTTGTAATATGTAAGGCTTTAAAATGTAAACATTCATGCTCAAGAAAATGATCTCTAGGTTAAAAATGGATTAGAATTAAGCAGTAAGATTTCTTGAAATTGCAGATTATCCTGGGATAACCCAAACCTCATAGGTCTTTCATGAACCAATTGACCTCTTTCATGAACCAAATGACCTGACAGAAGTGTTATCTCACATTAACACAATCCTTGGGGTGCGCTGTTGCAATAGTTAACTGACAACTAGAAAAAAAATACTGTGCACAGAACTATCTGCAGTTAGTATTTTAAATAGCATAAATTAATTTTCTATTAAAATTGGTTTAACTGAAACTTTAAAATTTTGCTTAGGGGAAAAAAATGTACACATTTTAGACCAGATCCTTAAAAGTAGTTACTAGAACAACAAGGAAAATCTGGGTCTCAGTCCATGTTTTTCTGTGGAAATGCGAAATGTGTAATTTATGTTCGGTTCATATCTGTGTAATTACATATACCCCCCAAGGAATGAGCTATAGTAAGTTCCAATTTTGCATATTAATTTCTTAGATAAAACATTTAATCATAAAGTTGAGGAAAGAGTAACCTTTAATCACCATTAAAGAAGTGGGAGCTTTAGAAAAGGGACACCAAGCTATAGGGACACTGATCACCTGCAGAACCACTCACCTTTGGCTCACTCTTTCCTGTCAAGGTCTCTGGGAAAAACCAAGAGTAGTTCCTGCCTCACGGTGTTTCCTTGAAATTACTTGTAATTAACTTGTAATACTTGAAATTAACTTGTATCTCAGGCCATCACCTTTTCTTCTGCTGTGACCTGGCAGCTTCAGAGGACAGACAAAAGTGTGGCTGGCTGCAAAAATATCAGGGCTAGCTAGAGGAATGGGTATTCCCACCAGGGAGGGAAGCTTCATCTGTGCGAGGGTGGCTTGTCCCATAAAACTTCCCTTCCTCTGAAGAGCTAGAGAGCTCCAGCTCCCACCTTATACCAGCAGCCCTGCCACATCAGCTCTGCTTTGGGATTGACTTTGTCTGAGATGTCGTGCTTATAGTCATGGATGTAAAATAACCTGCAACAACCACACCATTATTTTTGCCCATGGCTGGTGGTATTGACAGGTATATGCTGTTTGCTCTTGTCTATATCTGCAAAAACCATAATGGCCTGTCTCATGGCTGTGCTTGTCAGAACCCTGCAGGCTTGTCAGTGTCACCCTGGTGTCCCAGAGCAATGAGGCTTTGTCACCCCTGGCTGATGTGTGGAGGGCAGCCTGTGTCTTTGGCCAAGCCTGAGCCACACGCCTGAAGGCAGCTCTCTCTCCTACAGTACCCTCTGACAGGGCTTGCTGAAATCCTTGGCTGGGTAGAGGAGAGAAAGTGTGTGTGCCCTGGCTGTGAGAAAGGCTGCCATCAGCCCTCTGGCGAAATTGCTTCTGTGATGGGCCAGAGACACTTTTTGACATGTCTGTGCCTATTACACAAGTCACACTCTGAGCTACTTAAGATATAAGAACTTTGCTTGGTATTTTATGAATCATGCTACTTAAACGTATTAAATGCTATCAAACACTTTCTATCATCAAAGAAGCATAACATTATCTTTCGATCTTCAGAAATAACAGATCCAAGGAAAAGTAAAAGAAATGTATTTGCTTAATTACTGAGCCAAATGAAGCACCCTTTAAAGGCTTTAGAGCTGCAAGTTGTATGAAATAGAAACATTTTTGTTCTGTCATCTTGCAATGTGCGTATATCACACAAACTCAGATGAGGTCAGTGAAGTTGAGACGCAGTTAATGAATATGAGACAGATATCAGAGAATAACTTACACTGGAAAAAATCCTTAATATCATCAATGTCATGCTGCAGGCTCTCCAGTCCTCAGAGTTACATTTGATGCCTTTGCCTCAAAGGAGGAAAAGTCAAAGTTTGAAAAATAAAGTTAGCTGAAGTATAAATGCGGTTTTTAACCTGTGCTGTTTCTGCTGTACAACTGAAATGAGGTGGCATTTGTATAATTGTAAAATCATTGCATTTTGACATATGGGTGAAACGAGCTGAAACATGCAAGTACATTTTCTTCTGTAGCACTCTGGAAAATAAGCTATTGCAGTCAGTTATTTTCTGGAGGATAAAAGAAATCTTATTATGCTGAGTTACTGACTTGAGGCTGAATTAGTCTGCTTGGCAGAATTAATCAATCATTGATTCTTGGACTAACTTTCGCTTTACTGTGTGAATATGTGATAGCAGAGAGAATAGTCTGTACTGATGAGGTATGCACACTGACTTTTTCTCTCTGTTTCTGCCTTTGCAAATCTTGGAAAAGCTTTGAGCTGAAGCCACAAGGGAGCTAGAAGGAATTAAGAGGCAAGTCCTGTGATCAGAGGCAGCAGATAGAAGTCATGTGCAGTCCAAACATTTGTCATGTAAGTATTAAGACTGGGAAAAGGTCCTGTGGGTTATGTTCTTTTGTGATGTGGAAGCTCTTTGTGGAGTTCTGCATGGTTATCAGCCCAGCTTTTCCTCTTTACAGGAGGGAGGATAATTCTTCCTAAGAAACACAAATTCTTGAGATGGGATTGTTGCAGTGACACTCTGAAGTCTGGACACTGCCCTTGGGCTAAAACTGGGCTTCTGGCCTTCCTCAGTATATGCTGTAACTGGAAAATGTTAAAACTGAACAGCGGTCTGAGTAGGTTAGGTGGCTTCTAAGAGTAGGTTAAAAGAGACAAACTTGTAATTGCTTTAATAAGATGTAAGACTTGCTGAAATGCTCCCAAGTGTTTGTTGTATGGCTCATGAAAGAGTTTGTTTTAGAAATACTTTCCTCTTTCAGTGAAGACAATTTTCAGAACTCTTAAAAAATTAACTAATAATAAAAGTTGTCATGACTGGACATTGTCCAAGGAGAGGTGAATGGCAAAAATTAATAATTAGACAAAAAGCAAATATTAATTTCTTCTCATTAAAAAAAAAGAGTTGTCAGTTATAAGAATAAAAAGATGTTTCTTCACCTGTCAAATCTGATTGTCTTTTTAGGTACAAAGACTCAAATCAAGGGTTTGCTCATGTTCTTTCATTATAAGAAAGATATGAATAAAGTGCCTAGTACTCTCTTTCAGCACCTGTGTTTCTGTAATGCTAATAATGATAGGAATCTTCCTCCATTAGGGCATGAGGGATTAAAATCCATAAAGAACTTGAGTAGATAGAACTGACTTCTTATCCCTCAAGTGACCAAATTGATTTTTTTACAATGTACAAAGAGAGAAGGTGCCATTAATATTGAAGGGCAATATGTCTGAATGGTTCTCCTGTGATTTCTTCAAGAAAAGAAGAAATCTCTGAGGCTAGTGAATGTCTGCTGTACACTTCAAACACCTTACAGCCTTTATGTGCTAAGGTTAGTGGTAAGGGCAAAAGCAACAGTCAGTATACTTGATAAGTTATATAAAATGCATTTATTTTTGTAAGAAAGTCAGAGCCTCACATTGCTAACATTTTAATGAAATATCAGAGTTGCTTTAAAAAAAAACCCAAAAAACTAAAAACAAACCAAAACCCAGTGATCTGTTCCGTAATATGAAACTAGAAACTGATGAAATGAAGAATGAGGTGGAATGTCTTCAGCAAAAAAGGGTTTTCATATATTTAAATGTAAAACAGTGTGGTTTATTCATCCATTTCTCTGCCTGTATACAAGCATGACAGAAGACTGTACCCCAGAGAGCTGGGTTTCATTCCACCCGTTCTGCTCCATATACACAGGCTGGTGGTAACCTTGAGATGTAGCTTTTGGAGAACAGTTTCAAGATCAATTTTTCCAATTCAGCTTCTCTAACTGGAGCCTTAGCTGATATTACTTGACTGTCAGGGTTTGTTATACAGGGCCTTGCCAGCCACTGCTTTGGTATGAAAGGAGCTTTACATGAAAGCTGAGTACAGTATTCTGTTTTGAAGCCATCTGTGTGGAAGGTCAGGTAATTAATTCTGCATGCAAACAAAAAGGGATAACTGGAATCTGCTGGAGAAGTAAACAGCCTTGCTCTGGCTGCTGCCTGGGCAGCACAGAGACCTGCTGCTCCCATCACCAGGGACACCAGACCTCTCTGCAGCCTGCAAGCCTCCCATCACCAGGACTGGGCAGGACCAGTTCCTCCTCAGTGCTTATCAGCCTTCCCACACTGCACAGCAGCCTCTGCTCTAAAATCAACCCTTTTGTATCCATGAAGACAAGTCCCAGTATCTAATAAGCAGCTGTGAATAAATACAACACAACACTGACTCACCTTCATTTGCAGGTTGCCTCTAGCTAGTTTGTTTTTGTTGCTTATTTGAGCTACTGTCATTTCCTCTCCACAAGCTGGCAAAATCCACAGCCCCCTGCTTCTGGTAATGAAGTGCACAGCTAGACTAGCTGACAAGGTATTTTTTAAATGAAAGGCATTTGTGCTCTGGAATTTCTTTAACATGGACTTGCACAGAGGGTGGCACAGAGACCCAGCTATGAGTTTACTACTATTAAATAACTGAAATGCCCTATGAAATGTCAGTGGAGATCTTGAAGTAATTATACCCACTAAACCCCTCCAATTAAGCTGTTAAATTCCACCAGGGACAACAGGCCAGATTCTGTATCCACGGTAACTCCACAAAGCACATTAGAGACAGATTGATTTATGCTCCAGCAAGAGATAGCAGAATTGATACTATTAATTTCATTTTATGGTAGTAGCCCACCAGAAACCTGAAAAATACTTGTCAAAAATATTTATATGGTAAACCGAGGTAAGATGAATAAAGATTTATTTTACAGGCCAAAAGCTCTTAAGAAGCATTCAACTTAGGTTGCTTTTACTGGACAGAGGCATCACTGCCGCAGCAGATTTTTTGGATTCTGTCTAACATGTTCTTTGCTGAAACTGAAATCAATGAGCTAGACATTTAAAAATCTAGGCCATGAGCTTTTTTAACTTACTGTCACAAAGAAGATGCAAAATCATAAAAGCTTCAGCCTTCACCTTTAGAGTGTGTTTAGGGTGGCAGCACACAGTGTAGATCCATTGCACTTTATTTATGTGCAGCACAATCTTTTAATTCCTGACGTCTCATTATAGTCAATGCAGTAAATAAAATATATATATAACCAGATGAGACATATGGAGAAAGAATGAGAAGAATAGCAAATTTAAACTCATACAAAAATTATACAAGGTTAATAAAATCTATATACCCATTTAATAGCACTCTACACAATGGAAGGTCTTCCCAAGACCCTAGAGAACAGGACATGTTCAAAGACTTGCTGAGGTGGTTCATATTCACAAATATTTTTTTCAATGCATTGCTGAGTCACACAGGGCTCTGTGTCCATGATGGCAGATTGGGAAGCTAAAACCTCACAAGAGAATGACACCCTTTGGTTGGGTAATTACAATTAACCATGAACGCTGGCTCTTCTAGTGAGGGCATAAAACTCCTCTTAGCTACAAGCAAAATTTACATCCTTTTATCCCACTGAGATTTATGGAGATCAGTTTTATTTAATTCCCTCTCTGGTGGCCTTTCAATGTCCTTAAATCTATCTCTAGAGCTCTATTGCTATGGCCAGTTCTACCACGGAGATTCTATTGTGTTTTCTAATAAAGAATATTAAGCATATAGCAACATTAACATTTTAATGAAACAGAATTAAATAAACTGGAAGTAAAAGAAAAAAACCCCACCATTTACTGTACCATCTTTTTATTTAAAGTTTGGGTAAACTGAAGTGCTGGAGGGTCTACGGGCACAGCTGGCATCATTTTCATGACACTGTATTGCCATAACCCACAGAGCTGTTAAGTGAGCATCTTAAGGACACGCTTTTAACCTGACACTAGTTAAAAGTTTCTACCAATGTTGTATTGCATGCTAAAAAAAAAAAATTATAATTTTTTCCTTTACAGTTCCACAGAGCTGTTGTGGTTACATACCTACTGGTGATATGAAGGGTTTTGTGGATACTACTAGTGTAAGAGATCAGCTCAGGGCTTGTCTGTAAGGTCTCCAGGAATATATTTATCCATGAGTGCTGCTGCATTAGCCCTAGTGATATACCACAGCCCTTGGCTCTGGAGCCTGCCAAGGATGCTCACTCAATTACATTTCTGTAGCAGCACTGGAAGCTCATGTCCCTTCTTCAGCTGCCAGCTGGGGGTTCACAGTGCTCTGGTGTCCCAGTGGAAGGTGCTTGAGTTTCTATCAGCTTGACGTTTATGTTTTACATTAACAATTACAAAATTGGTTCAAGGTCCTATTTTTTCCATGAGGAATCAATAACATTCATTGAGAGAATGATATTGTCCCCCTCTAAAAGATTATAGATGTTTTGGAGTAATTTCAGGCATTTGGGTAAATGCCTTTTGTCGAGATTAACACCTACCACTTTAGGTCCTTTTTTCCACACACTTTTCCTATTTCAGGGAACCTGCAAGATCATGGAGAAGACTTTTATCAATTTCCAAAATGCACTTTTTGTCCTATAAAAAATCATATGAGAAGATGAGAACTTAAATACTTTTCTTGCTTTCTCTTCAGTTTCACCTGCTTTCAGAATTAGTGCACCTGACACAATCAGAGCCCACTCATCCATGGCAAAAACTTTGGATGATCTTCACATGATGGGGCAGGGCAGTGGCTGATCTCCAGTGATGTTTAAACTGAAGTGTCTGCAAGGCCTGGCAAAGGAATTTACCCTACTGTGACACCTATACTTAAATGCTAGTTACAGTGACAGAATAAAAATATTTAACATGCAGGCTTATAAACCAATGGTCTCCTCTTCTATCTTTTGACAACAATTTTAATCAGAGTGACATTTGATTCTATGAAGCTGATTGTCTGCAGTTCTAGAAATGAGTAGTTAATTCTTTCTGTTACATCTTTCAGCATATATGTGCTTTACATTAGAAGAATGACATGATCTGGTTATTTTAGCCCATGAAGCCACTTCCTTCCAATTGCTTCCTTGCCTTTGAATTAGATAATTGCAAACCCTAATCCTTGATATCCACTAATCACCTACTTGAAGTATTAATCTGAAGCCCTCAAGTCTCCTATAGATGAGAAATGGCCACATAATGATGTGATATTTGCAAATAAACAACGGGAAAACATGCCATACTGACAGCTTTGTATAGGAAATGGCATCACCAATGGCCTTACCTGCCCCCAGCTGTGCCTAGATTATAAAAAACATCCTCCAAACCCCCAGTATATACCCTTCTCCAATGGCTGCTGGCTCTGGCTTTTAGATCATATCCCATTTAACAATTAGCAACCCTGCCTTTTCTCCTTCACAGCTTACAGAAAATTACCTGAGTAATCAGAACAAAACCCTTGATGGTTTTTCTTTCCTGTTCTGTTTTCAGAAGAGTTGCATTAACAGGTTGGAATCACAATCTGCTTTCCTCTATTCATATACACATCCATGTAAATAAATCAGGAAGAAACAAAAGTTCAAAACAGGAACTAGGTGCCAAAGATATCCAATTAAACCTTGTTAGGTTAGGTTTCATTCTGGAAAAGGAAACCAACCAGCCACAGGTTTTCACAGCTGAACCACAAGCATGTACTATGTACCTTTCATAAAACATATGTGTATACTCTGTGCTTTACAACCCAATTGTCATTTTGGGCTTAAATGATTCACATGTTGCATGGAAATCTGCATTTTTAAAGGCATTTTGACAAAAAACAAACAAACAAACAAAAACACCAAAACAATTCAGCAGAGGCTGCAGAATCAGAAAGTTATCAAGAACAAATTAGCACCAAAATTCTTCTCCACTGTGCCATGCATTATTGAACAGAAATAAATGCTTTAAAGTGTCTCACTGCTTAATTATCTGTTTTGAAAATTAATTATTAGTGAATTTTTTAGCTTGGAGATCTTTTGTTGTGAAGACCTCTGTGTTAAGTCACCCAAGAGAGTGTTTTTGCATGTAGTTCAAATGTAAGTACCTGCCTTTCCAATTATCTAATAATTTTTCTCCTGTAGAGTCACACTGGGTGCAGGCATTATCACAGGATAGAGACAGTAAAAGGGAGCGAGAAAGCATCAGTGAAAGGAGAAAAACAAAATACACATAAGAAAAATAATAGGGCAAGAAAATCCTTTGTTTCTGTATGATAACATTATGAGTGATTCCAAGTCACTGTCTGTAAGAAGCAATAATACCACATCAACAGCCTCACCACATCCTCCCAGAGGCTCACAGGCCAAGGTGTAAATAGTTTCCTGCTGGGAATAGTTCCCCATTTTGCCTTTGGGGAAAGAATTGAGGAAATGGTAGCAAAGGATCCCACCCAAACCACTCTAGGGAGATAGTATAGCAGATTTCTGGTGTCTAAAGAAGGCAACAGTAAGACTGAAGAGGGACTTTTCAGGAGGGCATGCAGTGATTGAACAAGGGGAATGGCTTTAAGGTGATGGCTTTTGGGAAAATGGCTTTAGATTAGGTATTAGATAGAAATTCTTTACTATAAGGGTGGTGGTGAGTCACTCGAACGGGATGCACAGAGAGGTTGTTTTCTCCCCATCCCTGAAAGTGTTCAAGGTCGGGCTGGATTGGGATCCTGAGCAACTCAGGGCTTAGTGGAAGATTCCCTAACCATGTTTGTTCCAACAAACATGGTCCCTTCCAACACAAACTCTTCTGTGATTCTGTGATATTATGATTATATCCTGTTGTGGAAAAATCAAGTTAAATTACTGGACCATGTAAGAAAAGAAAACAGACAAAATGGGAGAAAACAGATTTTAGGATATTAATATAAAACAAGAAAAGAAACAAGTGCCTATTTTCAAATGAATCACTTTGATTTATGTTGAAAATATGAAGTCTTCCCAACACAACAATAACGGTATGTAAAGTAAGGGAATTATGTGATACTTATGTCTGTAGAGGTTTTTGTGCACAGAAAAGAAGTTGTAATGATAAAGCTACTGATCCTCTAACAATTGTGAAGGGAAACACCTAAATATTATCTCAGGTTCTGCAAATGAGGCTCCAGCCTTTCTGCTCTCATCACATCTAGAGGTAGCCAGTGTTGTAAACCTGCATCCTCTTCCTCTCTTGCAAGATGCCTTTAACAAGAGATATTTGTTATTAGAAACATGTAAATTTGCTAGACCAGCACCACTTGCTTCACAGTAACTGAGTACCTGCTAAAGGGTTTATTCTCCACTAATGCTATGGCTTCAAGCTTGTCTTCAAATATTTTTCTGTGCTGAAAAACAGCATACAGGGAAAAAAAGACAAAAAAAAAAAGAAAGGGTTCTCATTCTTACTTACACAAATATATCTAATTATATTCTGTGCCATTAACATTAAATGAATTGCCATTTCTGCTGGGAGTTGAAAGCCAGCAAGTTTCAGAGCTGTAGCTGTGCCTACTCCATCAGGCAGGGGAAATTTGTGTGGAAAACAGCAGATGTCTGATGAGGTTCATAACATGTTTATTGGTAGCACAGCCCCTTATGAAGCATGTCCTGTTATGTATTTTAATATAGGAAAATACTTTAGCCACCTTCACCATCAGCTGAAGGAACTCACAAGGGCTTCTGAGATCATCACATTAGTGTTGTGCCCCTTTGCTACAGATTGGTATCCCTGTTACTCATTAAATCTGCAAATTGTTGAGCACTTGGCTCTTAGTACTGAATTAATGTGGATAAAAATTCAATTTATGCCAAAATTTTTAAACTAACGGAGGTGTTTTGTTCCTGGTCAGCACTACTTAACATTATGTTCCAAAGCCTGTGATACCAATTGGTCATTTTAAAGCACTTATGACTTGAATTTAGGTAGAAATATTAAAATTTCTCCAGGTATTTTAAAAAGACAAAAATCTTGTATAATCTTATGTTAGTACTGCAGAAATGAGAATATTTCAGATTTTGGTAGTATACTCATCTATTTATTTACATGTCTAGGAGTTTCCTTTTTCCTGTCCTATAATGAAAAGTCAAACCTGCTTAAGCTTTTAACCAACTTCTCATGTTTTACAAGAAAAAACAATGGAATTTAAAAACATTAGTACATTGTTACATTGACCAAATGCCTGACATTGACAAGTATCCTGTTCTTTTCCTCACAGGATCATTCTTGGGTACATTTTCAGGTTACCCTTTAGGCTTTGATCCCAGGGCATGGAGGAGGTGTGACCAAAAGCATCTCCACATGGGCTTTCACCTACTGACCATCATCTGGAGGCACAGGCCAAGATCTGATACCACAAGGAAAACCTTTTGGTCCTACCAAACCCTGGAAGAACTGTGGAAATGGAGCACTTATAGTAATAGGCCATTTGGCAGCACTGCTGCTGAGCAGGTCCTCTTCTGTAGTTTGCAAGTCCCCAAATCCCTACTCGGCTCATAGACAGGAGCAGACACAGCAGCATCAACCAAAAGACTGACAGCTGTGATTCATGCTGAAGTGTTTCCTGCTGGGGCAGATTGTAAGCACTGAAAAAAAAATCCAGGTGGCCTCTTCAGACAAAAAGGCTCTTTTTTCCCTTTTTTTTTCCTTCCCTCTCCCCACTTCTGATACGTCCTTCCTATAGTGGGCACAGTTAGTCTTATCTCTCCTTGTTCATTAAGCTTGTTGGAGATTTATCTCTAATTTGAGATGAAAATACCTCCAATAAGGATGAATACCCCAAGGAAGGTATATTATCTACACTGCTATTTGTAGAAAGCAGAAGCATCATGAAGTAAGAAATTCTGGCTTTCTGGAAGGGTACTGTGCAGAACACAGAGCTAGGATCACACAAAGGAAAAGTTGGGCACAGGATCTGGTGTAATCCTTCTGAGAATCACCTCTGTTTGTAAGTACCAGGAATTTCCAATCCATTCCCCACCAGTTGCAAGTTACTCCTCATCTCTGCACTTATTGGACCAGAAAGTAAAATAATGTACCTGACTTTCTTCCAGGAGATAGCATTTCATAAAGTTGTGATGTATTTTTTAATACATAGTAAGCAGTAAGGAAGCAAGTTGTCAATCAGCTTGATCTTAGATAAATATATTTTCCTTGAGTAGAAAGGAAAAAAATCACTGTGTCTAACTTACAAAGACTGAATGGGATTCCAGAGGCTATGCAAGGTGAAGGTTAACCTTCCTGTGCAGTAATAATGTACTTTATGTACTAATAATGTACACAACTTTGCATGAATGAGTAACTTCCTACACTCATTACATGTAGAAACAAGGAGTTTTATATCATCAGGTCTGACCATTTTCACAAGTTATTGCATTTCATGCAGTCATCCATGCATGAAGGAAATTTGTTTGAATAAAGCACAGCTTTTAGAAGGAGGAATAAGGATGAGATTGAAAACCCCAAGAGGTGGAGAATCTTGCTTCTCTCTTGGTTATCCCTTTTAATGGGAAATTGTCCTTCCATTTAAATGTGTGCATAATTTCTTACTGTAACGTGTAGAGCTTCAGCTCTCAAATATGCCTATATATTCTTCCAAATAGAAGAGTTCTATTTCTCCACTAGTTTTAAAATTTCTTGTGTATCCAGATTTTATTACCTGTAAAAGTACTTAGGCACAGGCATCAAGCCACCAGTCATGCTACTTGTGATGCACTAAACAATTGGATCCTGTTAAGTTTCTCATTGCAAAACCTTTTCTCTGATCTTCTAAGGTCTTAGAAAAAAAGTCTGCATTTAGTATATATATGTAGTAGGGTCCATGTGCCTGATTTCTCAGCCAATCCCCATTTGTGCCTCTAAGGAGGTTGCAAGGCATAATTCCATGCTGAGAAATTCCATACAGAGAACAGAGTTGGTTTTTTTTTGACACCTGTTAATGGACAGGGAGAAAAAATGCTCTGCGCTTCTTGCAAACTCCCAACAAAGAGTTTTAAAAAGTGAATAAAGTTTCTGTTGTATTTTATAAATAGTGGGTCTCCTTTGCTTTGAATAATGCACATGAAAATGGTGGTTTACTGTATATTTTTTAATCATTTTGATAGTGATCAGGCAAAGAAGGAAGAAGGAAAAACAGTTTCCTTAACAAAAAATGTAGTCTGAACACAAAAGAAAGTCTCCCTCTCTGAATGTCTGTGGAAAAATATTAAAAAAGTAAAAAGTCTCAGGAACTGGCATTATCTCATTTTGTGAACTGTAACAGTGTATTTTTTAAACATTTAGAGCTGAAGCCTTCCTTAAAGAGAACAAATCATAGTTTGGTAACTGTCCTTAGAATGGCAGAATACTCCCTTTTAGTGATTAAATAAAATTACTATAACATTACCACCAAAACTTTAAATATTGCATAGGGAAAAAAAAAATTCTTAGTAACAGTGAAACATAAGCTCTCTCAAAGTATACCAGACAAATAATACAACACTTTCCTTTAATGAAGATGTAAGTTTCCTTACGACAGGAACAAGGGACTTCCTGGCTGGTTAAATTCATCTACACCTGAATTTGACAGCTTTGGTTACCCTTGGGGCAGCAGGGAAAAAGTCACTTATAGGACATATAGTGAGGTGTAGATAGGTCCTTTAGGACAAATTAATTACACCCTGGATGTACATAGATGACAAGTTCAGCCATAGAGAGCCTCGCTTTCACAGGTACACGTTTAGCCCCACCAGTCCTGTCCCAGTCTCTTTCTCCTCCACAATATGCATAGCTTGAACCATGTACTTCCCCTCCCCTTTCTTCCAAATCCTCACTAAAGCAATCTTCCACACAATTTGTCCCTGCTTGATAGTAGCTGTGGCTCACAAAGATTTGTGTCTTGTTGATCTCTGTACCCTTAAATGTATCACTAATGTGTGTTCAGTGATTTGGCAGGAAGAGAAAAAGCTGCTTTCCTAAGCTGCAGGACTGCTTTGGGTCCTAGGGAGTGATTTGCCTTACCACTGTACAAATTCCTTTCCTCTTCAGTTGTCAGTCCAAATTCTTTGGATTCAGCCCAGGGGATTCACATCATAAATATCACATTCAACTTTTTTACATGCAATACCTGTCAGAAGAGAGAAGTTTTGATGGTATCTGGTTTAAGTATCTTACATCTCTTAGCATAAGAAAGTAGATTGCAACAACTATGCCTCAAATATGGCACTTCATGTCCTTTTAGGGACCTGCAAGGAACTTGTGAACTTCTGCAGTTTCAGAAAGTGATCTTGCAAAAGCTCCTGTGGTTGTTGAATTTGCAAAGATTCTGTTCTGTGAAAGAAAGAAGTGTTTCCTTTCCCCAAGCTTTTGCTTGCCTGCCTTGAAAAGGGTTGAAAGCTGATCCATATCAATCCCCATGGCCACCTTACCTTACCAGTACTGCAGAACCTGCTCCCTCTGCTAAACCCAGAGTACCTGCTAATTGTAGTTATTCCTGCAGGTACCAGAGTCCAAGCAAATGACTTCTGCCTTCCTTTGAGATGGTGACTGAAGCTTGATTTTCTCACAGTGATTTTTACTAGCTTGAAGCACACAACAGAAGCTGGCACATTGACCTTAAATGCAGGCTGGGGAGAAAGCCATGACTCATCCACAGCTAGTTCATCATCTTGCACCTGACAAGGACAAGGTTTTTAATGCCCATCTTCTTTGCTGCAGCATTGTATATATGTATGTCTGGATATTCATCACTTCACTACTTCTTGTCCTTACAGATACTTTTTATTTTTGTCTGAAAATGTTTTTCTGTACATGATTTACACTTCTCAGGCACCTCCTGGAAGCTTCTTCTCTGACAGAGTAATTGCCCTGTTTTTTCTTGACAAAGTATTGATCACAAGTTAGCTCACTAACAGCTGTTGTGACATTTCAATGATCAGTAAATGCTATATCAGCTTCATTCAAGTTTCTAGAAATGCCAAGAACTGGAACACGCTGGCAAATGCAGGCAGCTTTCAGAATACTATCCCTTTGATAAACATCCTGGAGGGACAGCTGTAAGGCACTGGATCTCCTGGAGCTCCTCCATAGGTACAATACCTATGTTTCCTTTCTTTCTTTGGAAAAGTTCCACTGGCTCATCATTCTTTAGGCCTTTATATTTACAATGAGAGTTGCCTGATTATAATGAACTACTCATTGTTTCTCCCCTAGATTCTCATTAAGCATCTAAATAAACTAAAAGAACAATAAATAGCAAAAACAAACCAAATAAAAGATTGTCACAAAATGGTAGCATTCCTACTAACAGAAAATCAGCACTAGAAAAGTGACTTTATCAACTGACACAGAGAGATAGTCCTCTAAGATTTCACCAGGTATCAATTCTCCTCTGGTCCAGGAATGGTATATTATCTAATTAACCACCTCCTCAGAACAAGACTAGAATTAGGATACATACCCCCATCTATAAAATAAATAGTAGCATTTCAGTCACACTGTATTTGTTTTAGGGAAAAAAACAAGTTTTCTTCATTGCTGGTGCCACAACGAAAATACACTTAGAATTTTTTTTGTTTGTTAATGAAAGAACCATTCTATTTAGCAGTTCTAAACTTAAGAATGGTCATAAATCTTCTGACTAGCCTTCCAAAGTGTCAGGAAATGAGTGTTTTATTTGGTCATCTGTCTGTGGAATAGCAATATTTGTAATCTTCCAGTGGTGTGTAAGCCTATGTATCATTTCTTAATTAGGGAATATGAGAGGGTCATGCTGTGATCAAATCATTCATGTCTTCTACTCTGCGGGTCAGGAGATTAAAAATCTCTGACGACGTTCCTCATCAGTCATTGCACCACAACTGAGCCTTAGTTTGTGTCTCACTGAAGTCTCTCAGGGAATCCTTTTATGGCCATTTTCTTTTCCTGAGGAATTGCCAAGATTTTCTGAGGTGCCCCCCCAAGCACAAAGCAGAATGAGCTCACTGAGCATCTGCCTTACACAAATGACTCTGCTCCTGGCAAACCTTTGTGCTTGCAGCTGCTCAGCATCAGGACTTCCCATCCTCTCACCTCCCCTGGATTCAACCTCTGCCAATCTTTTTTCTCTAACTTGAGTCTGTAAATTTTACCTAATTTAATATTTTTATTAATTAATCTCCCAAACCAGAGGCTTTATTTTTATCTGAGATCATTGGTCCCATGGGTTTAAATTGACAAAAATTTAGGAGAGTTGATTTGTGTTAGGTTAGAAGTAATAGGGATGGAGATGGGAAAAAGGTATTGCTTAGGTTCACCCTCCCCTGCCAAGACTACTGATGAAATTAAATGCTCTGTAGTGAGCTGTTTACTCCATCTCATTTTCCTTCCTTGTACTTTTGCTGCAAAGTTTATGCCCTATGTGGTTATGAGATGATCAAAGTTAGTCAGAGTTTGCAGAATTGGCTCCAAACAATAAATGAAGCTTTATTGCCCTGAAGAAATGCTTGGATTTCAAAGCAGCTTCTATTGACTTCAGTGAAAAAAAAAGCCAACAAAATAACTTCTGCAGCAGAAAAATTTTGTTTTACAAAGATCTGTCAAATTCTTACAAAGACAATTGTGGAAAATAATAAACAAATCATAGGGTTAAATTTAGAAAATTACCTGGTGATTAAGGACAAATTGCCCAAAGATTAAGCAAATTAAGTAAGTATAGTCTGTTCAAGATCTGTCTTTGAAATTTATGTTGATCTAATCCACAAACAAAATGAGTGTGTTTATTCTTTTGGCTTTCTAAAAACAGAACCTTTCAAATAACACTTAATTCATTAAGGCAAAACAGAATGTATATTTATCTCCTGTCCTCTATCTTGTTTATATGTACATTATATATATATATATATATATATACACACACATACATATATGTTCATGCATATAGTATGCTTCTGTTTTTACTAATTGTGACTAAGCTCAATGAAATTCAGATTATGTTTTCAAAATAATTTGGTTTCACTTATTTGGTAATTTATTTAATTTCACTTGTTTACACTGGGGTAGGGTAAACAATTTCTAACAAGGAAATTATGAATATTCTTTCTATTCAGTTCTCTGTGAACAAAGCCTAATTCTTCCCAGTGTAATTGCCATTCATAATTATTTCCTCAATAATTCATGCAAATAATTTGCAGCCTAATTCATTCTTAAGTAGGTTCATTGAGCCCATTTGAATTCTGAGCTATGGTGGTTAGGATGATCATTCTATCTGGTTTTTGTCCTTGATGGCAGAGACAATTGAATCAAACTTTTCATTCAGCGTAAGCACTCTTCTAAATCAGGATGGATTTCTGTGTGTGATTTAGTACTGTTCAGTGATGAAAGTGAATTGACTGCAACTCTCTTGATCAATTATCTGATGCTACCCAAAACTTTTGATGACTAAGTTCTTGAATTCAATAGCCAGTCTGAAGCAAATTGTGCTGTTAATCATCCTGACTGTAAGTGTGCTGAAAGATTGCTAAAAGACAAACCAATGTTTTAAAAATCAAAGGAATCTTTTGAAAAGTTGTTCTAGTCTGCCCTTGATGCATTGGCGGAGGGAGGGAGAGACAGAGAGGGAGAGAGACCTTCCTCTGTTGATTTCAGTCTCAAGAATTTGAGTGCCCAAAAGTGCTTGGATTGGACAGAATAAAAGAGAAATTTTAATTAAGTTCTATTCAAGATAACAATTTAGGTACATTTTTTCAGAAAATATATTTTGTAGTAGTTTTCTCAATTTGGATTTTTTTCCCTTAATGCCTCGAATTTGCCAAGCTCCAAGTCTTTACTAATACCCTTACTGCAAATCTCTCTTAGTTTATTGGCAGATAAGATGATAAATAAACTGCTTTAGCTCTGACATTGCTCAGTTGAGATTTGATCAAGTTAGAAGTGGTGTTACATGGAGGAACAAGTCCCAGTGGAGAGATGGAAGTGCTTCTGCACAGTGAGGGCTCTGGTACCAACATTGGAACATAAAGACATATTATGATGACTGAACACCAACAGCTGCTGCAGAAGAGCTCTCAGTGATGGATAATGGTTATGACAACTTCCTCTCCACTCCCACAAGGCAAGGTAATTATTCAGGTTTTGCAGTCTAAAACAAATATTCTGGCAAGTGGTTGCTCACTGTTGTCATGCTGTTTTGAGCTATTTAGGAGTCAAACTTCAGAGGCTGAGACCTCTTTTAAATTTCAGGAGCCCCCTTCTTGGAGAACCTGCCCTGAAACACAGGGAGAAGAGCAATATCTGCACTGCTGACAAGGAAGAACACCAAAACCTCACCTGCCAGGTTACTGCAGTCCTCCTTGGCAGACAGAGGAATTTGTCACAGCCGTGATCCTTCTTCTAGTGCCCAAAAAAGGCATGACCAAAAGAAATCTTAAGAACATGTATAATGGAAAAGAAAGGAAGAAAGAGAAAGGAAGGATAAGAGTAGAGAAACATATCATCACCTATGGATCTGTGACAAGGCTTGATTGCTGCAGTTTGTATGTCCCCTGGTCACGGTCTTGATGTGTCAAGAGTTGGGGAAAGAGTCACGTCCCTGTTTATTTAATTTTCATGTCCCAGTTTATATAATTTTTTTCAATAAATCTTTTTAAACTGTCTCATATTTGTGGTAAATGTCCTAAATTTGACATTTTTGCTGCCTGAGTGCTTCTATGGTCAGAGTTGTTCCACACTGACAGGACAGAGATGAGGGAATATAAATCCACAACTAGCAACTATTGTCTCGTTCTGGTTCTTTGATTATAAGTTTTAATCTTGTCAACAGTATAAAGCTGTGCTCAGTGGATACTTGCTGTGAGAATGAACACAGAGAAACGGTTTAGAGAATCATCTTTCAAAACTGAAAACTATGGCAAGGACCACAAACAGAGTAGAGCATATGTAGTAGATATCTATAGCATTTAATTCTCATTTTAGTAAAAGCTTATGTCTGGAATTTTCAGAGGAAATTGAAGGATTCCAGTTGAGGTCTCTACTAAGTGGAAGTGGGTCTTAAACACCTATATTTCACATAACATTGCAAACATATTCTCCAGGGTTGGATTCACAGATCACACTCTTAGCTGCCTGGTAGCACCTGTACATGGCTCTGGGATCACATTAGATGCATGGAGTTTCTGTTATTTTCTTTAACCATCTTCATGCAAAATGTATGTTCCCAATCGATGCTGTATTGCCTCACTCCATTCTCACAGATCTGTCTGCTATTAAGAATTCTGTTTCCAGCTGATCTAATTCAACAAAGTCCTGCTTCAAGGAGCTAATCAGGCAGCATAAAAAGGAATCTGCTCAACAATGTCAGACACCCCAAGTGAGCCTTTTTGTAGATTTTTGTTTGCACTTCTGACAGCAGCCCTCTTTAATGGAGGGCTGGATACAGCCTTTCATGTTGCCATCCGAAGAACATGTCCAGGAAAAGCAGAGACAAGCTGAACAAATACAATGTCAGGGAAACGCCTCTCCACCCTCTACTGAGTCTCCTCTTCAGCTCAGCTCTCATGAGACACCATATGGAGAACTGCATCCAGCTCTAGAAACCTCAGCATAGGAAAGACATGGACATGTTGGTAATGTTGCAAAAATGCACATCTCTGAAGCCCGGCTGAGAGAGTTGAGGCTGTTCAACCTGGAGAACAGACAACTCTGGGGTTTATTGCAGCCTTACAGCATCTAAAGAGGCTATAAGAAAGATGGGGACGGATATTTTAGAAGGGGCTGTTGTAACATGACAAGGGGTAAAGGTTTTAAACTTAAAGATATTAGATTTAGACTAGATATAAGTTATACATTTTTCACAATAGAGGTGGTAGAACACTTGAATAAGTTGCACACAAAGCTGGGTAATGCTCTGTCCCTGGAAACACTGAAGGCCAGGATGGATGGAGCTCTGAGCAGCCTGCTGTAGCTGAAGATGTCACTGCTTATTGCAGGGGTTTGTAATTATATGACTCTTAAAGGTCCATTCTAACCCAAATTATTCTGTGATTTTACAGCTGGCTCTGGCTACACAAACCTCAGCTGTGGTTGTCACCTTTTTTGTGGATCCAAGGGAAGGAACCAAACCTGAGAGCAAATCAGAGGAGACCACATGCTTTGTGTGTTTAATGACACATAGCTATTTTATAAGGCATTTAGATACCTAATACTGCTGAAACACTGAAAACATTTTTAAGGGTTCACAGGACTCTGCCTTGGCCATTGCATTATTTGCAGGTGTGCAGCGATGCTATGGCAATTTGGTGTATTATGATCACAAAGTATGAAGGCATCCTCAAGTCAAGGCACTTGCCTGCCAGTGGGCTCCTAGGGACCCTGGGAATCCCATCAATGCCCACTTGAAGTGTATCAGCATTTTGTAGAGATTATCAGATGGTCAACACCTGGTAAAGATCCTTGAACCCTTTCTATTTGGGATGAATTTCTACTTGCCGCCTCCAGACTGTCTCACAGATTCTCTCTTCTGGCCATTTGCTTTCTTCCCCTCCTCTCTACTGTTAAGAAACAGAATGAAATTCATTTTCTGGCAGCATATTGAACCAGAGGGAACATTTTCATTAAACTCAGAATTGAAAATTGTATTATAAGCACTGAGATGCTAAAAAGTCATGTTTTCAAGTCCAGGAGATTTATAAGGTTTTAAGAGTCTTTCACTGACTCTTCATGCTCCTGGAGAAAAGCTTTTAAAACCAACCAGAGAATATAAATTCTGTGTATATTTATGCACATATAGATGTGTAGTTTTGAGTTCTGCCCACGTCTCCAGTTATTCTCAGGAATTCTGGGTATAATCCAGCTTGGTTTTCTTTCTCAGAATTTCCAGTCAAACAGAATACTCAATAGCTGTGGCCTTAAGCAATTGTCTATTTGAACACTTGCAAAACTAGTACAGGACTTAAGAAAAATCTGTGTCTGATGGATTTCTCACTGTGCTCTGAAGTGTTTTTAGATCTCTTCTCTTTTTAGGAGTTACAGACTCACAGTCCTTCTCTAATTGCTAAAAATTCCCCTTCCTTCTCCCCACTTCTCTTGGTTCTGTGAGCTATCAATCAGCAAAGAGGAAATACAGTCATAAACATCAGAGTTGACAAAATCCAGGGGATTCTTGCTTCTCAGAAAAGAATTTGTTTTTCTAATAAGAGATACTTTGGATATTGCTTAGTTGCTTCTGAAAAATAGATTGCTGTTGACACTGAATTCTTTGATAAAGACAAAATTATTCTGCTGAATGCACTGCTGGTCTGGTTCACTGGCTCTATTGAAATGTGGTTCTTCACTTTTCCTGAAACTCTGCTTTCTAGTTTTCTGTATTAAAAATCCTCTGAACATTCTGATATACAGCCCTAAGTACTTCACAGAGAAACAGTCACTCACTGGGAACTGTTTTTTTCTTTTTTCTTTGGCATCTGGGGGACACTAAACTTCAAATGAATGAATACTTGCAACCAAAAAGCAATCCTTTTTTTGTTTGCAAAAGAAAATATGCAAAAAAAGAAAATATGCCACTCAAGATCTTTGTTTTATCCTTTATTTTTTCCAAGAAGTGAACATCTGGGCATCTTTCTGACTCACATGCACCTGTCTGTGGGAGGCCTAAAAAGACAACATAAAATACCTCATAACATAAAATACTAAAAACAGATTCTTCAGTTATACTTTTTTTGTTTCTCATTAACTTTCATTTCAGAAAAAAAGATATAACAACTTTGAACTGAAAACTTCATTTCTCATTTTTGTATTCCGTGAAAGCTGAATATCTTATGTGAAATGACAGAAAGAACCAGGGCACTAAATTATTCAGAGGCTTGCTGAGAAGATATGGGACTTATCATAATGAAGGTTAAATCCCTGCCCAGGTTGGTATTTGCTGAAAATTGCTTTTATCTTTTTCAGCTGAGGTGAGATGTGCTGGTACTCTCAGTGCAGAGCCTTTGTCTCCAGTTCTCTATCATATATGTCTACTCTTTATGGTGCAACATACACAGAATTTTTTGGTACCTGCTGCAGTCTGAAATGAAGTTGTTTGGGCATCAGCAAACGTTGGGCATGGGGACAGGCTCTTCCCAGGGCTTGCTGGCATAGCAAGACTCTTCTCAGCACCCAAGCTGCCTTCAAAGCAGATGCTGCTCAGCAGAGAAGTATTTCAGTGTGATGTCCAAGCTTGTGGCTGGAAGAACAGAGGTGAGTGCTCAGCTGGGGTTTGCAAGGGAGCTTGCACATGTGCCCAGAGGTGATTCCGGCAGCCAAGGCTGCTTGAATAGAGAGGCAGGTCTGCATTGTAGCTCCCTATGTTGTGCCTGTCCTACATGCAGTGAGTGTTGTCTTTCCCATTAAGGTGGTAAAACATGTTTAAAAATACAATAAAGATCTAAAAAGCAAAAATAAACAAAGAAAAAATTCTACCTTCCATTTTTTTCTTTACTTTTCCAGAGAAGTATGGATAAAAATGATATAGACTGCTTTCTGGGAATGAGGTTCAGAGATCTCCTGGAGGAAAGAGACTGCACATGGAGGGGTTGTAAGGAATGTGATGTCTTCTCCATAGGAGCAGTATTCCTCACCATCACCATAACTGAACCTTTAAAAAGAAGTAGTGAACCTCAGTGTAATATTTGCTTCAAAACTTCTGCATGTAATTCCATTGTATTCTAACCTGCCGACATAGTGCCAGTGAGGTTTTACCCATTTCAGTTTTGTTATGGATATCTAAGAACTTCTTGTACAACAAAACTCTGCACTTGCATTTGCTACAGGATGCCATTTTGGTGTCATAGCAAAGAGAGTCTGGAAGTCTGGACTCTGGCTCACAAAGCTTCTTGGTTTCACATGGGAGGAAAGTGGCTGTGTCATTTGCTACCTCTTCCAGCTTGTGAATTTAACTGAGGAAAACTAATTAAATTTACTAGTTATTTAAATAACTACTGGTTTCAGGTAGGCCCACAAACAGGAAGGTAGGACAATCCCTGCTATTTTGGAGTGCATTTGCTTGTGGAAACTGTGGTCAGTGGGTGGAGCTGACATGATGGCTCCTCTGTGGCAGTTCTAGATTTCACAATCTATGTCTACACCACCAAGTGGAAGACAGTCAGAGAGGAAACACATGGTCTTGAGGTCACTGGCTCTTGCCTACGTGGCTTAGGGCTCACCACAGTACAGAGCAGAGCAGAGCAGAACAGAATTGGCTATATCTACAAGCCTTTGGCTCAAAGCATTTCCTAGGTCCTACGCAATGTCTCATGGCTTTAATACTACATTTTTTTTACATTTTTTTTCAGTTCAAAGTACCTTATATTGGTGTTGCAGGTCACCAGAATGCTGTTTCTATAGCCTGAAACTGGGGACGTGTTACATAGCTTTGCACGGGGCAGAAGGACAAGCAAGAGTGCTGAGGGAGTATAGGCAGCTGGGGTGGCATCAGAGGACTGTGTGGGGCACAGGGAGCCAAACCTGCTGGAATCTCAACTATAATGGTTTTGGGTCTTCCTGGAGTAAAGCATACCCCTATTTTTCCCAGGGGAATACTGGGTGAAGTGATCCAAAACCCGGCAGGAAATGAACTATTACTTAAAACTGTGGCCAGCCAAGGTGGACTGTTTGAGCATCATTCCTGATCTGTTCTCATTTTCAGTTTTAATGTAACTATTGTCTCTAGATTTTCAGGTCTCCTACAAGCTCCTGGTGGCCCACAGAGTTTATAGAATTATCTGTCCCTCATCCTGCAGGGAGTCAATACCATCACACAGGGAACCAAAGCAGGAGATTTCCTTTTGCCCTCTTCCTTCTGTGAGATTTATATGAGGAGATGGAAGACCCAGGGACCATGCAGTAACCTTTTGGCTCCTGCATGTCTTTTTTCTCTGTATTTAAGAATGTGGTATGTGATGTCTCACAACACAACAGCTTCTTCCAATTCTAGTGACAACCCTCCAGCCCATCATGAGGAGGATCAGCCTCCCTACATTTGATGAGAAAAGGAAGTCAGCATTTGTTGTAGTTCTGCCCTATTTGCTGTTAGGAGAATTGAAACCTTAAGCCTTAAGCAGATTGTTAAACCCATTCTGAGACATTAAAATCAGCAACAGTCATGAAAATAAGGCCATGTTAATGCAGTAACCAAACTCTTCTTCTCAGCTTGCCATGTTTGAAAAATCAAGCTATAGTGTTGAACTTCCTTCTGCATTTAATTTTGCAGTAATACTGCAAATATTAGTAATACTGAATTGGACTTCAAATTCCAATGAAAGGTGCCTGAGAGGCCTGTGTTCACTAATGGCTTCTTACACATTTACAAGGAAAGGCCTTCAGACTTCCCTAGAACCATCTTTCAGGTGCTTGTATCTTACAACCCACAACAGTCTTCTGTAAATGCAACGTTCTTGAATTATAGATGCCCCAAGATGACAGATATTTTTCTTCTGTGAGAGAAGATGTGTGACTCCTCCATCATGGCAGACTCCTACCTTCAGTGAGCATTGCAGAATCAAAGCATATAAAGGCCCCTCAGATGCTTTTGTTACTTCTGTTTTAGCACTTTAGTCCAATTAATGAACTTCAACTAATTTTCTTATTTAGCTGTCACAATCTATTTTTAAATGAAGTACAGTGAAAGGGAGAAAAGCAGGACATGTGACCTAAATTTCAACTCTGCTTGTGGTGGTTGAGGTTGTCAGTCTTCCAGTAAGTGCTGCCATTATGAGTAAAGGTAGCAGAACTGGGGTGAAATTTGGAGCTATTTTAATCAAATAACTCCCTGCAGACACAAACTTTGGGAAAAAAAAAATGCAGTCTATTTATCACAGCTCTTGCCAGAGTTTCTGACCAAGCTTCTGTTCAAAGTTCTCTAGTATTATACCAGCATTCATCTTCTATTGGGTTCCCAGAATAAGGCTCAAGTAGTTGCTACAGCATGTACTTTTAAAGGCTTTTTTCTTAGCACCTCTCAAGGGAGAGGAAGTTTAAGGGAACAAACTGTGAGATGAGAATGTCAGTTTTAACCTTCAGAAATATTTGTTATTTTGCATTCAGACCACTGCAGCAATAATCATTGCAGTTTAGTGGTAGAACTGGAAACTGAGAAACTGAAGAACTCAACTCTTCAGGATGAAAGGTAGTGTACTACAAATACCAATTGTGGGTTACTTTCCCTCAGCAGGAATTCAGCAAGGATTTAAAGTCGAAGAGAATTCTGATGAAAATACATCTTCTTTTATTTGTTGCTGATGAGTATGATAAGAGAACTTGTAACAGAACTTAATAAAGGAAAGACAAAAAGAGTTGTAAGTAAATATCTCGAAGAGCTTCTTTCAAGTCATATTTGTTGAGGTGGATTATTATCCTTACTTTAGTACTCTTACTTTAGTTTAAATTGACTTTAACTCTGAACTTCAGAAGTTTTATTATTCATCAATTTACTGCATTGGGGTTTTTTAAAGAAGGATTATTTTTGTAAGTGTCTTGACTCAAGCTGTAACAGCCATAGACAGTTTCATGATGAAAAGCCTACACTTCGCAATTAGAAAATATCACTGAGGATAATTTTGGGGGTGACTGTTTATTTATAATTACAGATGTTCTTACAGTCTACGTAGATGAGACCTTGTCCTCTCTTATCTTCTGTTTTAATGAATTCCACATGTTAATCATACTGTGTGCTAGAATTGGAAATACAAAAAATTAAAGTTCTTGGAAAAAGTTCTTCAAAGGCCTTTACTCAGCTCTTCAGGCATACTCTGAGAAATGCATTCCAGTGGGAAATGTCATGTCTTTTGAACTATCTGTTAGAAGTGAAAAAAAAAAACAAAAACAATAACAACCAACAAAACAAAAATACACAACCCAAACAAACCCACTGCAACAAAGATATAGTTCCCACTGCATATAGGTTTGAATCCCAAATGCAAAGCTGAATTGTGCAAACTCGGTAAGACATAGTGGAATCCAAATGCTAATCCTAGTTTGGCTTTGGGATCAGGTGCACCAAGTCAGATATAAGGATCCGAACCTGTCAAGGTGAAGCCAGATGGGAGTGATGGACCTCCTGAAGGGAGGGTTTGCAAGCTGAAGAGAGGGGACAGGCACACAAGAGGTCTCAGCCCAGAGTCCAGCTCTGTTCCAGAATTTCTGTGTTCTCGCAACCAAGCTTGCAAGTGTTCAGTCTTTTTGAGAATGAAACTTGGACGCTCTTAATATGGTGATTCACTTGACAAAGTTCTGCTCCTGGAGCATTGATACCACTGTTTTCATTTCTGGTGTGCAGGATTTCACACATTGAAAACAGGGATTTTGGTACTGAAATTTCTTGTAGTTTTCTTCAGCTCATTTTAGCAAAAAAGAGATTTTATAAACTTTTACCAAAAAATATTAAGAAAAAGATTTGTTTTCTCTTACTTTTCTGCTTCTTTTTTCCTCACACAGTTTTATAATTCTGAATCTTTTGTTATCACAATTCTGGATCGCGTAAAAGCCCCTAAAACCAGAAGTGAAAAAACAAAACCAAAACCAAAGCAAACCAAACCAACCAACCAAAAAAACCTAAACAAAACAAACAAAAAAACCTCAAACAAAAAAACTCAATCCCCCAAAAAATCCCCAAAACCAAACCCAAACAAACATACCCCACTCATCAGATAAAGAAAAGGAAAAACTTTGATTTACAATCTGGTTCTACAGAAGGCCTCACTCCTCCTATATGTGAAATCAGTTATTCAAATGACTCGTTGACTATTGATATAATTATTTCTAATTATTCTTGATTAGAGTCCTGGAATTATGTGATTACATCTAAATATATGCATCATAAATGTAGAAAGCACATCCTAGAGAAGGAGGAGATGTAATTTTATTTTTCAACTTACTCATTTTTCACAGCTAAAAGGATACAGAAAGTTTTAATTTCATGATGCTAAACAGAGGCTCACTGAACTCATCTTTATTGAATTTCTTTTTGGTAAGTAGTAGAACCTCTTCAGTTATGGAGGCAAAACTCACTGTGTTTTTTAATATTTAGGAAGGCTAAAAAAACCTTAGAGTTGTGTGATTGACATGCAAGTAATGTGTGTGTGTACGTATTCTTTCAAAAAAATCAAGTCTGTAGTGCTAAGATAAGTGGGTTATTCCTAGGAGACTATAACCATTGGAAAAGCAGCAGTTAGTTCAAAGTTAACTTAATTCCTCTCATGATAGAAATTGAAATTTCGTGTTTCCTTCTACTGCAAATTCAACTGTGTTCTTGAGATTGTTTGACATTTTACAATTATAATGGTACTCTGTAGGTTTTAATATGTATCAGATAAGCATCTGAATTTGATTTTTTTTTTCTTTTTTACATCTTTATTAAAAGCTGTGGCAAAGCTACTGGGTCATATTCTCCTACAGTAGAACATAGTGTAGGCTAGGATTAATTGCTAAAGTCAAATCATTCTGCAATCGAAGTACAAATTTGATTGTAAAATCTTTGGTTAAGACCATTTTTATTAAAACTGTGCATTGATTTTAATGGTGTCGAGTCTAATATTGCATCCTCTTATGTGAGGGAATGCTAGAGCAAAACAACCAGATACTGTCCATCAGAAGCTTGCACTATTGGATAAATTTCCACAGCAGCAAGCAGAAAATCACTGGCAATTTAAGTCAAGATGAGAAGTATCTCACAACAAATTACTGTTGCAGGAGGATTCCACTGGCTGTATGAGCTTTACTTAATACTTAAATGACAAATATATTTCTGCTTATTAAAATTTTTTTGCGTTAATGAAGAAAATAATTCTGTGCATTTACAAACCTGTAATCACATTTTAATTTATATCCACTTTCATTGCATACATGTCAGGCCGTGCAAATTAAGCCCTTCGGGAAAGAGGTGAAAACAGGTGAGACCAACTGAAATTCCTCCTGCATTCTCTTTCCTCCAGAAGCCTTTCCAAGGTATTCAACTGGCCCATGACAGAAACCCATCTGTCTAAACAGAACTCAGTAAGTCAAACCACACCACTTGTTTGGAGAGGGATACCAGCACTATAGGTGCTCTGGTGCTAGAGGATCAGAAAATGACCAGCAGAGATTTCACCATGCTAGAAAACAGTGGCATGACCTCTGGTGGCAAAGCTCTCAATAGATTTTAAGGCTCATAATGAAACCTCAGCTGAAAAGCACCCTCTGCAAAGAGGCTTCTCCTTAACTTACGCTAGCCAAGAAGACAAAGCATCTGTTTCTGAAATCTCTGATCCTCTTAAAGTTACTGAAAAACCTCAGGCACAAATTTTAAAACCTGGTCTGGAGATACCACACCAGGCTCTCCCGTGAGAGAGCCATTGAACAGACACTTGATAACACCTGGCCACCTATCACCTACTTCCTCAGTGGAGGAAGCCTGGAGTCTGTCTTTCTTTTACTTGGGATCTGCCAGGCTGAGCCTTTCTGCTACAAGAGGGACAGTCCGGTTGCTGCCATGCCAAAGGCATCACCTAAGGTCCATGCTCTTCTTCTGTGTCTCTGGAGCTTATCCCTCATGTCTGCAGTTGTACCTGGACACTTTCAGCAGACCTGAAAACAAGACCTTGTTCTCATCCTCTTCCTTGGCAAGTGCACCCAGCACCTCATGGTCAACAGCCAGAGAAGCACACTCATCTGCATGGAAGGGCATGAAGATAATGAAAGGTACAAGAAGACTTCTCCCCACCCTTCCCTCACACATTTCCAAGTTGTGAGCCAGCTCTAGGGATTCAATAACCCTGCAAAGGGTTGCTCGCATAACCTGCAAAGAGGCCCTGTCTGTATCTATCTATGCAGACAGGACTGTCCCTGACCTTGCTCTTGATACATTAAACAAGCACTTCCCTCACAGTCATTCTGCTGCTTCCCATTCAATTCACTGCTTGAGCATAAATTTTTCAGGACTCATTACATCTAATCATGTGTGACTTAGACACGTGAGAAAACTAAAGGTTCAGCAGCAAGGCATGAGATGAATGAGAATTTGGTTGGCAAGGTGTCATGGCTTAACCCTGGCAGGGAGTTAAATAACACACAGCCACTCACCCACACCCATCTCCAGTGAGATGAGGGAGTGAACTAGAAGGGTAAGAGTGTGAAAAATCTTACTTCAAGATAATGATGGTATAATAGTTAAAAACCAAACAAACCAGAAAAAAACCAGCCAATCATAGCACACAATTCCTGCCCATTCTCTCCCCCAAGAAATACCAGCAACTCAACAAAAAATAAAAGGGAGAAACCTAAAGTAAGAAAAGCCAGTGATGAAAAAAAAAAAAAAAATCTCAGTTGCTCACCATCAACCAACTGCTGCTCAGCTAGATCCCAAGAAATGGAGAAATAACAGCTCTGAACAATCTCCCCCATGCCCCATTTTACTGCTGTACATTACACCATATGGTTCAGAATTCCTCTTTGGACATTTGGGTCATCTGTCCCAGCTGTTTCTCCTCTCAACCTCTTGTGCACCTGCAGCCCACTCACTGGCAGGGCAGTAGGGGAAGCAGAAAAGACCTTTACGCTGTGCAAGCACTGCTCAGCAACAACTAAAGCATCGGTGTGTCTGTTTTCATCACAAATTCAAAACATAGTTTCTAGAAAAAAAAAACTTTATCCCAGTTAAAACCAGTATACAAGGACAAAAAACCATGAGCTGCGAGCTAAGAAAGAATAAAATGTAACCAGTCCCAAAGAGACTGAGTAAAGCACAGACTGTACCACAAAAGAAGTAGAACATGCAGCACTTAGTTTTAATACCAAAGCTAGTCATGGGAGATTGTTTTCAGCCCAGGAGAGGACAGGATAGCAGGATGAAACTGCCTCACTTCATGAGGGAGAGCAGCAAGATAAGATGGCCTTTGAGGACGCAGATTTTGATAGACTCGGGCAACTGCCAGTAAGAACTCATGGGAGGCAATTAAACTGAAAATGGAGTAGACAGATGTTTTTGTAAGCAAATGCTCTTAAAAAACAAAACTGCCAACTGTCCCAGAGAGTAGGAGGTATACAAAGTTTAGAAAGAGGTGAGTGTGTCTGGTTTACTGAGTTTTTCATTGACCCAAGATCATGGGGCACACAGACAAGAGAGAAAAGATTGCTGAGTGCAACTCTAAAACAGGGAAACAGGGAAAGAAAGATATGCTATGAGATGCCTCTGAAAAGATAGCTCTGTATCCTCTATTATTAGCTTCTGTAGGAACACCAATAATGAGGAGATAAACAGAAAATGTGTAATCCCTTATCAGTAGAGGTGGACTGTGTTTAATGCCTTTTGCTAGCAACTGTTAATTTTTTTTTTTTTTGCTCCCCTTAGTAAAAAGGTTAACTGCAATCAATTGACTAATTATTTCATACCCATGACACAGGGACAAGAAGCACCCCAGGGTGTATCACAGTTGCAGTGAGGGCAGAGCTCTGTGAAGCCATGAAATATATGAGCTTCTGGGGGGCTGGGAAAGGCAGGAACACTGCTGAGCCTGTGTGAAATGCCAGGGGAGAACCAGGCAAACCCCAGCCTTCGGGTCTCAGAAAGACTTAGTAACACAAAAATCTTTCTGGAAGCACTTAGAAGAAAGCCAGATGTATCAGCTGTCATGGGTTTACTGAGATTACTTGGGAATAGATGTCCCAAGACAGTTTGCTAGAAGACAGATTTAGCTACAATTACCCTTGAATACAAGGCAGGAATTGCACGGTTTTGAAAAGCAAAGCAGACAAAAAACAGCCCTCAGCAGGAAAATAGCTCACCAACAAGGTGTTTGCTTCTCTCAGCTATGGGATGGTCAGTTCTGGATTTCTGTGACCAAATTCTGGTGCTGGAAAGACCAAATAAAAATTATTGGTGAAGTGGAAAAGGTATGGCTTATAAGGAAAGATCAAATAAATTGGGGTTGTTTAGCCTGCACAGAGGAGGTTGGTGTGTAGGTATGAGACTGAAGAGAGGTGACTGCCAAAAGGAAAAGAAGCTGATCTCTGCCTTGTGTGAGCTGGTGGGAAGTCATGGGCTTGCACTACTCCTAGGAAGCTGAGAGCTGTCAGGACCCTTAAATGCTGGGAAGATCCTGTCCACTGCCCTGTCCATCTCTGAGCTCTGTGTCCTCCAGTTCTCTGCAAGAGCTGCAGTCCAAAAGACCTTGCAGCCAAACAGCCCCATGGAATCAGTATGGGTAGGTTGGGTGGCTGGACAAGAAAAATACAACATTTCACCTTCAGGGCTCCCTGATGGCATTGCAACCACTTGAGGATGAGCTGTGTTTAATAACTTCAGTGACAAGCTGAAAAGTCTTTCAGGGATTTTTGGTACAGCTGCTTGGAAGCATTAGCAAGTATCAATGTCATTGAGGCAATACAACAAAAGCAACCAGCCCTGCATCTCTAGCCAAGGACCCTGTGCCCCACAGCTCCTCTGCCTGGCAGAGGGGCTTGGAGCTGAGATGTTACTGAACTCCCCAGAGCTTTGCAGCTTTTTTCCCAATCGCAGCAGTGAGTCTGAGCAGCTCCCAAATAAAAACCACACTTGCATAAATCTCTCTAAAGACCTTGCTACTGCTTTTCTCATTTGCCATGAATATGGTGCTGAGGCAGAAATAGGAGGTGGGAAAAGCAAATGGGCATTTGAAATTTGTCAGAAATATCTATGCAGCTGAATCAACTGCTACACAAGAGTCCCCATGGAAATAGACCCTTTTCATGATGTGCTAGTGCCAATTTTTTTCTCTGATTATTGAATTTCAGCCTTGTCAAACCATTTCAGCCAGAGAAGCCACATATTTAGCAGACAGCAAGATCAGTTCCCTGCATGAAAAGCTGGATCTCTGCACTGCAGATGGATAGAGCAGCCACAGAATGAGGCCCCTTCTGCAGCAGAGACATCGGTGCACAGAAACTGATATCCAGCTGTCATTCAAGGGCTAAAGCCTCTGAAATGCTGAGAGAAATAAAATGGGAAAGTTTTTTTGGGCCAGTCAAAGGTAGCTCTGAGGAGTTGTGGGTCAATGAAAGTCTGCAGCAGCAGCCATATGGGATGAATCCAGCTCAGGAGATAGGTATGAAATAGACCTAAATTGAAAAGATAGCTCAGGTCCTGGTAAAAGGCCAGGTTTGCCATCCTGACTCCAGTGTGGCTGGTTTCCAAAAATTTCATGTGCAATTTAGAGGAGTCACTCTCTTCTATACTGTCCCTACTTTAGCAAGCTCTGAAAGGATTTTGCTTACATCAAATGCAGTTTCAGCATAGGTTTGCTGTGAAGATAAGACCAGAATGTAGAGCAGGGTAATTGTCAATCAGGCATCATCTTTCCATGTGCCTTTGACACACAGCAGTACCTTTCCATTTCAGTATGCAAAGTTTGCTTTGGTCAAACTGCTGAGCTGAATAAAACACAGATGCCACCCTCAAAGCTGAGAAGAAACATTGCCCATTTTACAAGTGGCTAAACTAAGCCTGGAGGACTCTAAGGCAGGGACTAACCATCTTTAATAGGTCCTTACCATCTCTGGCTTTTCTGAAGCTGTGAGTCTTTGAAGACTGTGACTGACAGGCTCATTAACACTGAACAGCCTCAAATGCACACTGAATAACTTAGAGAGCTAATTAGAGGAACACTGGGATAAAGAGAGCATGACAATAAAATATTTCTGACGTTAATTAGTGGAAGGAAAAATGAGAGGCTGAACTTCCCAAAAGAAATGTGAATTGAGAATGACTAATCCTGTAGGATGCCAAGTACTCAGGGTGGCTTCAAGGCACACTCCTGGGGAGCCATTGTAGCAGGGCAGCAAATGGGGATGGTGGGGTCTGCACATGGCAGAGGGATGTGCCCCAAGCAGATATCTGGTGAAAGGATGGGAGAATAGCATGTGGAAAAGACCTGTCTGCAAGAAGGAGTGATTCCTTTCCGCCTGTCTCCAACCTGATACACAGGCTGTAAGACATGCAGGCTTATAAGAAATGCAAAACAATGGGGAAGAAAGTGAATTTAGCCCCAAAATAAACAAAACTTAGGCTAGGAGTAAGGAAGTACTGAAAAAAGAGAGCAGCTGTGGGGCTGAAGTGATATTGACATGGGTTGCTGCACATGTAAACCGTTTCCCACATATTTAAAATGTTTTTTTCCTGCCTCTGTCTCTCTCTAATTGTTTCCAGTTGGATACCTCCAGGACACACTTTTTCCCAGGTGTGCTCCTACTGCTTCACACACTCATCTTCTTTTCTGTGAGTCTTGATAGCAGTGGCTCTGGGCCCTGCAAGGCTCAGGGTCCAGTGCAGCCCCCAGGGGGAAAGCGCCAGTCTGGCTCCAGCCCGGCCCTCATCCAGTCCAGATTGTCTGTGCCGATCCTACTTCTGTGCCCACACACATGGACAGCCACTGCAAACAGGAACAATATTATCCAAAACTGCTAGCATCAGTTTGGGAGAAAGCAGCACAGGGTGATTGCTATTGCAAGGGTGTCCAAAGGTGTCTCAATGTGGTGGGAGCACAACCCCAACACCCCAGAGCGTGGAGATTCTCCAAAGGGAAGTGCAAACATACCTGCATATGTCTTTCCTTTTTTATATTAAAGAGAAGGAAAGGTGCTAGTAAGATTCAGGGACTAATCCTATGGATGGAAACAGATGTTCAGTAGCAGATGCAATTGCCATAGAAAGGTGATACAATTTCACCTCCCACACATAACACAAAAGGGAAATTATGTGTTTTCCTGCTACTGCTTTCTTCCTCATATCCACTATCCCACTTGGCCTCAGCATGACACATGTTTTTTTATATTGGGCTTACACTTAAGAACTTTCTTTTTATGTAAAATTAATGTATGTATTTTCACTTATGGTGGTATTAATATCCTCTTTGTGGTGTCCTCATATTTTCTCAAAGGACAAAGAGCTGAATGTCACTCTTCTTTAGTGTGTAAAACATTCAATTTTTCTTAACAGTCAGAAAATTGCTATTCCCCATAACAAGTGACTACAGCATTTTTCATATATTTTTATGCTTATTTCTGATTAATTAGCTTGGAATAAGCCAGATAGAATTATTTGGATAGGGATTAGAGCAGTGTAAATAATAAGAAAATCATCCCAAAATGTCACCAGGGAGATTATGTTGGTTTTTTTTCCTAAAGGCTTTTATCACCATCACATCCAAGCAGTGTTTTTATATTTAATGACCAAAGAAAAAGAGTTTTCTCCTTCAAGGCACAGTGTCTGTGTTGCATAAGACTTTCTGAAAGCACAGGAGATTGTCAGCCAACCATCAAGGTTATATCAGGAAACCCTGTCCAAAGAAATATGGTCTGCATGAAACTTAAAAGCTGGGGATGTGACAGCCTCCTGATGAGGGTGAATTTCAGCAGAAAAAAACCTGTCACCTCCCAGCAACTGCAATGTGGTCTTCCAGACCCCTCTTGGCAGCTCCAGTTCCTGCCATGGAAGATGATAGTTCTTCCTTTCAGGGATATGAGAAGTGACTAAAACTGCATTTTTTCTTCTGAAAACCAGAAAAGGTTGAGAGCTCAGATGGTAACAAAAACTAGACTTGTGGAACCAGGAGAAGAGATTGTAGTATCTTCATTCCTTTTTTTATATTACTTACCTACTTTGCTTGCAAAGAAATGGGCTCTTGCTTTTAATCAGAATTAGGAATGTGAAAGTTTTAGCACACTCCCTCCTGAGGTAGTCACTGCTTTGAAATAATAATAAAGAGATTGTTGATTTTAACAGTGGGCAGAGGATAAAAGTTAGGGAAGAATAGTCTGCAAGTGTAATTAGTTCCTATGAAATATCTTTTTGCTTCTTTTTTTTTCACAGCTTCTCTGTGGGAAGTGCAGGTGGATGAAGAGCTGCATGAGGGTAGGTGCATGCTTGGACCAGGGAGGAGAATGGGAACTCCAGCCACCACTAAAAGGCTCCTAGGGCAAACCAGGAAACAAAAATAAGAACTGCATAGCCTACAACACCTGCTGCAGACACCAAGCAGTTTGGTTTCTCTTAGTGCTGGAAAACAGCATCTGCAGGTCAGCAGAGCTGGCAAATGGCAAACCAGTTTGGTGTTCAACTGAGGAAGAACCAAAAGGGAAAAGTGATAAAAATCACTTGTTAAGAGAGAACTTTGTGAAAGAACACACTCCAGGATTTTCAAGCACAAACATCTCCTGACTCCTGCCCAACCCCAGAAGAAGGGATGCTTTTGAGAAGACAAACATTCTCAAGGAAGGCAGGCACACCAATTACTCATTTCTCAGGTACAAGGAGGGCAGCAGCCTCACTGCTGTGCTCAGTCCTAGACTGAGTCCAAGACTCATTCCTGGGCCTGTTCATAAAGAATCACTACCTTCCTCCAACAAAACACTGGCAGTACTGAGCACCCCAAATATTCACCTACCTTGGCTTCTTCAGCTCCTATTATTCCTTTTCTCAAGGAGTGGTTCATACTTTCCTTATTTTCCTTCATTTTTTAGGAAGTTTCCCATCTGTTTGTTTAAACTGCAATTTTTAAACATGTAAGGAGCCATAAATACCTGCTCTGTTGCAAAATCATGGGAAAAAAACTCATATTTTCAAATAGTCCCAGAAGCAAATATTGAAATATGAAAGGCAGAAACATAAATACAGGTTACCATGTCTTACTCCAAATAGGAAAGCATGGTGTAAATAAAGAAGACTAAAAGCTTTGATGTGGGAGTTTTAAACTCTTACCTAGTCTGGAATTCCATTCATTTAGGGGAAACAAACAAACAAACTAATGAACAAACAAAAAAGGCAATAGTCTAAGTGCTTAAGCATATAAACTATTGACTCAAATTTTGTGGGGTCACTAACATTTTTTCTGAAACTCTCTACAAATTATCACTTTCTTTATGCCATAGAAGACTACTCCTCTGTTTCTGGAAACCAGAACAGGACAGTAAAACAAAGAAAGCTATTTCAAGGAATTTGACAACTCAACTGGAGAAATTTTGTTATAAATGTGTTTCCTGAGACTTTCTGCTGACAAGATGCAAAATGCTTTCAGGATAAAATGCACACAAAAAAAGGTCGGAGAGAATGTATTGGAAAATTACAGTCCTTCTATACCCTTTTAAGTAAGTTATAAATACTTGTATGAATCCTGTCCTGTTCAAGACTGTAAGTTCTGATAGAGCACAAAATGAATACTCAGGAAAGAAGATAAATCCCCTGTTCATGTTACTTAAAAAACATTGATGCATATGTCACACTACTATACTAAATAACTCACACACAGATGTCAGAGGCAAAAGAGGGAAGAAAAAAACTAAAAAAGAGGATTTTATGTTATGACTCCACTATATATAGAATAGCAAAAGTGACAGTGGATTGGAGGATGAAATTACCACCTCTCCAACCACACTGGTCAAACCAACAATTCATCAATTCTCTCCACCCACAAAGAACATAAAACAATCATTATTTACATGAAAAGTGTGAGAAGATTCAGTAGAAATATGTAAACATCTGAAGGCATGGAAGTTTTAGAAGAACTTTAAAACTCTCAAAAGAACAGGGTGACATGCATAGATACAAAATATTGATTTCACATCATAATAATCTAACATTATAATAACCTAAGTCAATATCTACTGACTTCACCAGGATGGTTTCCATAGTCTTTCTAAAATGTGTCAAAATTTTGACCTTGTGTGTTTCACTCAGACCTTTCCATGTAAAAAACAATCTAGATAGGTGTATATTTAAGGTTTTCATTTTTTTCCCCGCTGTTCTTCCCAGTTATGATAAGGACATTGGAGTTCATCCACACTAGGAAGGAAGCTCTAAGGCTTTTTGGCTGTGCTAATTCAGCTGTCAGCAGGCTCAATATTGACTGGGTAATGCTTAATGGCTTTCTAGCTATGTATGTGTAGGAGCAAAATTGTAGTTTTCAGCGTATGTCAGATATATATAGCTAAGGATAAGGAGAGTAGCAAATAGTTACACAACCCTAAAGAAAAGAAAGAAAGCTATAGACATATTATAAAATGTGATTTCTCTCAGCCACCTCGAGTTGTCAAAGGGTATCAGCAGCTTCTTTCTCATTTAACTGAACTTTCTAAGAGGTTATTTCTAGTCAAATAAAACTGTCTGGGCTTTCTCAAGTTAGAGGAGACACTCAAGTATGTCCAAGATCTGGTTTGTCTGTTTAGCCAAGGGTGGGAGGACCTGGAGAGCCTTTCTCCAGCAGTTCCACTGAAGCAGCTCCATGGTCTTCGGATGACTAAAGGTAAGAGAGATCCTCACTCACAGTGCTGCACCAGCTCCTTTCTGTCCACATCTGCCCTGTTCTTCTCTGAAATGAATAATTTATCTAAGAGTGCATAAGGACATTTATTGTGGAAAGAAACAGGAGCATCTTGACTTTCTTCCACAAATAAATGCTGGTAGGTGAATGGCAACCGCCCCTACGTTCTCTAAATCTCTCCATCCATTTTTACATTTGCTAATTAGATAATTGGCAGCTGATTAAGAGCATTTATTATACCACGCTCTTCCCACTGTTCCCACGCAGAATCCTTTGTCTTGTGCTAGACATTAAGAACTGTGTGATTCCTACAAAAATAAATATGATCTCTATTCATACTCAGGGATTTTTATGGATATTTTATCTAAGAAAAAAATCTGTGAAACAGGTAGTAAAAAAAAATGTTAGGATTTTAACTAAAGCCCAGACCACTTTGCCTGTCTGCCTCAGACTGGACTGAGATTATGGAAGCCAGTTATCACTTTTGTTTTGCAAGGTTTCAACTTTTGGCCATTAACTCTGAACTTACCACAAAACCCCAGGACATAAAAGTAGCACTCTTGATCATTGATATTTGAAACAATACTTTCATAAAGCAAACCTTAGCAGCTTGTCATCCCTTCCCAATCTGCAACTTTCTTGAGCTAGCAGGGCAATATATCTGTCATATTTTAAAGGTATTGTATTTGGGGAAATGCCAAAGAATAGCTCCAGGAACTTATTCTTATACAACCTAGATGATGTAACTTGAATATATATTTCTCTGCTGTCATGTATTCCACAGTGCATTTGGGGAACCTCATTTCTCTGATTAAACATGGACTTATTTATATTTTGGCATTTCTACTATAAAAATTATTTGGGTCCTGCTGAACTGACAAGTATATAACACGCCACCCCAGCTTCCAAATAACCACATTGTTCAGGTTAAGCACATCTTGTCCTAACAGTTATGATTTTATCACCCTCTGACCTGATTAGCACAGACAACTCAAGTAAAGGGAACTGAATTATTCTCTGTTAAAAAAAACCTTTCTCCCATTTCTGTTATGCAGTATATTCCTAACCACTCAGTGTCAGGGATCTTTCTTCACACACTTTTACAGGTACCAACCAGCTGCCTAGGGACAGGAGGGCCAGAGCTGGCTCTCTTTGCTCTTAGACAGAATAGTATGCAGGGCTATTTTCTTCTTTCCTCTTCACTTACAGTTGTTGGCTCCCAAAAATCTATAAATACCTGAGCATCTGTGATCTCTCACTTGCTTTGATAAAAGACATATTTAACTGTAGATATGGACAGTTAAAATATAAACAAATATAACCCAGTGCATTGGCCATGAAATTATCTATTTATGTGGTAAGCTCTTCCTATTACATTTTCCCTGGGTATCTTTTATATATATTCTATACATAACATTGGGTTTAACCTAAACAGCCTCATTGTCTCTCCTTTAATCTCACATGTCAACACCAGATATAGATCTAGATGCATATGTATACCCTAGTAATAGGAAGGAGAATGACAATTTACTTGTCTTCACCATGGTCTTGTGGATTTTGTGTCGGGATAAAAGAATTGTTCTCTGGCTGAACAGCATCACCTGAGCCACAGTTCAGGAAATCACTCAAAATTACTTATTTTTTATAATAGACACATAGAATGGTTTGGATTGGAAGGCACCTTAAAGATCGACTTTAAGCCCCCATGCCATGGGCAGGGATGACACCCACTAGACCAGTTTACTCAAAGCCCCTTCCAACACTGCCTTGAACACACAGTTCTCATAGTTCATCATAATATGGCTACCACCTGCCAATGAGCTCTGTGTGTCCATAAAGCATAACATCCAGCAAATTTGTTCTGAATTATCATTCACCAGTTCATCTCTTTGTTGTCCAATAACCATACAGTGAAGAAAGATATGCTTCTACTCTGCTTTTCATAAGGTGCTTTCATTTCTCTACATTGATTGACATAAAAATGCTACAGGTACATGGAAAACCATGCTCAGGCTCTGACAGCACCTGCCTTTGTCAGGGTAACTGGTCTGTCATGGCCTGTTTTTAAACTAATTTCAAAAAAATACCCCAAATAGTTTATACAAAAGCTTCTCTTATATATTGGTATTTGAGCACAACTTATTGGCTAGAAACTTCATGTGGGAAAAAAAAAATATTGCTCCTGATTATTAGGTGGTAGATGACACCTGGAAAAACAAGTTCTGTTGACAATTTCTTTTTCCAGTACAACTCACATAAAAAGAGTGGATAAAAATCTAAAGCAGGCATAAAGTAGTTGCGATTTTGTATCTCAAGGAAGGAGCTGCTTATTTGTCAACACAGTAAATTTTATCACTGAAATCACTGAATCAGAAACCAAATAATGTATACTACAATTTTCTTGGACTGCAACATATCACATATCAACCCACAAGTTATTTAATTAGTGTAGCAGTTAACACCTCATGTGAGTCCTGTAGTGCACATCAGGACACCCTATGGTGTTAGCTAACCTCAGTTTGTTTTACACTTCCATCACGTTGCTGCTATGGGCAATAATGTCACCTCTGCTCACCTTACAGTAAATGTCTGGAGAAACAACCAAATTCTTTTAACTGTCTTACCAGTTGCCACCAATTAAGTTGTTTCAGCACCTTAGTCTAAACCTGTTCTGACTTTAACACATCAGCACATCAGGGGGTTTGTTACTTTATTATCTAATGAACAGAAAGAAACTCCTTTCGTTTTTATCCTGAAGGTAAAATTATTAATGTTCCAATCTATTACAACTATTAAAATCCCATTTCAGAAATTAAGTCCCTATTAACTTACAGTACTAAAATAACTGGAATCGAAATGGAGAGGAAATAGATCCTGTATCTTAATGGATAATAGGGAAAGACAAGGCAATTCATTCAGCTTATATGTTTTCCTTCTCTTGTAAAAAATGGCAATAATAAAGAGAAACATTAGGGAGGAACTGATGACAGATTCATTTAAATGCAGGTTTTGGTATCTATTTCAGGACTTGGGATTTTAGTAGAATTATAGAAATGTCAAGCAGAAGGGCTATCATCCCACTACACTGAGAATCAGGCATCCTTGGACCATAGTAGAGAAATGTTTGTTTAAATTTCTTTAAAGTGTGTCAGATAAGAAAGATTTTAATCTATTCCTAGGCCATAGAAAGGATGCCAAGAGCAAGATTTGTTTAAATATCATTAGGTGGAGTCCATCTGACTTTAGGGATAGGTTTTAATATTGGACCGGATGACCTTACAGGTCTTTTCCAACCCAAATGATTCTAAGCATGGGCCAAATCTCATATTTCAGTCATCTCATACCAAACATGTACAGACTGTAGAGTACAGGGGGCAAGTTACCTAACCATGAACCTCGTTCAGGATCATTTGTATTCGTACTAGGCTCTGGTGGGGAAAGCAGCTGACTGCTGTAATTTCTGGGTTTGCATGTGATCAGGTACGAGACACATGTTCTGCTGCGGCTGAGGAAGCACAGCAGAGCTGCACCTATGCAAGGTACAGTCAGCACGATGGTCTTTGAAAGCTTGTCAGCAACTGACTTCAAACATCAAGTCAAGGCAGGCGTGGGAGAGATCTGCAGCAGCGAAATTAAATGTTTCAAGTGCCATAAACAAATGGCATATAAATAGGAGCAATTCTTCTGGAAAAAGTGAGGACGTGAGTGCTGCAAGCACAATTGCCTTTAGGTAATGTATGGAGATTTAATGTTGATGTTGAATATTAATGAATAATAATTGATTTGACTTAGTTATTAGAGAGATAAACCCACTCATTTTTGAGCTACAGGAGTTGGTAAACCAGCTAATATGATTATCACCTTTGAGAGCTCCTATCTACCACACTGCCTAACAGAGATTGCAGCCTAACCCTAAAAGGTAGTGAGAGGACTCCTGCTTCAAGCCAGCCTACATCACATACCTAACATAATCTTGCTGCCATGGACACTGAACACCTAGGGAAAAAATATTAGCTAGAACAAAATGCTTTGATAACTAATTGACTAAATATAGTTCTGTGTTAATGTATTGGTAAAATGCCACCCAACACACCAAGAGCCAAGCTACAGGAACACAGAAGAAGGATATGTGCTGGCTCTTCATTTTCTAATGTGGTCACTGGACATCAGCAGTCAGAACTGGGCACAGTTAGCAAAAATAAGCTCTTGAAACCCATTTGGTCTTCCCAAACACTTCACTAAGCACAGCGAAATCAGAAACTAAAGAGAAGGTGGTGGATGGCTCAGGAATGTCTTTTGTAGCTCTCGGTATCCAAAAAACACAAATAAAGAACAGGGACATGGAAGTGGCATGGTAGTTTAAATGAAGAGAATAGGCAAACAATGAATCATAGTAATGAGTAGTAAATATAGCTGAGGTCCATACAAATCTTTGCATAAACATTGAGAAAATGAAAAAAAAGAAAGAGGAATTTTCTCAAGTTACATGAACCAGGATGAAGGCAAAAGCCACAAAAGCAGGACATGGCAAAAAGAAGCACCTTGCTAATGTCCATGTGTAGGTAAAACTGATCATGCAGTGTGAATACACTCTCAGACTAATCAAAGCAGGACAGAGCAAGAGAGCTTCTTGCAAATAGAAGGCTTTTATTCAAATTTGGATGAGAAAAAACCCTGTGCAAATAATGGAATGTATGAACTAATTAATCCTACAAGCAGGAAAGGAGTGTTTTTTTTTACGTTTCATCAAATAACAGAACACAGTCTGCTCTGCCAGTTGGCTTAAGAGGACTTCAAACAACTTGCAACCAAGCTTAGTTCTGGTTAAAGAAAATTCCTCATATGAGAAAGCACACTCATAATTATTTGGATAAACTATAGCAGTATTTAATTTAGGCAAATGCACAGTATTTCAAATCACTTATAATCCAAACCAAAGTTTTAGAATGAATTTCGGGAGGCTTATAGGATTCATCTGCACCTCATGGTTAACCACGGGAACTGACAGAGCTAACTTGGGTGATAATAAGCTAAAATATGTCACGTGTGATATCTTCCTTGCTGAAGTGTGAAAAAAGTCTGGACAGAGAAAACCTTACCTTCTGTAGACAGGCTTATATTTTCCCAGAAATCTAAGCCAGTGTTCTAAGTGTTGGTTGAAGTAGATTCATTTTTCTATACAAAACCAAGTTGCCTCACATTTTTCATGCGGTAAAATAGGTCCAGGGGACTTGATCAATCGAAGTGAAATTGAACCAGAGAATACATTTTCCAGGAAAACTGAAAACAGTTAATCCATGAAATAGAACATGTTTAATATCTTTTTCTATCCTCAGTCATCACAGTAAGTAGAAAGGCTGATCTGCATCATCAGGTTTTTGTTGAAAAGATTTCTTATTGTGAATGTGAAGGACTGGAAATGTGCAAGTCCCTGAAGCCTTCTGAGAAAAAGAGCCAGTGACTGTGACAAATAACACTTCCATCAAAGTGATAAGAGGGTGAAGAAACAAAAATTCTCCATCACCTGGCAGGAGGAAACCACCTGCTAAAGAGACATACATGGAGGCTTTTATACAAAAAAGATTTGTGTTAGCATTTTGTGCAGAATAACTTAAAATAGGAGATCAGCTCTTCACTAGTGCTCTGCATTGCAACCACAATTTCTGTAATAGAAAGGCTGAGTCCTCATTTTCTATTTTAGGTAAATTGTACTCATTTTTTTTAGAAATTAGGGAATCAAAAGTAATAGTAACATTTAAAGAAATGGAAAAGTATTTCTGTAAAGTGGGACTGGAACAGATTTCTCAGAGAAGTTGTGGATGCCCTGTCTCTGGAAATGTTGGATGGCCAAGTTGGATGGGGCTTTGAGTAACCTGGTCTAGTGGAAGGTGTCCCTGTCTGCAGCAGGGGAGTTGGAATGAGATGATTTCTACATTCCCTTCCAACCCAAGCCATTCTGTGATCCTGTGACTGAAGCTATGGGCTGTTTGATGCCAAATGGAACCATCAGGAAATACCTGATCAGGATATCCTCTTCACACAGCACTACCTGTAATTAGTTATTTGGGAACAGGATTTTTGATAATGGAAAGGTGGATGCAAGTTTCACTAAGCAGGAGTAGATATTGGGATATGCGTCTATAAAATTGGCTAAATTAGCTCTAGATGATATAGATAATTGCAACACAAAAATCTGCTTGGTGTTATAGAGAAAAAGAAAACTGTGGTATCAACAAATAAATAACACATAATCAACAGGGAACTCTAATTATCTAGAATTTATTCCTCAGCCCTGCAGGTATTAGAATTTTACTAAAGAGAAAGTAGCTTAGTAGCTGTTATTTTAGAAGCTATGGGTCTTCTACGTTATAATAGCCTTATTCCAGATTTCATTTTCACTCCCTATATATGAGTCAGTGTGGGATGAACTATAATTATGCCTTTTCCAATCTCTGAAGTGCAGCCATTATCCAAGGAGAACCCCACAGTGAGAATGAATTTGACATGGTATATAAATAAGTAAGCTTTTGACATAATATATGAACCTACTCGCCTTAAAACTTACAGTATTATTTTATTACAATGACGGTAAAATAGGCAATGCACAAAGGAGAACCCACCCCTCCTCAAAATTATATTGTATGTGATGTTGATTTAGAAACATGTCTCTAAGATTTGCACAAAAACTAACAGTAGAGTTCTTCACACACCATAATACTCTGCACACCAAAACACTGAAGCTGCACCCCCACTTGGACTAGTGAAAGTTTGCATTCCTGCACCATGGAGTAAGGGCAAGAATGTGTTATCCAGATACGCAACTGAACTTTACAATGCAGAGTCCTTAGGTGCTAGAGTAAATTTAGAAAGAACAGCAAACACCAATAATGATATATGCACAGTTTATTGTGGTAACATCAACAGAAGGAGTAGAAGAATGGCAGAAGTTTTTATTTCTAGTTGATAAAAACAATGAGATGTTGCATTTAGTCCTTAAATAATGACATTCCAGTTCTAATATCTATTTACTTGTATTTCTGCAATTAATCCCAGGTAAGATTCTACATAAACCATGGTGCAAAAGCACAGCTATATTTCATTGATTCCTGTCTTTTATGCTAAGCATTGCACTACTGAAACTAATTAATAGTTGAACTTTATGATCTCAGTTCTTTGCATGTAGAGGTCCAGCAGACACAAGATGCAGCTTCTTGTGAAGCAGAAAGGCAGAATTAGCCAAGGTCCTTTGAAAGTTTGCTAAAATCTGAGGTGTTAGGAACAAAAGAAATATGACACAAAGGTGGGTGAGATCTATGAGACTGTCAAGAAATATCTGATGAAAACAAATAAACAGAACTGATAGTTTTAATAAATAAATTAATTAATAATAATGTGTAAATTATCTCTCTTGTTGGTAATATAGGGACCATTTTGCAGCTACTAAAATCCATTAAATGACAGTGAGATCAATTTTCTGAGTTATCAAACACTTTTTGTTGCTGAACTGGAAATTCTTCACATCAGACATTTCCTACCTGTATGTAGTTATAATCCTACTAGAAGTCTGCTGCATTATTTGAGAGGCATATAATCTTGTTCTGGCCAAAAAATGGTTCTTCAAGACTTACATTGAGAGTTATATCAGCAATGTTTCTTACAGTACAAGGCAAATTTTACAGATGCCATGCCTGATTTCATATGGAAGTAGAGTTGACACAATCTCGTCTGTCTCATCTGCGTATAATTTCCTGCCTCTTAATATCTTTTCAATGTAGGCCAACATCACTGAAAAAAATCTCAAAATTACTATATCCCACTAATTCAATACAAACCAGCGATGTGGAGAAGGGAACAGATTTGAATCAGATAATGGGTGGAGGGAAAGCCTGCTCACTGACCTCAGTCACATTTTCAAACATTGGGAATCCACAGGGCAAGAAACCACTGAGGTGAATGCAGCTGTTTCATTTTCTCATTCAAACCTGAACCGAAGCTTTAGAAAAGAGGCACACACCGGGCCAGTATCTGTCCTGTTGGGGCACAAAAATGCTGACAACACTTTAGACCCCATATTGGCAAATAACTAATATGATGTTCTCAAATGTTTCATGTAAGCTACAGCTTTGCAACAAATGCATGCCGAGATTTTGCATTTACCCATTTTGAGTCTAGTCATCAGTTATAATAATCTGTAAAATTAAAGAATCCAAGCCATGCTGTTGATAAGGATTAGAAGATGGAAAAAAAAGTGTCTGAAGATAAAATAATCTGAGATTGCTGTATTCAAGAGAAGGGAGAACATAATAAAAAGGTTCTGCTTAGAAGAGAGCTTCAGGTTAGAAGATTTGTCAGAACATAGAAAAAAAAAGCAAGTGGAACACTTGTCTGCTGCCCTGCATTGGAGCTATAGTGAATTCAGAGAACAAAATTTGCTGAAGGTCTGGAGAAAATCTTACACTAGTTGAAATTTTTGGCACAATTTCCTCTGTCAACATTAAGAAGATGTGCAAGATGCATTATGAAATTGTTCTGGAGTTCAGCAAATGTAATGTCACTTTTCCATAATCAGTTGAATGAGAACATGAGCTGAGGGTCCATCTTGAGATTAAAGAGCAGCTAAAAAATTCTGATAGTCAGCAGGAATATGAAAGAATACTATTTTTTTACACATTAATAAACATGATTCTGTTTCACATAATTCAATATTAAGAACACTTTAGCACTTCACAAATCTTCACTAGCTTTGTGTGCGCATGTACATACAAATGGAGCCATGCAAAAAATTCTCAGTATGCAAACTCTTTTTTTGATTGCAAATAATTAATTTCTGGATTAAAAAAAAAAAAACAAAAAAAAAAAACAAAAACAAAACCACTACAATATGTTAGTACAGGCTGGAATGGTATATTCACATAGGCATATATATTTGTTAATCTCTGTATAATGCTCTTTAAGTATGACATGTACAAACATGAATACACCTGTGAGGTATGTACACTGGAACCCAGAAATGCAACATTTGTAAATCAGATGTCATTATACTAGCATAAATATTTTTTTTCATTGGAGGAAACACACCAGTGGTGCAAATACAAGCCACACCGTAAACCAGCAATAAAAAGATAAAACAGCTTCAAGTTCACATTTCTGACACTTTTGCAGGGCTGAGTTACACACACCTTTGACACACAATCTGCAGCTGCCTCGGTTTTATTTCTGGAGGGTACTGATGGGGTTACCTGCAAGAGCTGGGGAATATGTAGTGCCCACAAAAAGGTGATGAGATCATTAAGACTCTGGAAGAAGTTGATACTGGATTAGCTGGCATTTGCATCCTTGCAGGATGGGCACAGACACACCTCTTCCCCCTTGCTAATTCCTTTCTCAGATCTGTGCTCATCAGATTTTTCAGACTCTTCTTGACTCCGACTTGAAGTTTTTCTTAACTACAACAGAGAATGGCACAAATCATCCTACCCCGAGAACACTACTACTAACAGACTGGTTTTTAGCCTAAGAGAAAACAAGAAAACCCACAAAACAGAGGGGGAAACAAATGGCCCATGCACAAAACGATTGCTTTTGCTACAGTTGTTCAAATGGAGCTGGAAACAATGAAAACAGAGGGTCTTTCACCTCATTGGTACTCCATGGTACCACCTAAAAACCTCAGCCTGATTCCCAGGGCTGAGCGCTGAAAGGGAAAAAGCTGAAATGTGGATCAGTCAGTGTGCTATATAGCAGCAAGAACAGGAGCTAATGTATATCTCAGTGTGTTAATTAGTGGAACATTGATTGCAAGCCCTGGGAAATTACAGAAGAAATAGTTTCTCTTTGAATTTAAAAGCATTGTAAACTTATGCCCGAGGATTATTTAACAACAGATTTCCTTCTATCAGATAAGTAATAATTAAACACTTTTAAAAGCAAGAAAAATTCAAAATTTTAAACATTAATATTTGATTTAACTGGGTTACTCTAAAGATCCTTACATATCCTCAAATGAAAATATTTTGGTTTTCACAGCATAAAAAAAGAACACCACTGGGAAGAAGGGGAAAGGTTCACTTTGGAAAAGAAGGATCACCTTCTAGAAGGATTTAAAATTCAGTTCACCTACATCAGGTCCCAAACAATTGGAAGAAACATTTTCATATTTGGCCTCAATATATTTTAGCTTGACTCTTAGTTGCCTGCAACCTGAGGTTGCCAGCAATTCTGACTGACCCCTAGATGTGAAGCACAAGGTTAAATGTCTGAGAGATGCCCTCTGGTTTCTCTGGGCATTTCCTCATATCTCAACACCACTCCAAGAACAGTTTGGCCAGAATAGCAAACCTCTGCCAGTGCTCCCTCTTCTCTGGGGGTGAAAGATACTCCTCATCCTCGTGGCCAGCATGTATTTTTTCCTGGATGCTGAATTCCCCTTTACAGCTGATGTAATGGGGAAGGCTTATTTCCGTCAGAAAAATCAATGCCTGAGGAACTCTGCAGAAAAAAATTTGACTCAGATTTGACTGTGTTCTCAATAGGAACCTCAGACTCCTAAATCATGTCAGCCCCACCTCTTCCTATTAATACATCCTGAAAGGATTTATGGAAAACTCCACCTGCCCACACTTGGCATCTTACCCACTATTTCTTTCCTCCTGAAACAACTCCACCAATGGGGAGTTGTTCAGTGCTTTGTTTTTCCTTCCCCAGTACATGGACTAAACTGCACAGGAAAACCCTACAAATTAATGTAAAGAGCTGACACCTTCATCTTTAACTCCTTAAATATTCATAGTGGTGGTGCTACTCTTCAGCCTTTTTCCAGCTCTTCCCCTTCTCCCTTCCCCTTGCTATAGTCTATCTCACTCAGGCTTTCAAAGAGCCACATATGTCTTGGGATAAAGAAATAATAAATTAAGGGACAAATAGTACTACCCAAAGAAGCAAAATCTCCCAGGAATGGATATCCATTATTTATTTCATGCCATCAAACTAATAAGTGCTCCTAGTCTTTCATAATATTGCTTTAAAACTGTCTGCTACATGACTTTTATGAAAAAAATTAAGACATCCATTACACTAACAGCCCTTAGTACTTTCATATTCTTTTTTCAAAATACTTTGTAAGCATTACATTACATTAATTATATGGTATACATTCAACTCCTTGCAACAAGCAGATAAAATTATTGCTTTCTTTCAGCTAGAATATGGCATATAGAATAGGGATAATATGAAGACGAGCATCCACAAAGAAGAGACTTCAAGAAAGGCCACAAAGATGATCAGAGGGCTGGAGCACCTCTTCTGTGAAGACAGGCTGAGAAAGTTGGGGCTCTCCAACCTGCAGAAGAGAATGCTCCAAGAAGACCTTACAGCACCTTTCAGTACCTGAAGGAGGCTTTCAAGAAAGTTTGAGAGGGACTTTTTACAAGGATGTGTAGTGATAGGACAAGAGTGAATGTCTTTGAACAGGAAGAGGTTGGGTGTAGATTAAATAATTAGGAAGAAATTCTCTACTCTGACAGTTGTGAGGCATTTTAACAGGTTGCCTAGATAAGTTGCAGATGCCCCATTCCTGGAAGAATTCCAGGCCAGATTGGATGGTGCTTCCACCTGGTCTAGTGGAAGATGCTCCCTACCCATGGCAGAGGGGCTGGAACTGGGTAATTTTTAAGGTCTCTTAGAATCCAAACCATTCTGTGACTATAGTTCTAAGACTGTCACTGCATCTCTTCTATTTTAGTGTATATTCTGAACAAAAGCTCTCAAAACCAACCTCAGCCGTAGCCTTTTTTTCTCACCTGTTCCTCTTAAAGGTAGAATTAATGTGTGTGAGGCATCTGGACTCGGACATTTCTGCTCTTTAAAAAGTGCAGATCCATAAGGCATCTGGGGGTCACTTCCACATCCTTAGATTCCACTGCCATCCTCCCAATCCCTCCTCCTGCATGCCATCATGGTGCTCACTTGGAAGAGAGGCCACAAATCCCAACTGGTGCTGCTGCTTCTGTGTGTAGCAGATACCCGGGTCTTACATGGAGTGCTTTGATCTACCAAGCTATTAATCTATATTTGCCTGTACTTATGAATGCAAAACACTGGGTGCAATTCAGCTTGAAGAATATATTAATGCTAATTAGACATCATATTATAAGAGATGAAATTCTGTCACCAGTTCATGTTTAACCACTGCTGTTCCCATTGTCATTGCTGCTGACTCTTCCATTATCAGTATTTTTGAGGAGCAGAAGTGACAATAACTCTGGCCCAAAAACCCAGAAGAAGGCAAAAAAATCCAGTATGCTTTTACATTATATTTTTCACTGAAATGTGGAAGCTGGACCACTTGAGTAAAATTGAGTGTCTTTCTTTGATTTGCTTTGAATGGATGGGGATTTATCCATTGAGCTCCCTTTAAATTCATGGCTGAGTGACTGCCATATAGCCAGTCATTTTACCATCAGCTACCATTCTGCTTAATTTTTAAGTAAAATAACACTGAGCGACCCTACAATCAGGCTTTTTATTGGAAATACTTGGAAGTACTTGGAATACTTGGAAATACTCACAAAGGCCTACAGCTGATATAAGCTTTATTACTTTTTTGCATCCTATGTCCCTTTCTGCTATTAATTACTGTTCTCTGTGTAGCATTCAGAGACTACTCTAACTAAGAGGAGACAAAATGCAGCACAGAAAGGAACAATGTTCAATATTATAGAAAAACTATCTGATTAACAGAAGAGGACCATATGAGACTGCTTTGACAGCTCTTTCCATTTCAGACATAGCCTTGTTCTCCCAACATACACGGAGTACTACAGCATTAAGTCACCCCATCTGTTCCTCCTTGCAGCAAGTTTTGATCTCCAAGACTGTGGCTATAATTTTAGTTAATACAGTGATGAGTTTAGAAATAGTCCATGGTCTGTAAAGCTGGTATCAGGCCATTTCCCTCCTCTAACTTATATCTAGTAATTTAATTTTTCTACTTAGGTGTTCATGCTGTGCTTTTGTTTTCAGAAAAGCTAATGAAATTAAGCAACCTCTTAGAAATGCTTCAGTGTCTTCCAGAATAAGATTAAATTAATGAAAGAATATTCTTAACAAATAAAATAGGACAGCTAGGAGGGATAAACAAAGAGTTGAGGCATATTCACACAAGACCGTTGACATCCTATAGAAGCAAACACATGTGGACTCCAGGTTGGTGACTGTCTTAGAGATGGGAGTTTTAAGTACTATAAAAATTCAGAATAGTGATCTAGTACAGAAACCTGCTAAGGTTCAAGGGATAAATTCTGGCCTTATAGTCCTACCATAAGATATGGTGTGTAAAAAATAATTCAGAGAATGGAAGCAGTTTTAATGCCTCTTGAGACCTTTGGCAATGTGCAGGCTGTCTCTGCTGCAGTCACTATATGCCCACCTGTATCTCTGCATACCACAGAAGGGTGAGAAATAGAGGAATATAAGACTCTTCCTTAAGGCAGTGATAGAATTAATTTGAAATGTGTCTTTCACTAGCACAGCTAATTTTTTGTACCTGAACCTTATATTTCATGTCCTGATTTTAGACCTCTGTCCCTTCACCAAGCACAAAGGTAATATTTCAGAGATATATCAACATACAGAATTAGTAAGCACATTATTAAAGGAAAAAATATTATTCTCTATTAGCTTATACTTCAGTACACTTCAATGAATAGGAAGCCAGGAGACATAATGTCACAGCTTGCATGATAGAAGACATGAACAATTGTTTGATAAGAATTTATTTTGGGGAAAAGTGTGATGCCTTTGTTTTAATTCAAGTGACAACTTTGACTTTTTGTGTCTCTGGTACTTGTATAAAGAACATGTCAAGAAATAAAACACGAGCATAGGCTCCAAGTCTCCATGTGGTTATTGCTAAAGCCCACAGAAAGTACACTGGTACAATTTAGAGCTATAATACACATTCAGTACTGTTCCTTTGTGAGATGATTTGACATGAAAAGAGCTGTGCTAATCTGTTCAGTTTGGCATGGGTGATGGTTTGAAACAATCAGTCTTCTTTCAGAGTCTAGCAAATAAATAGAAAGGGGTAAAACTGAAGACTTTGGTCATTACTGACCTGGACCTTAATGGAAGTAAATTACCCTGGGATAAAGGCTCAAATATATGCCTCACATTGAAAACTGGTGAATTTTTAAAACTAATTCTGATACTTTTCTCTTTACTATGTGGAAAAAAGGTAATAATCAAACTCCTATATTTATTTTCTGTGAATTTATTACTGCTGCATAGTAATAACTCATTTATTATTGTTAACTATTTTGTGCATATTGAAAACAATTATTTCAGTTTAAGGGCAACAGAAATATTAAATCAAATCCTTCTTTCATTTGTGATGTTACTTGCTGAGGACTTTGCACCCATTACACTACAGCTTGTCCAAAACTTAAAAAGTTGACTAAATAGTCAAGTACTTCACAGTTCATGTGACCATAACCAGGGATGAGTTTACCTTTTTTCTGACAATCAGGACTGCAAACCAAGAAACCCAGCAATTTACTAAAATGCATGCATATATGCATGTGTAAATTATGAGAAAGCAACAATGGGTCATGTCTGAAAAAGCTGGTGGAATTTTTCATTTCATTTTATGAAAAATCAGATTTTAAGCAGTGATGAATTTGTTGTAAAGGGAGAGGGTGAAAAACTGGCACCAGCCAGTTTTAATTAATTATGAAGGACAACTTGGAACAGAGATTATAAATAAACCAAATCAAAAATTCATTTCCCACAGCTCTTCTGCTAACAATCAGAAATAGCTGCCAAACAGAATACTTTCAGGGATTTCAATATTAGAAATCTGGCTCAAGAAATTTGTCTTCCATACTAAGCAATGGGGATAAATCAATCAGTTTGTGGTATGCTTCTCCTTATAGGGCCTTCTTCTGCCACTTGTGTGAATCACTGCTGCCCATGGAACTGCACATGCATAGAATTATATGAGAAGTGAATTATCCCCAGCATGCAGCTATTAGCCCACCACCCTGAAAGTGCAGAACCATCTTTCTCAGTCATCCCCTGAGCCTTCGCAACAGTGACGTGTTTAGCCTTGCCCTGTTTCATTGGGTAATAACATATCATCAGGAAATAACATCTTTTTATATCATCTTTCATTGAAAGAGCTCTCACACAGCGTACCACAAAAGGAAGGGCATTGGGAAATGCTATGAAGAAGGCTGATCAAACACAAGTCAGGTCCTGTTCTTCACATGCTGCCCGTCTCTCCCACTAGTGAGCTGGCCCTCCATATACCTTGAGTGGTTTTTGAAAAGAAAAGTAAGGTTTTTTCAAGCTAGCAAAAATTGAAAATGAGGAAAAGGAAAAATATAATATTAGAATTAATCAGACTGACAAAACACAGGATGTATTCATGACACAACTTGCATATATCTGTTGCATTACCCTCTCTGTGTTGGCTGGTCCTGGTTGTTTGTAGTTGGCATGAGCCTTGGCTGGAGACCACAACACAAAAATCTAACACAACACAAAAATCTAAAATATTAAACTGGTGGTCTGCCTTCACAAACAAACCCATCCCTCCAAATGGCTGGGTCAGGCATCTTCCCTTACTGCTCTGGTTTACACTTTAGCAGGGTTTTGAGCTTCCAGGTTTCAAAGGTGCAGCACAGGAAGACCTTGTCTGTTAGGTTTCCTCTGATCTGAAACACAGTCAAAAAGGAATAGCAAAAAAGAATTGCATTTTGATAGGTACATGTGAAATTGGGTGAGAAAGTGTAATAACTTCAGTCCTGAGTTTTATGTTTAAAATCTGAGGAGAGACTATAAAAGAGAAAACCTAAGGAGGCAGGAATAAAAGAATTGTAGTTTATAACTGGCCTTATAAGGCCTGCATTATAAGCAGAGCAGCTGCATAACATAGGATATATAATATGGTTGCTTTAGGGTGAGAGCGTAGAAAATCGCAAAGCTCTACTTTCAACAAGGAGATAAGCACGTTCAGAGAAGATTTATTTGCCTTTCTGTCTATCACTGTTGTGCTTTAGCAGCCTTGACTGCAGCCAAGAGATTCCAAAGGCGAAGGATCTGATATCAGTGCCAAAAAAGGACTCTCCTCCTAAGCACATGTTTAATACTCTTCAGAATCCGATCCAACTTATTGAAACACTGTCTCAGTTGAAAAGCCTATAAAAATTGCACTTGCCATTAACATGGCTGAGTTTTGAGAAGAAAAAGAATTGAAGTCCCTTTGTGTATCTTTGGCATTTCTGTCCACAGATAGCCTGTGATTATTTGCCTTTGATATAAGACTCTAAACCAGCAGGGAATCCACTTATTTTTTCACTAGTGCTTCAAATGTGAATAGATCACAGAAAGAGGCAGGAACAGCTGCTATTTCTTCACTCTTGATTGGTGACAGAACTTGCATTTTATTATAGGGTTGGGATGAAAAGCTGATCTCAGAGTATATGTTCCTGGCCTGGTATGTGCAGATGCACTCAGGAGCTGATACCTTATCAAAATTATTCTATCTGAGTGCTGATGTCACAGCACTTTATGCTATCACTCAAAAAAATTACTTAAGGTTATCACACAGTTCATAGATTTCTCTGACTTTGATGAAAAAGAGAAACTACAGAAAAAGGCAGTATTACCTCAGGGACAAAAAGAAGCAGCAGCCACTGACCTTTGAGATGTTAAAATTACAAAAAAAAAAAATCAGATTTCTCAGAATTATAATGAACATCCTTCCTTGCACTCCTTTTTTTTTTTCCCTCAGCTCAGAATTTATTATTGTATTAAAAAAATAAAAAAGATGCCTTCTAAAGAGAGAGAGGATTTATTACTGTATTGAAAAAATAAAAAGATGCCTTCTAAAGGGATAGAGGACTCATTTGGGAATATTTCATCCAACATAAATAGATGGGTTCATCCCCTGGGCAAAAGGCAGCCCCACGTGAGATCTGTCTTGTGCTTTGGGTTTGTTTTCCCTCCTTGCTGTGGGCTCTGCAGCTGGATCTGTAGGCCTCAAACAGGAGGGCCCTAAAAAGATTCATCTCTACTGTTGTTGCTTCTGCTATTTTGTGGAGATGAGATTGTTCTTTTGGTGGGATCATTTAACTTTGTGATGGAGGTCTTGATTTTCAATTATACTTAAGCCTCTTTGGAGCACTGTGGCAGTGTAATGGGTCTTTCGAATCATCTCAGATCAAATTTGTACCTCCTTTAAAGCACTTCTGCTCTGACAGAATGGTATTAGATGATTGCAGAGTACATGGGCATCAGATCTGTAATGGTTTGATTAACTGACAGCTATGTAACTATCTTTTGAAAATGCCATGAACATTAAGGTGTCACAGGTAAGGGTAGCAGGGTAGTTCCAGTACCCGTAAGCGGATCATCTAATACAGGTGCAGTAGCAGCCAATAGCAGTGTGCCTGTGAACACACAAAATACAGAATTATTCCTCAAATGGCATATCAGTGAAAACAGTGGTTGTACTGACTGATGCAGTGATGTGCTTTTGGGAGAGCTTGTGGGCTGCAGTGAAGGCAAATGTACAGAACAGCACTAGAATTTGGAAATCCTGGCTTGGCACTTAAAGCTTTTCTGGTTCCACAGTGAGATCCATGTGAACAGAAAACCCTTTCCAGATAGCAGTGACTGCAACCCCCCTCCTCCCCACCCCCCAAGTAATACAATAAAGTGTATATATATATTTTAAAAATAAAAGGGGTGGGAGTTGGCTGGTTGGATTTTCCTTAAAATACTTAATTGCATGTGTACATTTGGAGATGAGTGCCCAAGATTCCAATACAGATAGTGAAGAAATGGGGCTCAGCTCAGTGCTATTTGAGATGCATTTAGGCATCCTGCCTGCATGCTGGTTACCAAGTAAGAAAACTGAATGCTTCCTATAGGCCTTGCTCATATCTACTAGCATTCCACAATGTCTCTGGTACCCTATGACATCTAAAATGTCATGGATGGTATCTGTGGGCAAGATGCCCCCATTTATTAGGTACAATCTGATGTTACCAATACTTAAGTAAATCAGAAACAATTTCATTGCAATAGGGTAATTAGACCTTATGAACTTAGGGCAAGAAATATCTTGGTCCTTCTCACAGAGATAAAGACCATCAGAAAAACTATGTATACATACATGCCACCTTATAAGTGCTCTGCCTAGCAAAACTTCAAGTGGAGCTTGTATCTTTGTGAAGACAAGAAGTAATTAGCCACAAGACACAAATTTCCAGGAAAAATAAGTTCTGCAGTTGCAATACTTGTAGAACTATTTATTCATCATAAGTTATGTATGAATTTCAGTGCCTTTAAAAATCAAGTGCAACTTACTCATCTGGCTCTGTGTAGGATTTGCTGTTGGCTGTTAATGAACCCTGATTCCCAGAAGAAGCAGCAGTCCCCAGACATGACATTTGACCTTGGATATTATCCGTGTACTTAATGTACCTCACTGCAGACATGCCCTAAACAAAGAGCCAGCTTATAAAAGTTAAAAAGATTCAATGAAAAATGCTGACTACTAACAGACAGAGCTGATCCGTGCCAAGGTTTTATATCATGGATAAGGAGAGTATGAGCCATTTGTCCTCTTATTAGAATGTGAATCTATTAATATGCTACCAGTGCCATTTAGGGAAATGAATAGCCCATTATTCCATAGGGGTCTCATTAAATATAGCCTCTCCTGAGGTTGCTTGATGGCAAAGTTTGTAAGTTTGTAGTAGGAAGCATGGAGAGAATGAATGAACTTCAGTGACTGCTTCTTAAAATTACTCCAGGTAATTAAAAAGAGCAGAGGTATCTGGAGAATTCTAAGCCTAATAGTGGTCTAACAGTATTTTAAAAACATCTAATGATAGAGTTAATTGAGCTTTAAAATTCATTTAGCTGGTCTTTGCATTAACAAGTAGCTTTTATGTGATGGAGGAATTAGAAGTTAAATATTGTCTCAATAAGTCTTCAAAGATTTTTCCTATTTTCTGTGTTGGCCATTATTAAATAGTAGTGTTTATGCAAATTATCGTGCCAAAGCCTTTTCAGTACCAGAAAATATTACCTTCAAAACTCATTAACTTTCAGCTACCATATTCACAAGGAAGTACAAGACAAAATGGGTTCTAAAGGCAGCGCTACAAGCTGAGTACAAATCCAGGCACTAAAAGGACATGGTCAGGTTCAGGAAGAAATTACTATTCACTAACTTCTCCTGGGATCTTGGTAAAGAATGCAGGGAGAGACAATATTCACTGGTTGTCCAAATAGCAGAAGGTTTTATTTTTAACCTGGGTCTCAGTAGAATTGCATTCTCTATATGTAAATGCATAAAGTGGAGAGCTCAGCTGAGCAGATGAGGATCTGATTTTCTTGGGTGGGATTTAGTTCATTTAACTGCTATGTTCCTGTGTCTTGGGAGTGTAATGAAGCAGACCTTTCTGAGGAAGTTCCTAAGTTCCTTAGATAGTCAAAACGAGAAAGAGAAATGGCTTTAAGGCCACCAGACAAGGTCATGTACTCAAACTTGGATGAATAAGAACTCCCTCTGGAAGTTTTTACAGTAGCCGTTTGCTTATTCCACCACCTAATGACTCTGAGAAGGTACAGGAAATCATATCAAGAACCATCACGTCAGTAATAATAACAATAATAACATTTAATTTTCAATATTTTTCTGTATTCTAAGAAAAGCTATTAAAAGCTATCCACTACATCCATGCTGTCTCATAGACAGCCTAGTAGCAGCAGGAATGACACTGAGCTCTGGAGCCAAATCACACTAAGCATCAGTCAAGCTACATCTCCTTGATGTGCTCTTTCCAGAACCTCAGAGGCAACCAGACCCATCCAGACCCTCAGCCTGTTGCTTTGACTCCAAGGAAAGTCAGTACTTATCTGATTGCAGCTGCATAAAAAAAAAATTTAATAAAAAGTTATTCTATTTGCTACTCTTTTTATTCTCAGTATCTCAAGACTCCGTGCATTTTTTTTTATTCTTTACTGTCCTCTTTCTTTCAAACCTTTTCTGAAAATATCTGTCTTGCCATTTTTCTGCTTAATACTCTTGGTATATTTTATCACTGCAAAACATTTTGAAACACATTTTGCATGAAAGACACTGTCCTGAGGAAGGGCCAACTCACACTGTGTTGTTTGCATAGAGAGCATGAAGGAGGAAGAGCAATAAAAGAGCAGCTTAATTACTTTGGAGCCGCTGTGGTTTCTGCTGCCACAGCCTCTGCATGAGGTCCTGACACAGCCACCAGCATTGGTAAGAGAGGCCTGATCTTGCTGACAACTCCTCTGGTGCAGCTTTACCCAAAGTCACTGAGCAGCTCACAGCAAATGAACAAGCCACAAAGAGTGGCAGGACATCAGTGACGTAGCCCAGACTAAAAAATTTACAGAAACAGCAATGACCTCCAAAAAACACAAAAGGCTTTCTGCCGTGTTCCTCTTTCTGCCCTGTTTCCTCTCCTCTGCTAAACAAACCATAACCTCTTCTAGCAGCGCTGTTCACCTCCCCTTGAGAGGTGCTTTATCCAGGAACAGAGTGAAAAATCAGAGCACTGCTGAAAAAAAAAAAAAGAAAAAAAATTTCTCACTTGTTGCCTAAGTGCCTAAGGCACTTTTTGTGCCTGAAAAAGCTAGGCTGATATGACCTAGCATACATTGTATATGTTGAGATCATGAGACACAGTGGATAGATCTGGATCTGACTTCTCAGTTTCTTCCAGGGCCAAGGATTACTAGTGACTATGCCTAATGCTCTGGGGCAAGCACATTCATCAGTAGATGAATGTGCTTGCCCCAGAGCATCAGGCATAGTCACTAATAGGAAGCACTTGAGAATTTTCTCATTCTCCAGTGGATTAGACTTTGAGCAAAAATCCACAAAAGTAATACAAGCCCAAGTGATCATAGTTTGTTTCCTTTAGAAAGCACTGGGTTTTTTTATGGCCAGTACTAGCAACAACATGCCTGTCATAGCAGCCACTTCAGCTCTGTTGCATTTGCCTTTCCTTCTGCTCTTCATCCTGCTTGACCTTGGGAAAATTCTTCCTGCCTCTCCCAGGTTGCAATTCCACTGCTGGAATAATTGAACTATAACAGAAAACCTTTCCATTGACTTCTTTCTTTTTTTCAAGATTCAAACATTTTTCTTTACCGCTTTTGGTTCTCTTATCTCCTTAGAATTATGTACCTGGGAACTTATCTATATGCAAAATCAATGTTGAGAACATCAATGCACCATCTGTCTCTGTTTATATACAGTGACATCACAGACACAGGGCTTGTACCAGAAAGTCTCTACCTCTAGTCTGATTATACAAATAAGATAGGATATAGCAAATTCTCTGTATTTTTTTAATGGTTCCAGCAGTATTATCCACCTTTAACCTAACCATTGCCAGTACTGTAGTAGGTATCTACAACATTCCTTTCTCCACAATTTCAACAGGCTTTGTTTGCTATTTTCACAGAAGTTAATGTAATCAGCAAGTTCACTCTCACATGTGCCCTTTTCTGCAGTGGCTCCAAGTTGAAGTGAGACACTGGTCTGCTTCCAGGTTAGAAATATCATAGCACTAACTGACACCACTCTTTTTTTGTTCATATGCCATGCATGTGACTTTCCATTCTGAAAAGCCAAACCTAAACAAAAAAACACCCCAAACCCACAAAAACATTTATTTTCTTTTTCATAGGTGAAATATGGAGCATTTTTGCCACTTTAAAGTCAAACCCATCTCTTATATGTCACTGCACTCACTGCTTATTATCAAGGAAAAATAAGACTCATTCTTGGGAATTATTTTTCCTTTAAGCTTTGTCTTTTTCCTTCTTATATGTCTTGTTCCTCCAAGACTGACTGTTTCATGACATTCCAAGTTACTTTTCTACTGAAACTGCGTAGACTGTATCAAAGAAAGCACATCTCACAGAAGTGCCTCCACAGCACATTATGGACTGCACATCTCCCTAAGAGCAATTTAAAATGAAGAACAACCTTTTCCAACATCCTTTCAGAACTGCACATGGACATTAGCCAGACACAAGACTGAACTGCAGAGGGTGAATTAAACTCCCCATCTGCTCTTCACAGTGCTCATCACTGATGTCTAACCACGGTAAAGTCATTTGGCCAAAAAAAGCATGGATGAGACAAGCATACCAGAAGCCAGATAAACCTTTCCTTCCTCAGTGTCCATGGAAGGAGATGTGTCTGATCCAGCCAATACTTTCTCAATATTTAATTCCAGAGCACGTGATATCTGTAAGTAAGTCGATCTCCAAATGACCTAGGGAAGTCAGGTTTTGTTCTCATTCACATTACCTTATTATCTCAGCTGATCTTAGCACACTATTAATTCATTCCAAAGTACATCATGTCAGAGTATCCCTGAGGGTCTCAGCAACCAGCTGAAAACTTGGCAGTTTTTGAAAGTCATCTGCAGGTTTTAACTTTCCAGGAAACCTCTTTTCTAACCCACTCCTTCAGTAGGTCCAGTTCCCGTTATGGTGCCTCTGCAGACGCTGCGAAGGAGCCCGCATTTCCCACGGGCAGTTCTGCCCAGCGGAATACGGACTTAATATGGGACTTTTTTTTTTTTTTTAATTAAATGACCAGCCCCGGCCCGTTTAAGGGATGCATACTCTGCGACAGCCGTGGGACGGTAAGAGCTGATGCGGGTTTGTACGATGCCCGGTGACTTCCATCCCGTAACGCCGGTGAGGTCGGGGGCTCGCCCCACTCCCAGGGCAGCGCAGCGCCCGGGCCGGGCTCTCGCACGGGGGGTGCGCCGGGCCGGCCCCAGCCCGCGCCCCCGCGCAGAGCGCCCCGCCCGCCGCGGCCGCGCAGCGCTGCCGGAGCGGGCGGGGGGCGGCGGGC
>QUSF01000006.1:7509339-7564887 GCA_003676055.1 Chloebia gouldiae
GGAGCATCCCGAGCGGGAGCATCCCGAGCGGGAGCATCCCGGCGGCGTCAGCCGTCTGCTTTTCCAGGGAGGTCGACGCTCCGGGTTTGGGGTGTTTTTTCCTGCCCCTGCCCTCACGAGGTGCGCGTTGTTCGTGCTGTCGGTGCCAGCGGAGCCTCGGCGAGCGCGGCTGCCCGGCGGCCGAGCGCTGTTGCTCGCTGTCCGGCGCCGAGCGCTGCCGCGCCGGCCGAGGCGGGTCCCGGCGCGGTTGGGAAGCTGCTGCGCGCCCTGGAACAGCTCCCGCCGCGCCTCGCCCGTGCTGCTGCTCCGAGGGAGCATCTTTAGCGGCTTGCCTGTCCTGTGCTGTAACCAAGGGCATTTGATTTTCACAAGCGTTTAACCGAGGTATGTGTTTTGTGGCCTGCGCTTGATCATTCACAAACGTCTTTTGGAAAGAACGTGTATTTAGCCTAACTCACTTCGCGGGTTGGAGAGTGTTTGAATTGAACGAACGCTTCTTGGCTTTGGAGAAATTGCTTTCCGCGGAGGCAAAAAAGGGGAACGCTCTGCGAGAGCGTGGTGACAGCACGGGGCTGCACAGCTTCTGGAAGGAGGGATGCGGAGAGAAGGGAGGCATGGGCTGGTTCCTTTTGCTGTAAGATGCTGCAGCCCAGGGGTGTGATAGCGCAGACCATTGGGTCATCACTCCGCAAGCAAATTCGTGGCTCAGCGGGCAAAAGCAGAGACTGCCACCCGTGTGCTCTTTCACAATGCTTGAAGAAGGATGACGGGGAAAGGATTGCTCCCTCTGCAAATAAATTGTAACATGCCTATCCAATGTAGTGGGAGAAGAGCTAAGCTTAGACAGCATAGCATGAGGAAAAAACACAGGACGGACGCACAAAGATATGCCCTTTACAAGCATTTTATGCCTGCCTAAAAGCTGCAGGCTGTTTCAACATCATCTTACTAGATGCAATAAAGTTTGGAACAGAAATCAAGTGATGCAAACTCTTCCTAGCCTTGCAAATGCTAAACAATTAGAGGAAAATTGTGAAAATAGTGGTAAAGGACTGAGAATCTGCCATGCTGATTAACCTTTATATAAGCCAAAACAATTAGGAATGTATACTAGCTTTTATTAAATTAATTCTTAGCTAATTATAGCAGAATGGGAGAAAGATTAATAGGAGAAATGTGTAAAATCTGGACCATGTAAGATGCATATAATGCTGGCAGTTTTATTATGATAAGGTATCCAGCTGGAGTGTCATGTCTGTTTCCTAGTGATTTTGCTTTTTACAGTCATTTCGAACGAACTCTAACTTTCCTGTGCCTGAACAGACCGAAACAAAAGGCAACCTGAAACCACCAGCTGCCTTCTTCTGCTATTATGCCTAGGAGGACTTGTTCCCCTTAGGGATGGTTGCTGGTTGTAGCTGTATACTGGCTGCCTTCCTTCCCCACCTCTTCCTTGGACTGGGTCACCCTATCACCCAAGAAAGGGGGAAAGAAAAGGCAGGCATGTCCCCCCTGCCTCCCTCATGTTTCCCCAGCTTTTCTGCTCTGGCACACAGGCTGGCCTGCCTGCTGGCTGCTACTTGCTATATCCAGTACGTGTGCTTTGCTGTCAATGGGATACATGCTGCAGGACCTGGAACTGCTGGGGAAGGGGTTTTGGGCCATTTCAGCATCCAGGTCTAATTGAGTGCTATCACCATGTATGTATGTGAACATATTTCACATAGGAAGTTATTGTCATGGGCATTTTGCTACCCTTTTCAGATGTAAAAGGCTGAACTGGGATAACTCGCTTCTGCCAAGTGTCTTTGTTCATAATTGGGTCTTACTGGTGCAGTGCAAATTGTAAATTGTATCCTGTGAATTCCCCATCAGAGGCAGGAAGCAACAGAGCCTTTCCTTCTTGCACCTCATCTACACAGAAGCAGAAGAGGAATTATCTCAACGACAAGAGTACATTCTGAAGTTGCTGAAAAATCTGATGTTTTCTGATAGGTCTGAGACTTGGAATCTAAATACTAAAAAGTCAGTATTTTCATCTCATCATATTTTCACCTCTACCTCCTGCACTCTTGTGCAAGCAGTCCTCACCCTGTGTCTTCACGACTGCGGTTGCCTCCTTTTCCTGGCTTGCGCAGAGGAAATCCTGTTACGACATAGTCGATCCATGGCGCTGCTGCAAAAGCCACCTCTTAGCCTGCCACTTCATCTGCATCTCCCCTCTTTGTCAGTCCTTCTGCTGCTCCCTCATTCCCCTGCATCCAACATGTCAGCCTGTGCTCTCAGCATCTTTCTCCCTCAAGCATCATCTCTGCTTTTCTCCCAGCTCCACCTTGTGCTTACTTGTACATTCATATAGGCACTTTGTCCATCATTCCTTGAATTTCCTTGAAATGTCCCAGCACATTTGCTTTGGTTTGATGCCTTCAGCAGCTGTATGGTGAGATACTAAGACAAGCCCTCACCTGTGCTGTCACCATCCCTGCCACTGGAACTACTCTTGCTCTGGATTGGAGCACAACAGTGTCCTCTAAACCTAGGACATCTGAGAGGCAGTTGTTGAACAGATCACTCTAGCACCAGCAGAAACTCTCCTTCCACAGCCTACATTATTCTCACTTGCTCTTATTTGGCATTTCAGGTGCAACCCTGCCCCCTTATGCTTGCACAGCACAGCGTGGCTCGCTGCAGCTCCCTTTGCAATCATCTTGTCTCTTTGCCTAAGTTGTTGCAGGCTGTTTTGCAAACAGGGACTATATGTGAATATTAGGCACACAAATATGCCATGATTTCTATATCAGGGGAGGGCATGTATGCAGGCTGTGTTGCTAAACTAAGGAATGGTGAGGATAGGGATCTTCTGTTACAGCAGTGAGGGGAAACAGAGAATCAAAGGAGAAGGATGTTTTCTTACTTTTCTTAGTAAAGCATAGGGTACCCCAAGTCAGGAAGCAGAGTTACAGTGAATGGAGTTACTGGGATAGCACATCTGTGCCTAAAACTTCCTTGATATTTAAGTGTATAGACATTTGAGTGCAGTTGATACTGAATCTGCATTTTTTTTGGAGAGAAAAAGCTGAAAATTATGCATTAACAGAAATTTCTGTTGAACCAAGTGTAAGAAAAACTGTGTCCTAGCTTTATATTGTGACAAAGTTCCCAAGAAGGTTGAAATGAAATCTGCTTGACATTTTTGGGTGTGATACGGATTTATAAAATTTGTGATTTATAAAATGTGTGATTTATACCTGTCGTTTTTATAAAATATATTCAAATCAGTATATCAGCTGAATTCTGCAATAGAAAGGTGTCTTACTGTTACAAACTGTACTTCCTGGGTCGCAGCTTCGCTAGTTAAGGACCAATAACCCCACTGACTAGCAACGTTAAAGGGCACTTACTGTTCAGCAAAGCTCCTTGCTGCCTGCCCAGAATTCTCCGGAGACAGGAGTGGATGTGCCCGCATGCAGTGTGGAGATGAGGGCTCTCAGGTACACTCGTGCGTGCAGCCACGGCACCAGCATTGGCCAGGAGGATGTGCTGCAGCACTGACAGAGACAATAGAAGCCTCAAGTCCATTCAGTTCCAGATTTAGCCACACTTTGTCCTAAAACTGCATTCCTTGTAGATTAAGGAAATGGGTATGATATTTTTGAGAGGTTTTTCCCCCTCTGCCTGGAGGTGAACCTGAGTCTCAGCACTGCAAGCTTTTGGTTTCACACGAGTGTGATGGAAAATGAAGGCAAGCTGTGATAACAAGGGTTGCTTGCCCTGGAGCTTGGTATTTTATCTAGTATGTTTTGGTCTGAATAAACAATGTGCAGGAGCTGAAGCACCATGAGAAGTGTGATGGCTTCAGAAAAGGTGAAGACAGTGCACAGCCCTCCACTGCACTGGTCACTTGGCCTCAGCTGTGGAGTCCAGTGCTGCTCTGCCTGTGTCAAATAAAAGAGGTGGTTATTGGGAGCCCATGTGAGGAGTCAGGCATGAAGTAGCAAAGCTTAACTAACTTTTGTTTATTCTGAGATTAATTACATCACTGCTATGCCACACACATATGCTGGATGGAATCTCCTGAGAGGCTTATCAGTTGGTGGGATGCTCCACACAGCCTTCGGAAAGAAGAGGTAGCAGGAATGGGAGACTCAACCATGAAAGAAGGCAACAAGGCAGAAGCAGTTGAAATATTCTCATATACTTGTTCTACTGAGGAAAATGGACTTTAATGGAATTTTCATTTCTCATTAAGCAGCCATTCCACACTACACTAAATTTTCTGCTCGAACAAAACTTCCAAATCAGATGTTACAAGAAATCAGAGAAGAAGTCATTACACAAAATACAGAAGTTAAGGATTCCTGACACCTGCTGGTTTTTCCTCTTCCCTAGCTAACATTGCCCTGGACCTCAATTCCAGCTGGGATCTGTCACTCTGACAGTGACACCTTAGTGGCTGTTTTTTACTGTAGAAGTCAATTACAAAGATTTAAAGCTATAATGGGCAACCAGATGGCTGTGTGAACCTTCATATCTTCTCTGCCTGATCACCCACTGTCATTAAACTTTAGGAGCTCAAATCTGTTTAAGGTTTCTGCCTGGGTTGAATTTGGCTGAGAGTGGCAAAAAAAGTTATTCAGAGTGGCAATAAGGGGAATAAATTTGGTACTGGACACCAAGAAATCAAATACAACCCATCCCTATGGTCAGCAAAGAGTAGGCTTTTGAGTTTTGGGTGGGTTTTTTCAGCAACCTGTATTTTTTCACAGAAAATTTTCAAAAGAGAATATTTTTAACAAACCAGCACAGGAAGGACTCTGATTTCCTTGGTGACTGTATCCTTTGGGTGAGATTCAGATTGATTGTCTCATAGGAGGCTAGACCAGGAGGGCCCCATTTCTCTAAGATCTCAGAGGCATGGCAGTGAGACTCGTTAACCCTCCCCACATCTTGAGAGATACAAGGAACAGATAGATCCCTACTCCTTGCACATCTTACTGGCACAGTGAATGAATACACTGAGCCAAATCCTTCTGCAGGCTACTGCTGCAGTTGAAAAATAGCTGTGAGAGGCAGAAGAGTGGTGCAAGAGGATGAAAGACGGTGGGATACAACTGTGTATGACAAGGAGTCTTCTGAAGATAAGGTTGTTGATGTTGTGGTCCAAGAATTTCTTTGTTCTTCAGAGGTAATTAAAAGCTCTGCCCTCCCCGCCTCACTGTGTACACTTGCCATTTGAATATGAATGCCTGCACTTAGGAAGCCTCGAGGATGTCTTGTGTGTTTCACTTCGTGTTTAATCAGCCCAAGATTTGGTAGGCTCTGGTCCCCTTGCCTTGCTGGAGATTGTGGCACTGTTGTATTGAATGAGGGGATAAATGGGCTAAAGCTGTGCTCTGAGTATCTGGGGGAAGATGGACTAACAAAGATTCTACCAAGAAAAAAGAACAAAATACTATGTATTTGCCTTGGTTGAAGATACAGCCCTCTTGCAGAGATCTATGCCTCTTACCACCTGGAAAGAAAGAAAGGGGAGGAAAAGGATCTCTGCTACAAGCAGACAAAACTGAGGGGCATAGGGTAGAGCTCTTGGCCATGTGAGCCATACTTGCCAGAGAAAATGCATACAGGGGCTGCTGTACCCCCTCTCCATCCTGTACCACACCTGCCTCAGCCTCAGAAGCAGTTCTGGGCAAGGTGACAAGGGTGCACACCCTCACATCCAGTGTTATGTGCTGGGCCCCTCTCTGGGGCAGCTGGCTTTGGGGATCACCTACAGCCTCCTACGTCTCCTTCACAAAGAGATGGTCAAGAAGCCGTCTGACTCCCTTTGGTGGAACATGTTATCAAAACATTTGGATTTCAACAATACTGTCTTTTAACAGCTGCACTAGACAATTTTCTTTATTGAACTTGGAGAGGCTTAAACCAGAAGTGATTCAGTGACTGAAGGGATGAAAGCAGCACAACAATGCATCAACATCCATCCCCAGAGATCTGCTTCTCTAACACAGTCAAACCAAATGTGCTGATGGGGCAGAACTCTAAGATGTACAATGATTGTGAAAGTGTCTTCTGTCTCCCAGAGGGGAAAATCTGTTTGAGTGTGGCCCCTCTTTTGCTTTAATCTGTATCATTTGGGATTGTTACTTCAAACACAAGAAATTTAATTTACATTATTAAAAGCAATTCAGGGGCTATGTTTTAATTTTAGGTATTGAATGCATGTAGCACACAAAATTATTCTAGCTATTCTTGTGCATATAACATATTCAGTTTGGATATTTCAAGATGTGAAAATTCAAACTGCAGATAGTCAGAAATAAAGAGAATTAATAAATAATAGTGTGTAATCCAAAAGACCTGATTCCTGGCAGGAGTCTTAAGGGTATAATGTGAAATGAATTGGAGAGCAGATACAGTGCTCTAGTGCTTAAAAAAGTGCCAGGGGATAGATGTCTGTCTTGGTCCTGGAGCACACTGCAGAACAAGAGAAAGGTGTTATCAAAGCCTGTCTGTAAAGCAGAGTTCAGGATCATGGTTTTCATGCTGTACATGTTGTGCTGTAACTGGGCAGCAGAAGGATATTGTTAGCAGGAATAAAACACAAGCCAGGATTCCAGTTGGTTTGGTTATTTTTTCTGAAATTGCTGCCAGTAAGAGCAGTCAAAATTCAGACAAGGGCTGAATTTTATTATTATTTTAGTTGTTATTAAATTCTTCCACTTTTATTTGCTTTATTATAGGGTCTTTTCTCAGCATGCAGTCTCTTTATATTTGGGTGTGATCACCAACCACATCCTCTGCACTGGACATTTGGCTTCTCTTTCCATATCTTCTTCCTGCTTGTAAGTATTTTATTCTTTCTCTTTGCTCATTTTTCTTTTACTTTTAAAGACCAGATTTAACTCATGGGTTCTGGGTCTGATCCCAGGTCACAATGTCTTTGATTTACATTAATATAAATGACTCTATAATCCGCAGATCCATGGAAATGTAAATTAGAGAATCATTGGAGCCTATCTGAATTAAACTAAGTATCCTTATGGCTCAGAGTGTTTCCTTTTTCCAGCCCCACACAAACCCCCAAACAAAATGTAACTTGATTGTAACCTGTAACCAAGCCATCTGGGCACTTGTCTTCTTAGATTTTCAAAGACATAAATTTAAATAATATTAAATCATAATTAAAAATGAAATTAGATCATAAATTAAAAGGAAAACTTTGCTTGTGGCAGGAAATAGTTTTTCTTTTCCTTCTGTGCTCTATTTTATTGAGTCAGTTGGCAATTGATCCTGTTTCCCAGGCAGTGTGGAAAAGGGATTCTCTGGTCTTAGAAGGTCCACCTGTAATAGAAAAAAGCATCCTACTTACTTGTGGTCTTTAATTGCCAAAGGCACGTATCTGAGAAGAAGCATTAACAATCATATTCTTGTTAATCTCCAAGCTAGAAGTCATTCTTTGCCTTTCCTACCTAAATTTTCAATGGAAAAAAATGTTGCTCATATCTTTTTTTCTGTCTAGAGCTACTGTCTTATTTAGTTGCATGATGTTAAACTGCTACACTTTCCCAGTCTAGAGCATATTGTCTTTCAAGGCTGAAGTGTTCCTGGTATATCAAATTCATTCAGTCCTTTAGTATGAGCATGCAAACATGTTTTTATTGGCATTAAATATTTCGTGTTACATGTTTGCTCAAAGGGAAATATTGGTAACATAGGAAGAAAATAAATGTAGAAAATGAAGGCAGTGAGGGGGAAGATGAAAGAATTAAACCCGGAGTCCCTGGCCTTCATACATATATAAACCTAGTGAAAACTTGCTGCCAGCTTTTGGAACCAATCACTGTGATAGCAGAACGTGGGAAGGGGCAACACATTTTTAGGGATGAGTAAGTCTTATCTTAGAATTGGCATCATCATATCACCTAGGAACCTGCACAATCTTCCTCCTGCTCTTCGTGCCCTGTTACAGCATATTGAAGTTTGGCCAGAGGAGGGACCTCTCTGTTGTAACTATGCTAAAGGCAAATTACGATCTCATCTGTTTGGAGATGTTTACAATAAGGGCTTTCTAGGATACCTTCTACCTGTAAAGAAACAGTTCACAGGAGATTGTGACAAAAGTGTTAATTTATGTGATATACAAATGCTGATTTTTTTTTTGTGTCAGTTTGTCTCTCTGCTTAAACATTTTGAAGACACTGAAACAACCAAGATATTTCTCAGCTTGTAGTCATAAAAATACAGGAAGGACCAAGAAAACTAAGTACTTTTCTGTGTCTGATAAACTCACAAGAAATTGAGTCTACTAGACTTACCTTTGCTGCCTGTTCCTCAGTTTTTAGGGTTTCAGTGGTGTGAGTGTGTGCCATTAAATTATATCTGACTGAGCCTGGAGAAGTAGAGTTGTTGCATCAAGATATATGAAGAAATACAATACAAACAGTAAAGCATTTACGACATTGGGACTATGAAAAAGCTCTGTTCATGCTGTCCTGCAGAGGCTCATTTAATACTCATTTATTCTGAACTGGGAGATGGCTACTGTCTTAGCAGTGCTAAAGATTAAATTACATATAATTTGGCACTCAGGGCATATGCTAATTGTGAGGCCTCTGCTCCTGACCACATTTGCATTTCCATACAAAATGGATTTTCTGGCAGGTACCATCACATATGCAATAGTGGCTAGCTTTGGCATGGCTGCCCAGGCATGGAACTGCTGGTACCTGCAGCTGGCCTCTTACTCAGTGATGCCTTGCCTGATCCCTCACCTGCTCAGTTTGCCCTTCTTCTGGTGAATGCCACCTTGCCCATCTCCTACTTACCACAGGACAAAAGGAAATATGAAAAAAAACTCCAACTGAGCCCGCCTGGAGTAAGAGTGGTTGTCCTGGTTGTCCTCATCTGTGAAAGGTATTTATACCAAGGACATGAATGAAGAAACAATGCACAGCTGGGAGAATATGGCTAAATAGTGGCTCTGATTGAAAAGTCAGGATGTACAAATGACACCATGTATCTAGGAGAGCCTTTCCTTTTGTGCCAACGCTCATAATTGAGGACTAGAGTGGCAGAACAAGGTTTTGTTCTCTTGTACATCTAAAACTAGCAGAGTGTAGAGGTAGACTCTGTGCCTTCTTGGACCAGTGAATTGTTTTACTGAAATATGTGACTCTTCTAGGCAGATTGTCCATCAGAGCAGCAAGGCTGTGTAACAGTGGAGCAATAACAGCAGGAAAGTTCAGCCATAGTCAGAAAGGCAGAGTATGATCTGGGACTTACAGCAGTGAGGCTGGACTGGAGCACTCAGGGAGCCTCCTCAAGTCACACAACCCTGTCCTGGCATTGCAGAGGTGCCTCTGACAAAGTAATTCAGATCCAGCTACTCCATGAAACCTGAGTCCCCCTGCAGACAGGTGCCAGTTCTGCTGTCCCAGGAGTTTTCAAGAGTGGTTAATTGGAAACCCACCTCCTGTCAGACAGAGTTCTCCTACAGTCATTCAGGAACAATACTTGCAATTCATTCTTTATCTTAAAACAACTCAACTTTCCAAAAACAGATGAGGGAAAGGTAGGGACCACTACAGAATGTGAAATCTTTGTCTCCATGGTTCATTTCCTGGGTCAGTTTACAGCCCTCAGAAAGACAACATGTTTATTTCAGTTTACCAGCTTTGCCATTATACTTTGAAGTCAGTGACAAAATTCCCAATAATTTTTGGGACTAGGTTTGGGCTAAATGTTATGTTATGTTGTATTTAGTTTTCAGAAATCCAAAAAAACGCCAACTACCTAACAAGAAGGTGAAGCTGCCATCTGGCATTCTGAGAGTTATTTCTTCAGGAGGATCAGGGCAAGAGAAACAAACAGTTCATGGCACTTATCATCTTATCCCAGCAGAAGCAGGAGCCTGAGCTGAAGTGGTAGCTGTGGTGCACTGAATGGAACTACTCATGACTTCATTTGGAATCAGAGATTACAGTGCCTCTAATCTCACTACAAAATACTCATTTAGAAATAGCCCGGGTGATGTTGTAAGACTTATAAAAGCTCTGATTTAGCAAAACATCACATGTCTGCTTAACTGAGGTTCTGATTAGTCCTGTTTAATACTATAAATTTTCCACTAACTTCAAAAAAGTCCCAAAAAATCCCAGAGTTATTCCTTGTACCAGGGTCAAGTGCTAGTAGTAAAAACAGAATGTAGTAGATTTCAAATTTGTGAAAAATTTAAAGGCTTTCAACTTCTTCCGTGTTAAAGAAATCATGTGAATTAATTCCTTAAGTTATTATAGAGCAATTCAATGAATAATGGATCTAATTTTCATTATGACATGTAATTAAGAATAAACATCTTCTATATCAAAGCCTATCTTTTAAAAAGGATAAATTAGCTATAACACACGTAGCTATTTCCAGAACATGAAATGAACACATATTGTTGCATTAGTTAATTTTATATCACCAAATTAAAGACAGTTCAAAAGGAGTATAATCTCATAAGGTTCTCTCTTTGTTCAGTCTGTTGTGACTTATTTCAGGAGGTACAACAAATACAGTTTCCTATGAAGCTAAATACAATTAGGGTGATAAAATGATTTTAGTTCAGTATATTTTATGCATCACTATGAGTTATATACCACAATGGTAAGAATATTTTTATCTGGTATTTGCAGATGCAGTTTTGTGCTCCTGCATATCTTGCAGGCTGTTGCGATGCTTGATTGAGACCACCAAAAACCCCACTATAAAACAGCAATAAACAATAAAACAGCATTTGGAATGTAACATTTTGTCCATAGCCCTTAGATAGTCCTCTCATGCTTGCTGGGCTGGCAGGGCTGGCCATTCCTTGGGACTTTGCTTGTAGGTGTCAGAAGGTGAAATATGCCTGCCTTCGAGATCTCCATGGCAGAATTACAGCAAGGTACATTTTTATATTTGAAACCATTCAAAACAGTTCATAAATACACAGCAAGAAAGCAAGTCTGGAAGATTTTCTAATTCTGGGTACCTCTGGCAAATCCCTGTGGAGTAAGTAGGTAATGGATTCATCATTGACTGTGATGTGGAGTGGCTTTGCTCATCTAGGTTGAAAAGCTGAAGTCTTGAGAGGGAGTTTAATTACTTGACTAGATTTTTTTATCACAAGATAAATTGGATTCCGGTATCTCTGTCCCATATAAAGTACATTTTTGATTGTGCTGTTCTGCAATTAAGCAACTCATGGCTGGGAAGAGTCAATCCATCAGGATTCAGTAGGATTTCTCCTAATCTCCGCATTTTGGAAAATTGAGATAAAAAGATAATTGCTAGTTAATTCTTTAAGAATTGCATCTTCGAGCTAAGAAATGTAACTCTTAAGACCTACATTATATCAGGTGAACATTATCTCATTATCTGCTAGTAAACTAACCTTGTTGTTTTTTTTTTTTTTCCCTTTCAGTTCTGAAGGATAAAATATTAAATTGTTCTGGGCTTGAGGAGTAAAGGATAAATTCATTCACTGGCTGACTTGTCATCTCACCGTTGTGATGGAAAAATGTTCGCTTAAAATAAACCCTTTTCATGCCACTAAAACTGCCTTCAAATACAAGATTTGTTGTGATTTTTAAAACACAAACCCAGTAATGTCAGAACCTGACCCTTCGTCTGGATTTGTGGGAAACATGGAAAATGGGACTTTCCTGGAGCTGTATCCCACATCCCTTTCAACTTCAGTGGATTCATCACCTGGCCGTTTATCCAACGTCTATGTCTATGTTTCTATATTCCTTAGTCTCTTAGCTTTTCTCCTTTTGCTACTGATCATTGCACTTCAGAGGCTAAAAAACATAATTTCTTCCAGTTCCTCCTATCCTGAATACAATAGTGATGCTGGAAGTTCGTTCACTAATTTAGAGGTTTGCAGTATTTCTTCCCAGCGCTCTGCTCTCTCAAACCTGTCTTCATGAAAGCAAATGAAAGGAAACACACGGGGAATGGAAGAGCTTTGTCTAGTTTGTAGGGGAAGTAGTGCATGTAACATTTGCCTTAGAAGACTATTATCAAGAGGTGTTTTTAAAAGTTTTCTTATTTTTTCCCCTTTTCTTTTCTAGTTTTCATTTCCCCTTTAACTAATTTTCATTTTGAACAATGGATAATGAATGATACCTGACCATCATTTCTTGCCTGTAATAGTGATGCTGTCTCTTTCTCACACATAGGTGGTGTTCATTAAGAGTATTCCTGCCAAATTGTAACACAGTTCTAACTGGATGTGTCATTTTTCTGCTATAACTGTGACCCCTTCCCTAGTCTTGTGCCAGCAATATGTTGACTATTTTTCTTTTCCTTTTTTAATTATATAAGGACTTCTGGATGAAATCCCTCTTGCAAAAGTACAAAATTCTGCTTAAATTATAAATATTGGGACAATTTATAGTTGTTGAAAATGTTTCATTTCTTTTTAGTTTTCCATCTTTTTCAGTGTTTATTGATGTTTATAAAACACAACTAATTCTTGAAGAATGCTGCTTTTGTTTTTTTGTACTCCCAAGTCATTCTGTATAAAGTCTGTATTTCAGTTTTTGTCTCTTTGGTTAACTTAGTAAAGCAACTACAATAACAATGCTCACAGTTGAATGTGTGGAGGTATTTTTGGACCCTGTTGCATCTCATTATCTCATTTGCCTAATGACCTGTTCCTCCAGAGGGCAGCTTTTGCTGCTGAATCATAAATACCACACAACTCGTTTTCATTCTTCACAGATACTACAGCTTATTCTTACTGGATACCAGGACAAACTAGTGGTTTCTTGTAAAAGGCCTGAATTTAACAAATACAAGTAGCAAGTGAAGAGCTCCTAAACTGTCCTTTAGGCCCATGATGTTTGTATTCACATGAGGGCCAGCAGGGACAGAAGTTGCTTGTACTGGCGAGGACTTTCTGGGCCAGCCTTTGTCCTGTGATTTCAGAAATGTGCACTGGGTGGAGGGGGGCACACAGGGATCTGCACAATGGCCAGAGCTCTGACCTGAAGCAAGTGCAAAGTGTACCTGCAGAGGGTAGGAAAGGATGGGAAGGATAAATGGCAGTGGCTCTGCCACTTTTCCCCATCAGCATAAGAGCAGGCCAACAAGAGGAAAAGAGAAATGGATTCACAATCTCACTCCTCTTTGCCATGCCATTTTCTGGGTTATTTCCCCTGCTCAAAGTGTAACATGTCATTCCATTTCTGCAGTAAAATAATGAACAGCTTTGTGAACTGGATCCTGTGGTCAGCTGGGCTTTAAATCAAGCCAAACATTCAAATTAGTGATTTGAAGTGCCAAGTGTGACCTACTAGAACTGCAACCCTCAGACTGGTGCAGTGCCTTGTTGTCCTTACTGCACTGTGTGAGCACAGTTCCATCCTGCCACCCAGCCCATGGAAATTTTGTGCTCATGGCTGAATCCAAGTCACTGGAGAGACCTAAGAAAGGTATGGTATTGTCACTGCATTTTCTGTTACTGACAAAACACAGGTGTAACTCTGGGAGATGGGATTATCTCAGCAGGAGCAGCTGCTCTCCCCTCACATGGCACCACTGCCCAGCAGGCCAAGGGCTTATGGAACACTTCCCAAACACATTTATACCTCTTGCCGAGCTGTCCATGCATTTGTAAACAAGACAGACTCTGCCATTAACTACATAGGCTTTAAAATACAAATTTGGAAAGTCTGGTTTAAATATAATCATTAAAAATGCAGCTGCTGTTGCCAAACAATACAGATGATGCTGGAGTTGGTGGTTTTAGATTTTAAAAGTGGACATGCATTATGGTAATTGGTAATGACTTATGGTGTTGATTAGTTCCTTAGAGAGTCCAAAGAACTTGCTGACAAAGAATGTAAGCCTGCAGATTCCCTGAGCCAAACTGGTTTGATGGATATATTTACAGCTTGGAATATTCTATTCATCTAGACAAAAGTTTATTGTATGTCTCTTTTTATTGTATTTGACAATTGGCATTGGAAACATAGGTAGTTGCTTAAAAGGGATCAGGAAGCATTATTTCCCCTCTGAAATATCTTTGAAATCCAAAACCTGTTACAGAATGTATTTGTATGTTGACTGCTAGATAGAAATAAATGAATTGTAAATCAAGACAGAGCAACTTTTTTACTATCTTCCCTTACTGACAAAGTTGTAAATTTGTTGCTTCCTTTGCTGCAAATGGAGGAATTTAATCAAAACCAGAGATGAGACCACAGGTCGAGATGGGTGTTTGTTCCCAGCAGTGTGTTTATACTTGCAGATATAGACACATTTAATATTAAAATATAAACTGTTGAAACCCCACTGGCTGTGTTTAATGAGCTGTTGTCAAACTTCACCAGAACAGAAAGAATTTTTCCAACTGCAAAAAATAGCAAAGATAACTGAAACCACACATTTGATTTTGCTTTGTATTTTACTAGATGTTATTGATTTTTTTCCACTCGGCAGTGACATACAGGATTGTATAGTCATCATGATTTCAGCTGAGTTGCATCTGTTCTCTCAGGACAGATTTAAATAAAAACAAGTAGGTTCCAACAAAAGAGCATTAGGAGAAACCACGGGAGAAAAGCACAATGGCATTGTTGACAATTCCTAAGTACCAGTTCTTCAAGAAAAAAAAAGAAAAGAGGAAGAAGAAAAGAAATCCACCCGAGAATCTGAGCCTAAGTTAACCTGAGAACACTGGAACAGACTTCCTAGAGAGGTGGTGGATACCCCAAATTTGTCAGTGTTTAAAAAGCACTTGGACAATGCCGTTATCAACATGCTTTAGCTTTTGGTCACCCCAGAGTGGTCAGACAGTTAGACTAGATGATCACTGTGGATACCTTCCAGCTGCAAATATTCTACTATTCTATTCCAACCAGATACAGGGATATTTTTTGCTGTGTCCTGTTCTGGGTTCCCAGGAGAAGAGAGAGAGATGTGGAGATACTGCACTGAGCCCAGCTCAGAGCTGCTGAGATGATTAAGGGATTGGAGCATCTCCCACATGAGGAGAGGCTGAGAGAGCTGGGACTGTTTAGCCTATAGAAGGCTCTGAAGGATCTCATCAATGTATAAAAATACCTTATGGGAAGAAGGAAGAGGGAGCCGAGGCCTTCCCAGTTGTGTCCACAACAGGACAAGAGGCCAAACTGAAACACATGAAATTCCACAAGAAAATAGATTATTGAGGGGGTAGTCACACACTGGCACAGGTTGTCCAGAGAGGCTGCAGTGCTTCCCCGTGTTGACCTGCTTGCAGCTGACCCTGCTTTGCACTGGATCCAGCAATCCTCAGGCAGCTCCCTTCATGTCAGTGCAAAAACTCAAAGGCTTCTGGCTCACTGCCTCCTCCTCATGTGTGTTCTCATCCCTAGAGCTGAGTAAGCAGTATCTTTACTGGGAGGTAAATAGTTCAATAATTTGTTGCTGAAGAGCTGCTCAGCTCCCCTTCCTCCCTGCAGCCACATACTTTTACTCCGCTGCCTTTTTGTGGCGTGGGTTCGCATTTCACTGTTAGCTTTTTCCCTGAGCTGTTTTCGGTTTTTCCTGAGACCTCTAGCTCAAACATTGCCATTAACTTTGTTAAGATATGGCATCAAGTAGTTGCAAAGTATACCTGGAAATCTATAGAAAAAAAAATATAAATAAAACAAGGATGAGGAAAGAACTGAAGAAGTTTCTGGAAAACAGAAAAATTATTTTGCTTTACTTCACCAAATACGGTCCATTCGAGCATATTTAATCAGAGTACCTGCTGAAAACTGTAGCAGCATCTATATCTAACAGTCTCTTGCACTTTTGGCCACCTTAGCTGTACTGTCAATTTAACCCATTAGATTTATCTGCCATGAAGATTACCACATTATTCCCATCCTGAAACAGTGTCATGCTTTTCACTTAGCAACTCTTCAGCTCCATGGAGAGTTTATTCCACTGAAATAATTTTCTGTATTCAGCCCTTCTCTGCCAGCTCACCTGAAAGGTTTGTCTCTGTAAGCTGAAATTCTTGTCTGGATTTCCAACAAAAGTCTTTTACCCTGGGAGCAAGTGTTACTGCTCTCCTGTGCAGCTTGCTTGCCTTCCCCTCACTGTTTAGCCCCATGGTACTCCAGCAAGGCTGAATCTCCAAGGAACAGCATGTCCCACTGAATTTGAGGTTTTTTTTCCTTTTCTTCGGTGAGAGCCCTAACAAAGATACCTGCGTGGGAAGATTATTTACGAGGTCTACATACTTCCCATTCTTCTTGCTAGTCCTGTTTTCACTGCATCTGCTTCGGCTGTCCAAGGAGAGTTGGTGAGTTCCAGCCCAGCTGCTCCCAGCTCCGTGACCCTTTCACATCTGCTGCCCTCCGCAGGCTCCCAAAGACAACAAGGGCCCCACGCCGGGGCTACAGTGGATGATTACACACCCCAAATGCAAGGCTTTTTTTTTTTTTTTTTTTTTTTTAATTCCAAGGAAAGTGGGCTTGCTCTTGCTTGGAGCAGCCCTCGAGCTGCTTTACACCTCAGTGATGCCGGGCAGTTCCATGTGCCAGTGGGACACAGCCCTGTGCTCCACAAAGCCCCTGGCTCGCTCACACTGCCCAAACTGTCCAACAGGGGCTTGGCCAAGGTCACTTTCCTGATGCTAGATACAGGTGTTTTCCCAGTTCCTCCCAGCACTGGGCTTTGAAGATAAAAGCAGCATCCACCTCCTGTGTACCCCCTTCCAAGGGCAGGTAGGCCCATTGGTGTGATCATGATAATCACAGTGAGGACCAGGTGAGTTGAGCTGTTTTTCACTTCTGTTTTCTTTGGTTTGGATCAGTGGGAGCTGATCGCCCTCTGAAGACCTGAAAATGGCTGGTGGCTCAGAGGCTATCAACGATAGAATCTCCAGGTGCCTTCTGAAAGTTGGACTGGCTCCTTGGCACAGTTTCACTTCACCTTCTGTGCCACTGTGACAGCAGCAGAGTGGCTGCATTTGTTTCAGCACCAAAGTTACAATTTTAATATAATAAATGTCTTTAAACAGCTTCAGTTAAAAATCAGAAGCAGAAGAGTAAACTTTTTAAAAGTATAATCTAATGTATAGCTTTTTACAAACAGGATTTTTCCTTTGTAAGTTTATATAGTTTTCCTTTGTAAGTTTATATACTTCATAAAAATATATATTTCTAAAGAGAAAAGCTATATGATTGAAATGGAGCATTTTATGCCAGCTGTGCTGACATAATTATTTTTGCCCACAGATTTTTTTTAGGTAAGACATTCTACTGTTTAAGGGGACAAAAAATTACTCTATCCAAATATTTCTCTCCTCAATAACAAGTGTAGGTGTCTGTCAGGGCATTTTTTGCCACACATATTTACTTAAGAAGCTGCACTTCTAACACTGAATGCTGATCTGGTCATACAGACCTGGTCCCAGAGTACAGTTACATTTCTCTTTTTTGTTTGTTTGTTACAGAGTGTTGTTGAATAAATACAAGATGGAGACTAAGTGCCCTCACTGCTCCTTCAGCACAGGGATCAGCTTGTCATTTGTTTTAGAATATTAGCCAAAACCATACATCATTTGCATGGCTTTTTCTTGAGCTGGGTCTCAGCAGTTGCTGACAGGTAAGAAATTAGTGTAAAGGACATATTTATGATGGAGATTCCCTATGTAGTTCATTCAGGGCAAATCCTGCTCCAGCTCCCTGGATGCTGCTACACATCTGGGAACTGTATTCTGGGGGATTTCTGCCAAGGTACCCTCCCTTTTTCCAAACAACTTCATCAGGATGCAGAAGGTGAAACTCATTAAACTAGAACAAGCTAAAACACCTTCCAGGAAAAAGGAATGATGATACAAAGGCATCCTAGCAAGAACAGAAATATGTCAGGGATTAAAATGAAATACATCCTGAAAAAACATACAAATGGATGTGTCTGGGGCAGGGGTAAGCTCGGAAAGGACTATGCTGGCTGGGGAAGCAAGGAGCAGCAGTGACAGAAGAGCATCTTCTCCTGAGAGGTGTGATGAATTAGGCACAAGTAGGCAACATTGCAGCAAAAAGGTAAATAAGGCTGCCATCCCTCACAAGACACATGCTCCCTTTTTCTCCCGTCCTCAGTGCCACTGTCAGGGACCCCACAGGGACAGCTACTGGGCAGGGGGAAAACCAGGTTCACATCTGGGCAAATAACTTCACTGGCCCATACATGGGAAGTTCCTCCCTAGCCCCAGTCACAAACTCCCCTCCTGCTGCAGCTCTGCCTGCTCCTGAATCCCTTGCCTCTGGAAAAGTATTTTCTGCCCAGGGCATATGAGAGGCCTATTTTTTACCATACACCAGTGCTTTCTTTGCTCTTTTTTTTTTTTTGCATCTGAAGGCTCCGAACGATTGCCAAATAAATTGCACTTCATCTGGGATATCACACAAGTCTCTCCCAAGCTGCCATGGTGCCTCTCTGCACAGCCTGGGCTGCTGGGCAGGAGCTGGACAGGTACCACATCAGCTGGAGACACTGAGCTGGTGTTTCCTGTCCTGCCACCTGTCAGTGCTCCAGCTCTCCTGCTACACAGCACACTTCAGCACATGTGGAACTAACTGCTCTTCAAAAACTTCTCTTTACATGTCCAGAGAGGGCTTTTCAATGAGAAATGCCTCTATCCTCACAGTAATTTTGTATGGTGTTGTAACATTGCTGGAAAACCCATAGGAGTGTACCCAGTTTCCACAGCAAGGAGTCTGAAGAATGACTAATGCACATTTTCAGTAGTTTCTTTAAAACAGAAGCTGCTTCATGGTTTTCAGTTTCCATTCATGCTTTGAGGTTGGCTTTATTCAGAAATTAACTTCTGAGTCAACATGTCACTATATCTCTGCAGGAATAATTTTCCTTCACTAACATTTCTATACTAGAGAACCTCGCAAATACACTATTTCAGATTATGGTCCTATGTTATAGTCCTGAAGAAATGTCTAAATTTGCCATTTCAGCCATCACTATGATGACAAGTGCTTGTAGGGCAAAAGGGTAACCCTAATATCTGCTCCTAACAGTGAGTTAAAGGCTGAGTTAGATCTGCCAGACAATTCTGTTAGACCCAGGTGGTCCAGATTTCGTGGTGTTTGTTGTAAGACACTGTTGGTCCTGCTGGTGTCAAGTGAAGGGCAAGTCTGAGCTTCACGGTGGGTGAAGTGAGATCCTGTGGTCCCATCCTGCCCCAGAAAGGGTATAGAGTACACACATTCCCTGCCACATTGTCCCTCTTCATCTGCTCTTGCATGGGCTCGTGGCCCAGGGAGAATCTGGAAGGACCATGCCCAGATAAATGTGTGTATTGAAAAGGGACCCTGCAGCCCTATGCCACATACAAAAAAAAAAAACTTCCAGGAAAAAAACTCTCGATGAAAGTTTTATAAATTTATTACAAAACATTGTAGTTAATTTTGAAAGTAAAGAAGATTGTACTGACAGGTTTATAATTGCTTAGATCTACTGAGAATTCAGAACAAGTCATGTTGTTTGACCAAAGGCACTTTCTGGTGTCTAACTCATCAGTATTCATTCAGTGGAACTAGAGCTTGCTGTGATTAAAAAAAATATCAGATACTGTAACTTGAACTTTGGCAAGATCAAAAGCAATTAGTTGGGTACTAGAATCAGAGTGCTTTCAGCTGAAGTGGAAGAGAAGGAAGCAAAAAAAAAAACTTTGCATGATTTTGCATTACAGAAAATTATAATTTTAATGCTCGATTATAATGCTGTAATAAAAGGGTTGTTGCAGAGGGAAAAAGAAAGTGGGAAAATCAGGAAGAAAAACTGACCTTTGCTCAGCTTGGATGCTCCTATCCTTTGTCATCTGGATTTGTTCAGTGGTTATGAAAAAGGCAGAACTCTGCTGTTGCTCCCTCCTGCACCCTAGTCCATCTGACTAGCTGTCCTCTTAAAGTAATGCTGCTGGGATGATTTTCTGGGATGCTCTTTGGTTTCCTTCCCCAAAAACGGATCCCAGCAGAGGGAAACGTGAAGAGCAAAAACCAAGAGAGTTTTAATCAGAATACAATTGGATATATAAATAAATAGGTATACAAATAAATAAGTAGAATAAGCAAAAGGAGTTGAAAATAGTGTAGCTAGAACTGAACTGAATTTGCACCTCTTCTTTCTATCTTAGGAAAAAAAAGCTTGGAGAAAAACAACAGGAAAAAATAGTTATGCTTTGAGGCAAACCACCCACCAATGGTTTCCTATTTACAACTAGAAACCCGCCATGCAAAATAGATAAATGGAAGGGTAATTAGGAAAATGGATATGATTAAATGTTTGGGGAGCATGGTATCTTCCTGCACATGTGTGTTCAGCTCCTGCAGGAAATGAGCCGGAGAAGACAGTGAAATAGAGCCATCTCTGCAGACAAGGAAAAATGGGCAGGTGGGCTCTGCCTTTGGTAACACTGGGATCCCTGAGCTCTGAGGAGAATTTGAACAAGCAGGATCTGCTCCTCATCTGTTTCCACATGCACCACCTCCAGCCTCAGGGACTGTCCTGGCAGCTTCACATGCCCAGGGCCGGTGGGTACCGTCCACTGCCTTCCCTCTCCCCAGCAGCCAGGATGCTGCAGGAGCTGCTGGAGACACTGTGACTCCTGTGAACATCTGCACAGTGACCAGCTATAAATGCCTTAGGACGGCTTTGTGGTCACCTAAAGTATTTATCTAACCTTTCTTTTGTCTGGAAGGAAAAAAAAAAAAAAAGAGGTTTATATCACTCACTTGTATCTGAAGATGCTGACTTGTGTAAGACTGGAAATGTCTGCTGCTATGAGGACTGTGGCAAAGAGAAAAAAGAAACAGAAGGAGAATGAGGGTAAGGCAGAGTGCAGAAGCAAGGGACTGACTTTGCTGTACATCATCCTCAAGGATCACAGGATTTATAGTGAAGCAACCCCATTGTTCCCCCCAGTCCTTCTACTACTTCATTAAATCTAAAGATAACTTAAAATTTCTATGCTTAAAACAATGCAGCAGCTTGGAAAGCAGAGTAGAAGGCATGGTTTTCAGCAGAAAAAAAAGATTAGATACCTGTCCTATTTCTGAAGCAAATAATATACAGGCACTGGGCAGTGATCCTACTGGAATTAGCCTCCAAGCAGCCAAATCTGCAGCAGAGTCCTGTGCAGATATTTCCTGTTTTCTCTGCTCACTGGAAAACACAGGTCACAGTTTACTGTCATGAGCCTGAAGCATTTCTGTAGAAATCATTTGAATTCAATAAACACCATTATTAGTTGAAATGTTTTATTATGACATTTTGGAAATAAGCACTGTTCTCAGATTGTTTTGCACTATATTTAAAGGTGGCTCAGACATATCAATTTTAAAATGAAATATTCAAAGAATGTCTATAAAGATTAAATGAAACAGTCTTGTTTAACCTTTTTAAACAATCCCATTTAAAAAGTAGATTTTATATTCTTTCTTCAAAAACAGAATCATTTTTTGTGAAGAAAATTTACTTCAAATAAACCTGTGATGATTTTTTTTTCAATTATTTAATCAATCAAGAGAAGAAAAAGTCATTTATTTATAAAACCTTAATCTAATTTTCCTTTATGACTAGATCCTAATGCATGTTTGCACACAGACCTCCTGTTGACCTCCTTGGAAGTTACACATCTAAAGGGAATGCAGAACCAGACTCAGAAGACAAAATTAGTGATTTTCTAATTGCTCTAATTGGTGTTTAATTTTTCCGCTGTTTAGAGACCAAGTTACTGACTTTTAAAGGGAAAAAGAAATGCTGGAATGAGAATGTAATCAGATAAGAAAAATAGCTAACATTATATTAGAGCTCCAGAAACAGAGCAATTGGTAAATGTGAATGTTTTCATTTGAGTTACAGATACCACCGATTGCCATTTCCGTTGCCACTTCTACTAATTTGTATTCAGAAAGCCACATCCCTGAAAATGTGTAAAACATCTGCTTTGAGAAACTCAGAGTCAGTAGCTGAACTGTGTGCACTGCCATTGTGAGACCTTCAGAGTTTTCCTACAGAGGAAGAGTAGATCATTTCCATTATGGACAGGGATTCATGAGTTGTCCACAGGATGGATCTAATAATTGATTCAGTATCCATTGATTCAGCCTATGTGGGGGGAAGAAGGGACTCAAAAACATCAGCAATGACCTAAAGTATGTTGGGTTTTATTCAGATGAAACATGACAGTGACTTCAGCTGCCTCTTATATGGAGGTACGTCAGGAACCCTCCATTTTCCTATTTTCTTTGGGTTTTCCTAGTTCCTTTGTTTTTCCTGAATTTACTGCCTGTCCTATGTAAATGACACTTTATGCTAAGCAATCTAAAACTCCCTGGCACAGTAATAAGTTGTGACTTGACCTCCCAGTGACTTCCTGAGCCTAGAAAATCCCTGCAATAAAAACTGCAGTGGAACAGTTGGGTCATTTGACAGCAGTAATACATGATCTATCCCCTCTGATGCTACCTTTACCAATGCCCTTTTCTGAGCAGAACTGACTTTCTTAGCATGCAACACAGGCCTCTGCTGATAATCGGTAACATCTGCTTTAGATCAAAGAGGGAGGGAAAAATATTCCTTGCAAGCAGACTCTGCTCATCTTGGCTGTCTGTAACAAATTTCAAGTGGAGCTGGAGCATAACAAAAACCAGGGTTGACAAGGAGTATTTTTAGCTACATACATCACATTTGGATATCAATATACAGAAGCTTATTTGGGGTTTGAATTTCTATCAGTAATTATTCTCCAAGCATCTCTTGAGTACTGGAAAATTCAGTGAGCCTACCTGATGAGCATGCAATGGGAAACTCTCTACAGTTAAATTGGGAAATGCTGTAAATACCATTTTGGGCAGTATATTTGATATGTTAGATTAAGATCAATTAGTTACAATCTTTAAAGGTGGTGCTGCCACAGAGTTCTAAGCCCTTTTATGAAAATGCCCTTACCACTATTACATACTCTATTGCCATTCACTGGGACTATTTAATTTCTTCAGTTTGATATTAATTTTTTTCAAAGATAAATAGGTAGATAGATAGATAGATAGATAGATAGATAGATAGATAGATAGATGATAGATAGATAGATAGATAGATAGATAGATAGATAGATAGATGATAGATAGATAGATGATAGATAGATAGATAGATAGATGATAGATAGATAGACAGACAGACACAATAGATAGACATCCCAGGGTGGGTGCTGCAAATAAAACTACTCATTGCTGAGTATGCACAGTTAAGTAATTGTTAAGTGAACTTCTAGAAATCTAGGCTTTATGGGATGGGATCACCTCTGAAAGAATTATTTCTCTTTCTTGCTTGTGTTACCCTAAGATATGCATTCTGAAAACATTATTTTCTAAGTTATTTCAGATTTTTTTTTTATACTTCCCTGCCCCCCCTCCCACTATCTGAATTGTTAAGCCTCTTCACCACTGCATCCAGGTTTTCTGGAAATGCCCAAAGATTTTTGTATTTACAGGGTTGAATTACAAAATTTCAATTAACAAGTCATCTTTATAATTTAGGGATAATTTTACTGCCCTGCAAAATCCAATAGTAAAATCTGGATTAAAAACATTAAAGAAACACTTTCAGGGCAGGTTTTTGGATTTGCCAAGGCTGTGATTTTACAAAGCTATTGACCAAAACAAGATGGTTTTCAGTATATACAGACGAAGCACAAATTTGTCTGACATCCTGCAAACATTTGTTAACAATGTGAAATTAGTTCGTTCTACTTTCTCTCACTCTCATATGCACATATATTTTTGTGTGCTTGTGTGTACACCACCAAACTCCTCAATCCTCCCAGACACTTCTGTCGTTCTTCTCTGAATTCTCCAATCTCTTCTAGGAAGATGCTCAGCATGCCACTGAGTGTTGCAGCTCTTGCCACCACAGAGGCATGGAGATTTGCAGGATTTCTGCTTTGCAAGGGAAAGTTTCTGCATTAAAAGACCCAAATTGACCATATCTCATAGTAACCTCACATTTAATATTTTTTTATTATTAATTATTAATCCAAATCACCTGTGTGAGTCTGGATTCAATCAACACCATTGAAAATCTGGGCAGAAGAATGTTGTGCATGGTATAGTCAGAAAACTGGACCCTGGTCCACTTCAATAATCCCAAAGATTTCTTTGAAGATTCTTTCATCAGTGCTTTTCTCATCTTGTTCCATTTCAGCTCACCCTCAGGATTTCTTTTAATACTCTGTTGACACCTTCATTCAGATCATTAAACAAGTCTGCATGTAATAGCAGTCCCAGCAGTAAGTCACCAAGCTCCAACCCAACACATTAATGTTTATCATTGCCCTTTGTCTACAATTCAGGGAGTTTTATCCCAGTCAAAGTAACTATCAAGACAATTATCTCAGTAATATTTCATAAGTGACTCTATCTAGTGCATTACAGAAATGTAATTATATTGGTGTAAAGTGTCAGAAATATCAAAATAATTAGGCATGTTACATTCAAAGAAGACTTGCTGCTGTTACGTCCTCTGCCTTTCTTCTCCCTAATTTTGCTTATTTGAGGTAGACCCAGGCCCAGTTAAACTGCTGCACTGGACAGGAAATGTCTATATCACTGTCCTCAGTGTTTCCTGCTTTTCTTTCACAGATATCTGGGGTTTTCTTTTCTCAGAATTCCCTCCACTGCATAAAGTGAGATGGGAGCTTATCCTCATCCAAATGTAACTGGCAGGATTTTTACTCCCTTCTAGAGAAACCAAACTGCATCTGATTTTCTCTTCTTGTTCACACACAACTTAGAGCTTCAGTTGCCTTACTGAGAAGTTTCCTGCACCCTGAGGTCGACACCACCAACTAACAGGCAGTTTCTTCATTGTTCTTCATCCACTTCTTTCTGGTCCAACTCCTAAACTGCTGCTGGAAATCTCTTGCAGACTGGCCCTTTTCTGCTGTGTTTCAGCAGACAGTCTTTGTCTGGAAAGCACATCCAAGTCTGGGAGTGTCACTGAAGCTATTTGGGATTGATGGCTTCTCCCAGACAGCATCTCATCTGGCTCAGGCTCTGCAGGAACTGGCAGTGTGGCTGCTCCCAATTAAACCTTACATTTGCTGCATAAATACCACAGTCCCCATATGACCTGAACTGACTGTCTTTTCCATGTTTATATTTTCCGGGAGTCCATGTCTGGTTTGGCAATTAACGGGTCTTTTATTAGATCTCCTTTACTTCCTAAATGCTCCTATTTTCCTTTCTCATTATGACATAACCTTTTTATAGTCAGATAAAACTCTTATGCGAAATTTAGTCCCCTCACCAATTTCTGGATGTTTTCCTATGTGGCAGCCTTTTTTTTCAGGCAGGAAGTGGCCTTCATTAAAATGTGTTGTATTTTTAATTTGTCCTTCGATCATTTCCAACTATATTTCTACTGATTTTGTATACTTGCACCTCGTTCCTTAAAAACCTTAACCAATTCTTTATTTTTATTTTGTTTTGTTGTTGTAGGTTTTCTTTAATCTCAGTTCGTTTAGCTCCTTAGTCTCAACCTGAAGATGGGGGTGATGGGGAGGAAGCAAAACAAATAACATTCCTGAGATCTCAGCCTAAATAACAAAATCAAATACTTGATAAAAGCATGAATGAGTTGTTTAACTATGCTAAGAGAAAACAACACTCCTGACCACTGAAGGCTCTTGGCTTCCCAACCAGTGGCATGCAACCTCTGAGCACACACCTCCACTTTTATTCAAAGAGACTACTTGCTGAAATTGCAATTAAACAGCTGGAAAAAATGTGGAAATCACAGAAGGGCTTTGTTTTCTGCAGAATCACAAATTCAACTTACCTCAGCCCTTCCAAGGTGTTAGAATTATTTGCTACACTAAATTCTGTCTTACCTAAGTCAGGAGTGACAATAAATATTTAAGGTATTTTGTCATATCAGAGGCATTTGTCTAACCACAAGGTGTCATGCCCTATGAGGTGTCCAGAGTACAGCAGTATTGTGTTCTATTTTCCTTTGTTTTAAACACAAAGAGTTTGACAGAAGACTGCCTAAAAAGTGATTGTCTTTCTAAGGGGAAAGTTAATAGCATCAGATCCCACACTTCAGGCCTGACTGCACTATTCAAGATGGAAAAACTGTCTTAGTGTTATTTAAATCACTCAAGGTGTTGTTTTCAAATCTGTGGCTTGTCTCAATTATAAAGTACAGTATCTTCACAATGACTTGTGAAGCTACCTCTTAAAGTAATAGAAAAATTTTAATTGAAGCAAATTCTATGAGAGAGTAATAAAAGGAAAATCTTCTTGAAAGGATTTTTGGAACATTTTGCAACCCAACCTGGGTCTCAATGTGGATCTGAATCTGAGGCACAAATATATTTGCATAAATGAAAAAGAAATATGGAAAGGTCACTGAACTTACAGAAGTGAGTGCATGGACTGAAAGCCTTAGCCAAAGCATTGCATTCTGTTTCCCTGCTCATCCATTTCAGAAAGCAGCAGTTTTTCCACAGTGTTGAAGGTCCTTCCTGCTGCAATCTGGTTGTATAGCCACCACTTGCTGCCTGCTGAGTCCTTGTGTAAGGCATTGGAAATCACTGACTTTTGAGTGTCACAGTTAGACCTCACCATGAGATGTACTAGACCAGGATACCTTTGCAATGTGTTTCAGTGGAGACATCCCCACCTCAGATTTTGTTCACCAGCACTGCTCCTGAAACAGACTTTTGGACTTATCATACTTGCAGCTTCAAATGAAATTGCAACAGTGCATAGGGCAATCCCAAAGTGTGCCCAATCTAAACAAAATGAGAGGGAAAAAACCTCCCCATAGTTATTTTTCTTCTTTATAGAAAACTGATCAGGTTGTTCAAGTGGAATGTGAAATGTCTTTTCCAAGGTCATATTAGAGGTATATAGCAAACCTTGGTTTGGACGTCATTATCTTGAATCCAGGATTGCTCTCCTTTGAATATTCTTTTAGAGCATAGATGTTCTTTGTATCTCTAAGCCTCTGTCTAGAGGCCCTCTAACCGCTGTCCCCACAGCAAACAAAAGCCACATAAACTCAGTACTAAGTAGCCATCTCTCTTACACATCACCTGATAAAATGTGAAAAAACTATCTTATCAAGCTGTGCAATTGTGCATCTAAATTACTTTCAAGTATTTCCATGTTCATTATCTTAGGGTGGGGTTATTTTGTTGGCTTTGGGGTTTGGGCTTGTGGGGGTTTTTGTTACTGCTAGTTAAGGGAGAATACGCATCTCCTGAATGAGATGAGACATACTGGCAGTCAAGGGAGTCCAGACTGAGTAGCTCAGGCTTACCCTGGGACAGGTGGCTTCCACAAACCTCTGGTCTCTGAAGGCTTTGCTTGCAAAACTATCACAGAGCAGATGTAGTGCATTTGCTTTGCATCAAACAGGGATCAAAGACTTTTTTTTTTTTTTTAACTCACAGTGCAGCTTCTTCATCAGTGTGATGAAGCAAGTTCCACTCACTTTATACAAAGTTAGCCACTAGATAGTTGAAAAGCTTCTTTACCAAAGCAGAAATAGTAAGATTTTTCCAGTGTTATCATCCACCATCCAAATAATGAAGCAGGGGAAAACTGTTCAGCTCTCATAATCAGCTCTCATAATCAGATAAGGATTAAAGCAATGTATTGATTTATTAATAATATATAACTCACATGCAGTACATTTGGGATCAATAGCAATAATACCATTATTGGTGTAAATAAACTAGAGAAAAACCATGTCTCCTATAGGCTAAGAAAGGTCCCTGCACAAGTCCCCTTATATGCATCTTAAATGTGGGTCCACACTTGTGCCTCGTCCAGGCATGCCACATGTTGAGCACCAGCTCCATGAGGAATTCATAAGGATGATGATCTGTTTGAGGTAAGGGATGGTAGTAATGCTGACATGGCAGATTCTGACAGTGTCAAACCAAGTTTGACTACTGTTGGTTACCCTTCAAGGTATTTCCCCCAACTCCAAACCAATTTTCAGCTTCTTTTATACTTCTTTTCAGGCTAACTCCTCCTTTGTTTCAAAGTTCTCTTCAGAGTTCCCTGGCTATTATTTAATCTGTTGATTGTCTCCCTCTTTTACACCATTGGATTGGGGCTTATGCTGTCTTCGTCTTTAACATGATCAGTTAACATGGACAAATGTCCTCCAGACAATTTTGTGTATTCAACACACACACACACACACACACACACACACACACTTTACCTCACACTATTGTGCTACCAGGTGTTGTTATTTAGGCCATTTGCCAGGCATGGGCTGTGCAAGCACCTACACAGTTTGAAAAGTGCTGTGAATATTAATCTCTTCCCTGGTAATTTTTTATTGTTTAATGTAGTTTACAGTTTAGTTTGGTATCCTGGGGAGTGCTTGAAACTGCACTCACCTGCACATTTGTTTCTCATTTAAGTAAAATTAATGGCAAGTGCTACTGTCACTTCTGCTAATTATACAAAGATAAACACCTGTGGTCAACCCCAGCACACTGAGTTGCCAAACTTTTGGTAAGACATAAGGCACAGATTACCATCCATCAGCTGGCTGTACCCTAGGGGACTGCACAGAGTGGGGAGCTGAGGAATCCTTTGCTTCCACATTTGCCCTTGTTTCCAATGTACCAAGCACAGAATCAGTGAAGGCTGTCAGACTCTGCTGCAATCTCTTCATCAGCTTGAACAGTCATTTACAGCAGTGGAGGGTTGTGTTCCAACTTCAGGGAAACATCAACTGCACTTGGCCTTTATAAACCTACATCTTCATGCTTCCTATCAGAAACCTGTGACTCCAGTAGCACAGACTACTCAAGCCACCTGAAGTTCATCTGCAGAGCTCCATTGTGGGACAGGTCTGAACCCAAGGAGAGTGAACAGGCAATATTATGAATATTTTCCTACTTGCTTACAAAGTATAGCCATAGCACAGTGGAGCCAATACTAGCTTGCTTTGGTGACCAGGCTGCTGCAGGTAGGAAGGGCAGCAGTCTGAATGAGAAACAGCCCAAGAGGGGGGAAAAAAAAAGGAACTGAGATAAAACAGTTAGCTATTGTCTGCAAAATGGGAATATCAAAGCTCCAAACCAAGTTAAATAATGGTGTAACCAAGACTGAAAGTTTGCTCTCCAAGGTTATTAAAGAGTTATACAGTTTCCTGAAGAAATCAAAAGAGGTGACTTGTCAGCAACTGGTTGCAGGAAGACTGGCAGAGACACTGACAAAATAAGTTATATGATGACTTGCTTGGGTAAATCTTGAGGAACCTAAATTTTAAAATAAAATAGCTGACTTGGGAAGGAAGGAAAAGGATAAAGGCTCTGCTTGTTTCAATCTTGTTCTCTCTGCTTGTTATATTTCTATGAATAAATAAATCACAGCAGTCTGGGAAGCTGTTGTGCTGGATTGTTTTCATACCAAAAACCTGGAGGGTGGCAAACTGGTGTGATGCCAATTTTGAAAAACATCCTGGAGGAGATTTGAGGAACTCTAGGTCTGTAATTCCGATGCTTCTACTAGGCAAATTAAATGAAAGTATAATGAAGATTAGAATTAGTGGACACTTGAATAAAAATTATCTAATTGAACAGAATAATTAAGGTTTTGTATGAGGAGAAATACTGCCTTATAAACTAGGTCTTTGAGTGATTGAACAAGAGTATGGATGGAGATTATCAAGGTCATTCTAACTGCTTGGATTTCCAAAAGACTTGACTAAGCCCATTGCCAAAGATCATTTAGGGAACTAAGCAACTATGGAGCAAGGACGACTGCAATTTTATGGATGAGTAAATGGCAAAGAGATAGAAAACTAAACAGGAGCAATTGTTTGCTTTTCAGACTAGAGGGAGCTATTTTGGTATTTGATATAAAAAGGGAAAGAGCTGGAAGAGTTGGTGGGTAGTAGGCTGCTGTGATATTTCTGATAAAACTAAGTTACTTAGGGTTGTAAGGATGAAGTCAACAATGAACAAAGATGGACATCCTACAATGTTATGTTATGTTATGTGAATTAATAAAGAAATGAAGCAACATGATTAAGAGAGTAGCCTCACTGAATAAAATGTTACATTGGACAACTAGAGATTAATTTTACAGTGTTATTTGAAAATGGAAACATTGAAAATAGCATTCTGGGGTTCCACATTTGTTATAGCTTAATTAATTTCAGATCAAACACATTGCTTCTATCAGTAATAGATGTACTTTTCTAACCCTGGAAATTCTGCCTGCCTTCTAAAACTCAGACTGGATTATCTTCTCATTATGTCTGCTTTGATGCCTATGGAAAATCAAGCTGTGAATTCACTCAAGATTCATCAGCACTAAGATCCTCCAGCTGTGCTTTTCTAAAATTTCTGCACAACTCCATGACCCCAGGTTTGGTGATCATTGTGATGAGAATGCACTTGAGGGATTCCACACATTCAGTGGTATTGATATTATGTAAACAAGGTGCTTGAAGAACTGAAACATATAAAAGAGTATTTCTGACACAAATAGGCAGATCTGACACTATGCTCAGAGGAATGATCTGTGTGTAAGAAGATGGCATTTTTACATATCTGCTTCCCAGAGTATGACTATGCAATAATTATTTTTGACAATATATCAGACTAATGCACTCTGATATATTCTGAAAAATTAATGAAGCTATAGCAATGGCAGATAGAGCAACAGCATTTGCTGTTAAATCCTCAGTGATTAGTTAATTATAGAATTAAGAACTATAGAATTATCAAATTAAGGAATTTTTCCATTCTCCTGCTAGTACAAACTCTCATAGTCTTTGGGGAAAAATTATTTGGGACCTAATGAATCATAAATTTAAAAAATAGAATAAAACTAACTACTAGAGTTCCTTTGTAATACAAAGATCTGTCTTTTATAGAAAGAGACAAATTATTCTGCTTAAAGAACCAATATATGTACACCTACTAAACTGATTAGTTTACTGTGAGCAATTTCTTTAAATGCCAGCTGTTGTGTTCTGTGTCATAGTAATCACAAAGGATGCACAGTCATTTTAGCTCCTTCACAGAGTCTTAAGAACATTTATTCTAACTGGTTTTTACGCCAAGAATGAGCTGTCTGCTGAGAAAGCACATTTTTCTTACATTAGAAATTTTAAATGTGGGGATAAACCAAATTGCATATTCCTTTTTGTTGGATGCCTTCAATCCAGGACACAATGTTCAATTCATCTTCCTGAATCAGTCAATTTCTTTATAAATCCAGGAGCACCTAAATTTTGCCTTTTAAGCCCCTGGGGGTTTTCTTAAGGGACAATTATTTCTGAAACTACAGGAAGGTAAATCCTGTATTGTCTCACCAAGAACCAAAACTCACATCTATCCAGAGTGCTGGACAGTTGAAACACTAAGGGCAGATGGGCAGATTGTAGGTTCATACTCTGTCAGTCTACTTTGCTAAGCTTTTTAACCCTATGCTAGTTCACACAAAAAAACATAAAACCCACATACAATGCTGACATACCATCAATGTGTTCTAGTAGTAGAACCCTTTTGGATTTAGTATTTGGCACTAATAGAAGATAAGTCATCCTAATATCTTCAGCATAGGCTGGTGAGCCAGAAATTTTTTATTTCTCTCGCAGTGTTTTTGCTCTCTACATCTATGCACAATTCTAAAACTTTATGTGATTAGGACAATTTACCATGTGACTTGACACAGGTTCACTGAGAGCAGAGAACTAGAAAGGAATTTGTCTCCTCTGTGTAAGCTTTTCTGCATATTATTCACTGCTCTTTCATAATAGGTTGATGCTTTTCAGAGAAAGACGAAACCAAACTGAAGGATGTCTCAGTCCTTATACACACAATTATTGAGAATTAAACCAATTTGTCCTGTTGAAATGCCGTTTTTGCTCATTACAGAGATTACAGACAAAAAGTGCATCCATTTTAGGTTTTAAGTTAATCTTCTCACTGATGTAAAAATGTTAAATGGTGTGAGGTATCCATGGTGTGAATGTGCCTAGAATGAAAAAAAGGTTAGATTCTTTCACAGTAGGTTTGCATCCAGTTCACAAGATGTAAGTTTCTTCAGTCAGGACAATCCAAAATAAGTGCCATGGAAAGCTTCATTCCTCCCTGACTGCTAAGCAAACGTGGCATATATCCCTTCTTGGGCAAACAGATGAATAAACATTTGAATGTGATGATCAGTAGCTGGCAATTTTTTCTTTAAATGAGATGGTTTGGTTTCAAAGTGATAGCAACCAGAGGAGACAAATGCTTTCTGTCTCTATAAAACCTCATAGCATAGTCTCCCATCATGGAGCTATCACTCTAAGGGAAAGAAACAAAACCCAAAACACAAAACCACCTAATCCAAATCTAGGCAGATCTACACTACATTGTGGTCACTGCAGTAATTGTGGTTTATTCCCAAAAACACTACAGGCTATATAGACAAAAAGGATGGCAAGGATGTTACTGCCTCCTGATATTATTCCTCAATTGAGGAAATGAAGGATTAATCCTAGACCACCAAAGTTGATTAATCATTCATTCAGTGGAAGTGTGAGACTAATTATGATAAATGATAAATATGCATCCAAAAATATAACCAATCACCTTCTCTGATTTCTGTTTACAGCATTTAAGATTCCTGAGGAGACCACTTCGATGATAACCTCTCTGATACTTTGAATGCAGCAACACAAACAAGCTGTGACAGGCGACACAAGCTGTGGCTTCACAACAGCAATGATTGTTCTTTAAATTGTGGTCAAGTGTCAAGTGGTTTTGTACTTTGGTGAGTACAGGCTAAGTTACCTCATATTTGCTGTGGGTTGAAAACATTCTGACAGGAGAATAGCAGCTGTGGTACAAACTTGTCCTGCAATCACTTGTTCATGCAGCCAGTCATTCCTTCTGCTAACTTTCAGGGATTAGCAGAAGATGCCCCACAGGTGAAAAGTGTACACCTCTTTTTATTTTATCCTATTTTTTTTGTGATAAAGAGTAGAAAATATTTTTATGGGTTTTTTTTTTTTTTGGCTTGTCTAGTTTTGAATAGAAAATAGTTGTAGTGAAATTCTCTGACAGCAGTTCTGTCATTGCTAAAATGATTAGAAATTCAGGAGCAGCGCAGCTGAGCTCTAGTATAAGCTATCAGTAAAAATCATCACTGGGAATTACTGTGTACTTCTGAAGAACAAAATCCATTTTAAATCAGAATGAGAGATGTGGGACAGTCAAGGAAGCTTGGAAGGTGACTGGGTAGTGTTATCAGTTAAATGTATTTTATAAAATATCAATTTTTCAAAGCTTTACTCATTCACATGATAAAAGACCAGGCCCCCAGGGATTCTGCATCTCATCAGGAGCAAAACATGGCAGCAAACAGAGAGCTGGACCACAAATTGCTCCTGATGGCTTGGTTTCTTGAAAGCCTGCAACAGTGTAATCACTGAACTTTTCAGAGTACTTGATCACACAGCTGGCATGTCCTAACAGAGGGTTCCAATAAAATGCCTCCATCATGCATTATCAGGCAGCACAGAAAACTGCTGTACAAGCAGAACCCTCAGCATGAATCAAAGCTTTGACAGCTCAATTCAGATGGTGAGGAACCTCATGAAATTTTTTCTCTCTCCTCACTGTCATGATTCGGGTCTGGATGTGGGCCAGCTTTGTGCTGCTCTGTGAATGTGTGATCTGCCAGGGAACATGCCAGCAGCTCTGTTACAGGAGCAACCCTGATGGCTCCATTCACTGAGTAGCACTGGGTGATCCTTTGACAGCACACGGTGGTGTGGCTGTGGCAAACTAGCAGAAAGCTGAGCTCAAACTGTCTGCATCCATGTATTTGTTGTAGAACAGGGAGTCCAGTAACTGTTGCTTTCTCCTTATCTTCATTCGCCTCTGAAATGAACTGTTGTTATTACTTTGCTGCTATTTAATCCTTACCATGACCTTGGCCATCTCCCTGGGCCATCATTCTGCCTCTTAATAAGAAAGTGTAGTCTTACATAAGTAGCTAGGTCATCAGGCATTAATGATACAATAAAATTTACACAGACTTTTTTTTGAGCTACTTCCTTCCTAATTTGGAAGAACTATCTATGTTTGCAAGCGAGAATGAAAGACTGGATTTGTTAGGACAAATTTGTTAGGATTTGTTAGGACTGGATTTGTTAGGACAAATACATTATTTTCTTTTTTCTTCCATTATTTCTATTGTAGCTAATACACAGAGCAAGAAAAGAGTTCTAGGAATGAGGCAATTCCATCTCTACACAGACCACTCAAAACACTTGAAATTCTCCATGGCATCACTTTTAAAAATATCTTGGATCGTGTGCTTGCTTGTTTTTGAATCTAAAGGTGAATGACTTTGCGATTTATCAGAGAATCACAGAATGGTTTGGGTTGGAAGTGGCCTTTCAGATTATCCAGTTCCAAATCCCCTGCCTTGGGAAGGGACGCGTTCCACTAGATCAGGTTGCTTCAAGTCCACAGCTTCTCCGGGCAACTTTTTCCAGTGCTGCACACCCCTCATAGGATAGATTTTCTTCCTAATATCTAATCTAAATCTCTCCTCTTTTATTTTAAAGTCATTCCCTCTTGTCCTATCACAAGGGTCATCCCAAAGCCCCAACTCCAGCAGCAACCTCATCTACATTTCCCTACATCTGTTATCCCACCAATTCCACAGTGGCCTTCACTTGAGCATGTCTGGTTTTCTGCTGTGTGCCCTCCTGTGGGGACACAGAGGCCTAGATTTTTATGTGAATCCCCTGACAGTGAAAGTGGCCATACCAGAATTTGGCACTGACTTACAAAGATCACTCTACATAATACACAAAGTATGCTGTGGGGTGTGGAGAACTGAAGGTGGGGTTCCTGTTCATGGGGTAACTTCTGGTTTTGCCCAAGGACTCTGTAAGCTGGTGATCACTTCAGAGGAGGGAACCCAAACCTTCACCTTATAAACTTCCCAGCTGTAAGACTTTGGGTGTCTTTGAGGATTCCTCTCTTGAACCCCCTGTGCTTGCCTTCCTGGCTCCTTCGAGACTTCACATGGAGGGAGGTGCAGTGGATACCCTGACCCTCTCACATGTAGAGCACTAAGGCAAACACATTGTTGGGAAGAATGGTAGATGACTTGCCTCCTCTGAGATCAAGGAGGGTGTTCAATCTAATTTGCACACCTTTTTGATGATTTAGACTCATATAAGAGGGGAGCTCTGCTCTGTGAAGTACTTGTATGTAGCACTCAAGTTAATGGGGGCACTTAATCTGGGTTCCTATCTCTAATAGTGGAAAAGGACTGGAGTTCAACCAATCTTTCCCCATACACTAACTTCTGTATTTTGTAGATTGCTCTTTGGAAATGACCCAGAACATGCCTATGCTTTATGCAGAAAACAGAATAAAGTGCTGGATGCTCTCCCCCATTTGCATTCCACCACGTCATTCCAACAATGGCGTTAGCAGATTCCTGCATTGCTTCATGAACTCCATGTCTTAACTCTTCACACCATCTGCCTCAGCTCCTAATTTACATGTTCTGACTCCTTTGCTGAGGCTAGAAGCTTTGCTGAGGCTTCTTATTGTAATACCTATTTGTGAGGCATATCAGCAGGTCCTGTGGATCTTTCTCAAATTAATTTAAACCCAGAAGTCTCATCAGCTTCAGACATATCACTAATCAACTTCAGTCCAAACTCCCTGTAGTAGTTAGATTCCTGATTTCCAGAAATCTAAATATAAGACAGATCTATAACTGCTATTGGGATCTGTATCACAGGTTCTTCAAAATCCCTGTTCCCCAGCTTTTGAATACATTACCAATACTATGATCCCATTATGAGATTCTTACCTTCTCACCCTCAGTCACCTCTCCTGGGGTTGGTGCCAGCTGCATCTGCAAGAGAATTATGAGTCAATCATGAGTCATGACAAACCAAATGCTGTGCACAATTAATTGCCAACTCACAGTTTTAGAGACGCTAATCCTGTTAGGGTTGCAGTGACTTATGAGTAATTACAATTCCTGGGATATATCTCATGTTTTCTGAGTTGACACAGCCAGATCATGAAACCACAGAATCACAGAATCGTCAAGATTGGAAGTGACCTTCAAGATTATCTGAGTCAAACAGTCAACCTAACATGGTGGCCTCGTGGCAGATGTCGCTGGGGCGGCCGCCTTCCAAGATCATCTCCCTTGATGAAGGTGGGTAGCCCAAACGAGCACCAGACGCACATGTAGGCAGATAGTGTGTAGCTGGCTGACCAGAGAAAACAGGAGAGGCTCTCTGTGTAGGGTTCCAACCACTGTTTATTAACAGGAGGGCTGAAGGGTCCCAGGGACAGTGAGAAGTAGGGCTCAGAGCCCCGAACAGGGGAGGGTCCAGGGTATTTAACTGACCAGGGGTAGGCGAGGTGAAGCAACTCAAGGACCAAAGGGTGGAGGGATAAGGGGAGGCACAAAGGTGAGGTAAAGGGACAGTAACCAATTGGTAGACAGAGGGGGAGTAGCACATAACAGGGACCAGTGGGAAAGTATGAAACAGTGAACATTCCAGAAGTGGGGAAGGAACTATAAGTGATGTCACAACAGTTATTAACATAAAGAACAAAGAACAATGGAAAAAAAACTCTAGTTGTCACTCTAATCTAAACTGTTGCATCCTCCCAAGGCATTCCTGCCCCTCCTTCCTCCTTATGAGATACTACATAACATCATCATAATTCCTAAACCAGATCCCCAAGTGTCCCATCCAGACACATTTGCAATACTTCCAGACACAGTGACTCCACCATCTCCCTGGTCAACTTATTCCAATGCCTAACCACTCTTCTAGTGGAAAAAAAAATTCTAATATCTAATATGAACCTCCTCTGGTACAACTTAAGGCTTAAGGCTCCTCTGGTACAACTTAATTTTTTCTCATCCTTTCACTTGATGGCAGAGTCTTACCAGCACAGGCTATTTAGAAATATGTACATATATACATTCTCATGCAGGAAAATCAGGTGCTACAAGACAAACAGGAAACTGCAGTTTATAGTACACACTTGTAATTCCAATACCAGCAGTTGAACACAGAACAGTTATTCTAGAATTTTCCTGTGTTCTGCTCTTTCTTACAAATGGCTCTTAGAGACTCGAGGCTCACCTGTGCTTTAGACACTGCTAATACTTGCTGTAACTGATTATAACAGGTCAATTATATAGGACAGTGTTTGTATAGAAATGCTCTTTTGGGTGCCACAATTATTTGCCATGTTGTTCTAGAGAAACACAGAATGGCTTGTGTTGGAAGGGACTTCAAACATCACCTAGTTGCACCCCTCTCCCCATTGGCAGGGAAGCCACTCACTAGATCGGGTTGCTCAATCCAGCCTGAATTTGAACACTTCCAGGGTTGGGCCATCCACCTCTCTGAGCAACTTGTTCCAGTGCCTCACTAGCCTCACAGTAAAGACTTTCTTCCTAACATCTAATGTAAATGTCTTCTCTTTTACTCTAAAAATGTTCCCCCTTGTCCTATCAATCTGCTTGTGTAAAAAGTCACATTTCTCTTTATGGGTTCCCATTAGGTACTGGAAGGTTGTGATAAGGTCTTCTCAGAATATTCTTCAGGCTAAACAGGCCCAACTCTCTCAGCCTACTATGTTTTAAGTTTTTCAGGTGAGACAACACCGACCATAAATGAAAATCTTTTGCCTGTGGACACAGTTGGATCTGACTTCAGTCAAGACCCTCAGGTCTTAAGGTACCCCGTGTGGAATGTGACATTTGAGGGGGAGGGGGAGTGTCCCACCTGAAATGCTGCTTATCTCTTCACATCAAATTATGCTTATGTCTTTGCTTTGAAGCTCTCTGTAGACTTTCCTGTAACAATGATAACCTCTTCTTCAAATTGTTTTAGTGGAAGAAAATCTTCTCATACTACAGTTGACAAACAATAGACATCAAGACCAAAACACAACAGAGGGCCCATTTTCATCTTCTAAAACCTTTCTATATTAGATATGGCATCAAAAAACTATGACCCCCATCAGTCCCACTTGTCCATCTTTTATTCCAAAACATTTCACAGACTGATTAATAGATAGAGATGAAATGTGTTTCTGATAGCAAGAACAGCAATCTGCAAAAAGGGATGGCCAAGTATTAAAATTCCATGACAATGCATCCAGCATCTGCTACTGATAAAATGCCATGCATTCCTTATTGCATATAGAAATAGGCATGGCCTACTGCTTCAGTACTTTTTTAGTGTTTGGTTCTTGAAGGTATTTGTCTCAGAAATATGTTACAAACAAGTTCCTGGGGTCTTTTATCTGATTCTATGAACTATGAGAAAAGACGGTCATGTACTGCTATTTCCATTTTTCTCTTGTTTTTCCACTGAATTTTTCCAAATCAGTTCTTCATGGGAAGATCAAGTCCAAGACTTATGTGGAGTTATGCCAACAGAGAATTTGGCCCCTGTTTCTTTTTGTGTATGATGAATTGACAGTCTTGTACCTGTAGCCAAAGGGAGCAGATGGAAGAAATTACAGTGACAATTTTGTTCTAGTTGTATGCTTCAAAAAAACTGCAAAATGTTGCAAGGAAGTTTTTCCTTCGTAAGATTTTATATATCAGATGGAGGTATTAAGAAGCCAAAAGTGCCTATTTTAGCACAATTTCCCAGTACCACTTTCATAATAGCTTGTGCATTAACTGCATTGTTCCTATTCCTCTTCAGCTTCTGGGGGAAAAAAAAAGTATAGGTACTGAAATTCTGTTTTTTTTTTTTTTTAACTACATGAACTCCATTGATTACTCTGATTGTGGCTAATGCAGGACCCCTGGGATTCAATCAAGTCTCCTGCTGTGGATCTGGAGCTGTGGACTCAAGCCTAGTTTACAGACACAACTCTGGAGCCAATTCCTTGCTGATCCAGCTGTAAATGGATATGGAATCATGGCCAGACAGGCTGCAAGCTGCTGTCTACAATAATCACAATGCCCTTTCCAAACCAACACAGCAGCTTTTCAAGACACTTGTCTCATAAACCTCATATTCACTAGGATATTTAGCTATTAGTCTGAACGAATTCTCCTAGAAATGTTACTATGAAAGAGTTAGCTTAAGAAGAAACTTGTATGATCAAGAAAAGTATTTTCCTCAAGTTATTTAAGAATACGAAATTGGCCAGAAGAGTCAGAAAGATCCAACTAGCCCAGGATTCAGCCTTACAAGGGCAGTGATAGACAAGGCCCTAGGAAACCCCAGCACCTCCCTTCTTTATTCCCTTTTCTCTCAATCACTGACAAAAGCACCATCCAGTGGAGTGGAGCAACATTTTAGTCAATCTTGTGCTCCTCACAGCAGCCAAACGTCAAAGCTGCCAGGAACAGATGGTAATATCCCCTAGTTAAGGGATGTTTGGTGAAACATTTTATAGAGCAGATTGTGACACTGAATTCAGTAAGGCTAGTTTTCTCTTGAGAGGAAAATAAAAAAGGAAAAAAAGGAAGAAAACAACAACAATCCCCAGGAGAACAGCAGTTAGCATACTTGATGAAGGTAATAAGAACAGTACACTCACAGTAGTGCTTCCTCCAAATGTTCTTATGGCAATCATCCAACAAATAATCAGTTGAGGACTTCCTGAGCCAGAGATATTGTTACTATGTATATTAGAAATGTATTATGCAATTGTTTAATGCAATTGTGGTGCACACAATGGATATCTTAAACATATGTTGCATACCATTATGGATAGTACCACTGCACGTAATACAATAGGTTTGCATTTTACTTTGGCTGAAGTTCTCTTTCATGAAACTGTCCAGTCACTCTTTGAATTATGCAAACTTGTAGCAACCACAACTTTCTGCAGGGAAACTTTTCACAGCTTGATTGAATATTATGTGAAAATTCACCTATTTTGTTCGCTTTTTTCTAGTCATCTGCTTGTTTCATTTGAAGATCTCTTGCTTTTTATTGGATGAAATAGTTTATTATAAACATTTGTAATTGTCTTTTCTAGCCACTTGTTTTCACAGACCTTTCTACCCTCTCAGTTATCTTTCAGACAGTCTATTCAACTTATCTATTTATTATATAGCAGTTTCATACCTTTGATTGTTCTTATCCTTTATCTCTGTACCTCTTCCAGTTTTGTCATCACCCGTGGGACAGAACCAGAACTGTATTGAACACCATCAAGAGGCACACTGTGCATATTATTTTCTGTTTTGTTTGCCATTGCTGTGCTAATAATTTTTTATATGCTAGCTGCTTTTTGCTTGCAACGATAAAAATTAATAGAAAAATATTAGAAAAATAATAAGAAAATAGCCTAGATTATTCCTTAGCACCAATGAGCTGATGCTGGGATAACAAATGCAAGACCAGCAAAAATGCTAGAGGTGCAAAGAAGTCATATATATGCTCATAACTCACATCTCTTAGTGACCTCGAGGAACTGTCTTAAATTAAAGGTTTTATTAGAAATAAAGTTTTGATTAACCTCATTACCTCCTTGACATCATTTACTGCTCTCTGGAAGGGCTATGACATTTCCAAGGAGCCAACATTTTAGCAATATTTCAAGACTCACTGGACCAGAAGGACATTTAGATTAAGACTCTACAGTTCTCACAGAGGGCAGTCTCCTAAGGAGCTTTAATTACCTGGCTTCTGAGGCTACTGCTCCCTGACACTGTTAGCTACCATCCCAGAAGGAGGTGCCTCCAGCAATTCCAAGTTTTTTATTTGGGAGGAAATGCTTCCACATTTTATAGTTACAGTGATCAAGATGGATTTAATTTTAATTTGGCAAAAGGTTTTGAATAGTAAAGTAATCATTTTAGTTCAGTGTTTTCCATACAGGTTTGGAGTCAACACAAACACAAGGCACTGTTTAGAGAACTGCACTATTCAGAATTTTCATGGTTTTGACAAGTAATTAGGGTTTGAAACTTGAGTCATGACAGGCAGAATTTTAATTAGGAAAACAAGAAAATGAATACGTAAAGAAAAGAGACAGTTTAGCATCAGCTGAATGATAGCAAAACCAGAAGTGCCATGGTCATGCTAGCAGATATTTAGAGAGACTTTTATGGCACACATAAGAAAACTGGGAAAAGACACATTTGGGGGAAAAAAAAAAAAGTGTTTTTTGAGAATGACCAAAAAAGGAAAAAGATTCTAAAGGAGAGAAGACTAATTAAAAAACTAGGTATGGGTGATCCATAACATTTTCAGTACCAGGTTCAGCTTGATTTACTGAAGCCATTCAGAGATGCTGATGCTAAAGGGACACACTCACTTCTTGGGCCTCATCTATGGAACAGATCTGTTGGGGAGAAAATAGAAAAGCAGTAGAAGTTTTAAAAATACATTCACTTGTTCACATATCATTCTACAATTAGACTCATCAAACTAACCTATCACAGTTCTGCCAGAATCATGTGGCACTCACAATGTCAGGCATCCCTCTCTCAGGAAATTTGGAACATTTGGAACATTTAATTTACTGGAGAATCCCATGAAGTTGTCTGAAGACAAATCTAAATCCCTTATCTTTGAAACAAGAAGGTAAGATAATTCTGAATCAAGAAGGTAAGTTAATTTCAAATCAAGACTAGAGTTTGCTATTTCAGTAACAGCTCTCTAGACTTAGCAAGAATGAGGGGAGAAAGAAAGGAAACTAATCCTACTGGATGAAATTATCCTTGGTGTATATCTTTCCAGTCATACAGGAGTTGTGAATGGCCCTCCTTCCTTACTGCACTGTAGTTTATTTCCTGACACCACAATCTCTGAGAGAAGTAAACTCTACTCAGCAGGAGAGCAATGGTCCCTTCTTATTATCACATTTTCACTTATCTAAATTGATTCTTTTATTATTGTGTTTTGAAACCAGTGAGAAGGGTTGGTTTCTAAGTTTGTTTTTTTTTTTCATTCAGGCATTTAACAAAGTGGTTTTCACCTGTATGTCTTTGGCTTTAACTTATTTAGCCTGTTTAACAGGCTTTTAGCTCATATAGATAATTTTAGCTTATGGCATTTTCTTGTGATGATTCTTGGCAATGTCAGTTGATGATTTTGGGACTTTTGGTAGACACAGCATGGCAAATGGCAGAGACAGTCTCTGTGTGACAGGAATTTCTGGGTAAGTACCAGACAGAACAGGATCCAGTAGGTAAAACATGCCTCACCCATATGAGAATAGAAACCTAACACATTTTATTTTCAAGAAATTTTTCTTGATGGATCATACCTCATCCCTCTCCTCTCCTCCCTCTCTCTTCTCTGAGAAGTACAGGTGTCTTTCCTGCAAATAACCTCAAACATTCACAGCTTGAACTGCAAAAACAATTTTTCTCAAGCTAGAAGCTTTTAATCTTTAATTTTGGAACATATTCATTTCTTTAGATGGATATTAGTATGGACTGTTTTCAGATAATGGGACTAGAAAGTAACTAGCTTTCATACAAAACCTTTAATTGGAAAACCGAGGCCAAGAATATTTAGAATTAGAATTTTGTCCAATTTCTTTCCCCTGGGCCAGAAGTCACAGAATGGCTCTGAAAAAGTAGAAATGACACTCTGCATGGTAGAGAGAATTGTGTCAATGTACATTACACTTCCTGATTTCTGCCAGCTATAAACCCCTCAGCCAAGCCTTTCTTCTGGAAAGCCTGTCTATTGGCATACACATAGAAAGAGCAAGAAGAAATGCTATTTTAGGAGAGAGTGGAACTCAAAGTACAAAAAGCTTCAAAAAGCGACCTTTGCTGTGAGAATGCTTTGTCCTTTCATAGTGAGGACTGCCAGAACTAGCAGCATCATGGGGCCGCCTGGATCTTTGGAAAGACAGAGAAAATGTTGCCTGTTTCTTCTGTTGTTCCCACATAATCTGCAAAACCTGTCCCTCACCCTGACCGTATTGCTCTGGCCTCAGCCTGCCGGACAGTCACAGCAGCAACTTCTCTGTAAGAAAATGTTCCTCTCTGTAAGATCATTCACGTTGGACCATTTCACATATATAACTGGTTGTGTACAAAGATACCAGGTATTTCTTTGCTGAGCCTCTTTTGAAATGTGAAGTAGCACCATTAGCTGAATTGCAGTTTTGCATGAACTATGCTTTGCTCCATCTACTTCATAAAAGAGAGGATACAAATTCCCAAACTGCTGTCCAATGTAAAGAAATTTAAAATCCTTGCGGAAAGCCCCAGTAGTTGCACAGAAAAGAATGATTACCACAAAACCATGGAGCCTGTCTCCACAACTGAGGAAATACCCTGCTGTCAACATCCCATCTCTGCTTCTCTCAATGCTTTAGAAACAAGCACAGCACAGGTAGTGGTGCTGACTGTTTTTCTGCTAAAAGGAATTCCTGTGAGTGAGTATGGAGAACAACTACAGAAGGAATATAAGGGAATAGATGGAAAAGAAGATAAGTTTCTTCTTTGCTGAAAATATGGCTATACATAAGAGAGGAATACTTCTTTCCAAGAATGGAGTGAAAGGAAAAGAAATCAGTGTAGGATATATTATATATATTATATATATTTAAATAGCAGTTTTACAACCTGTTCTAGCTAGTTTGACTGAGATCTATGGTCTTTTGATATTAATAACCTGAGTACTATCAAAAGTAAAATTTATGGTGCCTATAGTTGACTGAAGAAGGTTTACAGAGTTTACCATGAGAAGTGGGTATTAGATCATCTGATTTGATTCTCCAATATTTCACAGGCCATTTCACAGATGTATCACACAGCTCCCCTTTTATTGTGCTATCTTGTGTTTGATTAAACACATTTCCCAGCAATTTACCTAGGCTTGAATCCAAAACACAGAAAGCTAGAGAATCCACCACAGTTTTATTAGCTTAATCCAGCCATTAATCACCTTCACTCTTAAAAATTTGTTCCTAACGTCCCATTTGAATCTGTATGACTTCAGTTTCCAGAAAATGGTGGGGGTTGGTTTGGTTGGGTTTGTTTTGTTTTGGTTTGGTTTTTTTCCTTGTGAAATTTTCCCTATTTAATTCAACTTAATTTAATTCACTTACTATTATTTTATCTTAAAAACCTACTTATATTGATGTTGTATTATGTGTCAGGTTTTTGGGAGTTTTTTGAGTGAACTTCTTTTTTTTTAATTTTTCTTTTGCAGATGTTCAATATTGCCCTAAGTTGCTAGAGGACTGGAAAATACTTTTAATTTCCTCTCATGATGGAAAAAAGCATGGTATATTTTCAATGAATTAACAGAAATATTTATTAATCCTCTATTTTTTTCCTTCATAATAACTTTATCATCTCCATTTAACAGCAGGCTTAGGAAGAACACATTTCTTCTGTGTGATACTAACATTTTCCTACATTTCATGATCATATATGCCTCCTTACCTATTTTTTATTACGTATAATTTCATATTCACAAGGCCTGCCCAGGCTTCATTACTGGGTCTGATGTCTTGTGAAGGCTGACCTAGAACAGAGACTAGATGGAGTTACAGTAGGTTTTTATCAGGAGGTCTCAATGGATACACCTTGGGCAGCACAAGAGCCCAGCCAGGGCCACACCTAGGTGAACCCAAAATGGTCACAAAATGCACGGCCGCTCACGGGGTCTCACACTTTTATAAGTGCTGGACCATTAGCATATTGGAGTTAATTGTCCAATTATAGCTTTAGTCTATGAAGTCTAATCCTTCTTGTCTTTCTCCCTTCAGTCCACCACTGTTTATGCTCTTGGGCCTGAGGTCTGGATCGGCCGTCCTTGGGTCCCCAGCTAGAGAAGGAATTGTTTTGTCTGCCTACTCTGTGAAGAGAGCTTACCATCCTTTAATATGAAGTCCAGACCCACACTAAAGCAGCACAGAATCTGAAAAATCTAAACGTTAAAACCTGAGGCATCGGGCCAAGATTGGCTCTAAGCCAAAGATGTTCCTTCTGATAGATTGGAACTTTTTTAACCATCTAATAAAATTTTCTTTTAAATCAACTATTTTTAATTTTTTTCCTAAACTATTTTGCTCATTTTTTTTTCTGTTTTAAAGTTAACTTCTATACCCGTGATATGCATCCTTATGTGTAGCATATGTTTTTATAATTACTGTTTATGGTGATTTTTTTCCCACAGTGACTGCAATTCCTCTTGATTACTGGCTCCCTGATTTTCTACTCTGTGATTAATTTTTCTTTATCACAATCTGGCACTTAGCATCCCTCATGTAAGTAAATTACTATCTCCAGTTGTTAAAAGGTTTAATAGTGCCTTAGCACTGGCAGTCTAAACCTTCCCTTGCTATTCTATGCTTTTAATATAATAGGATGATGTATTTGTTATAAACTGTTTAAAGATCAAAAGTGTTGATTTGCATGACTAGGACATGCCTGAAAGACCATTACTTAAAGTACAATCACTTTATTATGTGGAAGTAAAGAAGCAGATAAGACCAACAAGGCTAGACATGGGTTAAAGAACAATTCTTGTGGATTACATTAATATACACAAAGTCATGCTGGCTGTCTTGCCTGTCAGCAAGCTACCAAGAAATTAAGGGTACTATATGCTCGAACTTAAGTCTGGTGCTTGACGGTGGAAATAGGCCAAACTCAGTTGCAATTGGTCATGTAATTGCAAACATCTGACACACTTAACCCTTGAAACAAGAGATCCAGGTCATGGGGAAACTAGGAGGACTAAACACAGTGAAATAAGTTGTCAGCCTTGTCCCACTGCAGTCAGGAGTGATGACTTATTTTTGTTTTACTCTTTCTTTTTTTTTTTCCACAAGAAAGATGGCTCTTCCAGACATTGCCTGAGTGAGTAAAAGTATTGTGATTTCCTTGAGAGTAAGGCTTGAGTTGTAGAAGAATTATCAACAATTAAAGGACTTTAGGTCCAAATTCTGCTTTGAGTGGTATTTGTGCAATTGTGTGGAAATTGGCAGGGTTGACTTTGTTCTTAATGATTTCAGGGTGGCTGTTAAGGCTTTAAATCAGAGCTAGATTTTGCAATTAGCCATTCCTCACACTAGACAGTGAACAAGTATATATAGGCATATACTCACTGTATTCATACTGTTTTGAAAACAATCAAATAAATAGTGCCTATTTAAAAGAGGAAAAGGGCAGACTTGAACATGTAGATTCTCTACATCTAAAATTCTTTTGAAATATAGGCAGTTTCAGGGGAGCACAATGATTTAAATTTATGTTTGTTATATAAAACACAGCATTGGCATTTTTTCATCACCACTAATCAAGTCTAAAATCTGCATCTGTGTACTCCTTACACTGCAGAATGTCAAGTAGTTTTATCCTCAGAGCACTGGTCCAAAACTACTGGTCCTCTTCATTTCAATATACAAAAAAGAGAAAACTCTTGATCAAGTGACAGTGCCAAAGAGAAGCAAAGATGAATGAATTTACAGTTTTCAGACTTTGACACATTTCTAAACATGAATTATAATTCTTTATTGAGAAAAAGCAGTTGTGTAGGAACTACCTGGTACTTTTAATAATTAACTTGGAATAAGACTGTCTTCACTAAGCTGTTGTGTGACAAATAATTTATAATAAGAAAATAATACCATGAGAACCATTTTCTTTATTACAAAGAATTGTTCAACAGTTGCAATATAAGGATTGTACAACAGTTGTGATATAAAGAGCAACATTTAGAAGTGGTGGGAATTTTTTATGTAAAATATTCTGTTGAAAAAGGGATAAATCATAATTATCCTTATGTCAATATATGGGGAACTAAACAAAATGTTTTAATGGTTTGAGAATATTCAAATTGCATTTTATACTTCCTACTCTGCTTTCAATAATTTAAATCCCCAGCTCTATATAGGATGCACAAATCTAGGAAATTGAGAGCAGAGGACAGAAATGTCTAGGTTGCACATTTTTCCCTTCCAAACACTATTCAACAGATTGTGTGGCACAAACCACTATGAGACTGCTCACAAAACAAAAAAAAAATTATGTTGAATGCTAAAAATTCAATAAGCCTACAAGTTGCCATCTATTTAGAACATAAAACCAACTTCACAATTACACATATAAAGTCCTCATGGAGGACTTGTCCTTACTGTTCTCAATATTTAATATGCCAAGAACCCTCAGCACTTCTCCTATGTTTCCCATACAGTTATCCATGAATCTCTCTGCTTTCTAAGGCAGACTTGCAGACTCAGCATTTTCTCCTCTAGGACATTACTTGAGGCCTTTGGGAAGTGAGGAAGCATACTTTTCTGCAAGATACTCCGTACCATTCATATTCTTAATTACCTATTGTCAACTCATAAGAAAATTACAGAGAACTTCAACACAGCAGCCCAAACACTTTGATTTTCCTGTACTGAACAGCTACAGAAAATCTGTAGCAGTTAGGGTGGCATAGTTCAAAGGGGGAAATTATGCCCTGCTTCTTTAAGGAGATTGTCTCCTCTGCGTGCTATAACACAGTAACTCCTTCACAAAGCTCCAGGAACATCTGCCTCTTCTTGGAAAAATTCTGTATCTGAAGCTGACATCTCCAATGTACAAAGGGGCATAATCTTCACTAACATTCCTGTACCAGAAAATGCAACAAGTAGCATTTCTCAGCATAACTATTAAGTCTGCAGAGACCAAACTAACTTCTATTTTTCTGTATGCCAATAGCTACTTCTAAAACAATAATCAAGATCTGGACAAGGTCCGAGTGACTCCTGAATAACAGTATCCATTGACCCCAGATAGGAGAAGTTTAGCCTGCAGATTACAACATTTCTCTCTCTGGCAGGAATGCATAAAAAATGATGCAGAAACAGATGTGCCTCAGCCAAATGGTGACACCAGGGACTTTGAGGTTACACAAAAACCTTCTGTAAAAATACAGAGAAGATCTCATTTGCTTAGAAATTTTGATGCTTAAGAACAAGTGTGTGACACCTCCAGAAATATGTGCATCAGGTATATGTAGCTGCAATGCCAGAATGCCAAAATGACTGTCGGTCAATATGAATGCTTGAGGTGATGCATGACAGGACTAAGAAATTCAATGTTTGAGAAAAATGTTTCATGTGAAGTAGCAGTCGCAGAGTATCTGGTAACTAACCAAGGAACTGTCTCTACATCTCTGAAAGAGAAAAAGGATAAAGGCAATTGTAATTAGAGGATATAAGCTAATGACTAAGGCATGTGCTAATAACCCCTTAATAAATAAATTCTGAGCTTCCTGAAAACTGGTTTCAGGCTCCTGTACTTGGAATCAGCTTGATGTGGTTTGAAGTCTGGGTCCTGAGTCCTCCAAATTAGAAACTGTTTAAACATCCAGCTTTAATAGAATGGCTTTGAAAACAGCTGGGTCCCCAAGGGCACTTCAACAGGCTGTTGATCATGGATGCTTCAGGGCCAGCATTCAGGTCCCAATTCGATATGTTCTTGTTTGCCAAGACAAAAGGCAGAATAGCTGTATGCACATAGTACAAAGACAGCACACTTGTCTCAAAAATGTTATTCTTGTACCTAAATCAGGTCTTGTAATGTGAGAAAGATAAAAAACAGCTTCTTGGGCACAGATATACGATTTACTGAGGACCAAGCCATGCTTCACTTCTGAACAGTGATAACTCCTTACCCTCTATCCTGCAAAAATTAATTCCTTTCAGTCTCTGATAGTCTGAATCTAATCATAATGAAGTCTCTGCACATAAACTTCCTTTGTACCTGTATTTGCCAAGAATTTCAAAGAGAACAGGTATAAGTTATTGAGCAGAATACAAGATTTGACATTCCATGAATTGGACTCCTTTCTCACTGACTTTCTGTAAAGGAAGAGTGGGCTAGGAAAGCATATAAATGAGGAGCCAACAAATCTTATTTACTGACAGTTGTTACTATGGAATTTCATAAACCAGGGCATCTTGACTTTATTGTGTCAGGGACTCTCTATGCCTCTGCCCTTCCCTTTGTGGGTACCCTCTACATCACTGCAGTACAAAGAAGACAAAGTGATCCTGATTCTCTTGCTCTTTAAAGAACTGGCACTTAAACAGAGCAAATCATCACACCCCCCCCCCCACACACACACACACTTGATATTGAAAAACAGAACAGAAAATCCTCCAAGAGTGGGTAAAAGAAGGGACAAAGTTGCTATTTCACAGCTTCAACAGAATGCTAGAGAAGTGTGCAAAAATAGCTCTAGTTCAAGAAAGAAAATCCTGTTATTAGGTTAGAGGCACCCTTTCCACTAAGGGGATTCTCAAGTGTGAAATAGATCTTTCAGAAAAACTAGACACCTTTGATAACACTTATATGTGAGAAATGTGTGGCATTAAACCAAAATAGAAAATATAAGTTTTGCTGTCCAGATAACTATGCCAGAAATAAATATTCCAACTTTTGCTTGAAATGACATGCAAAACATACTTGTGAGAACTATACAAAGATAGTTCACTGTTTGATTAAAGTTATAAATTATTCACAGAACACAACCTGTGAATAAGTTGGTGAGTGACCCCAAGGTGCGACTCAGATCATGAAACACAGTCCCTGGTGAGAAGCTCAACAGGACCTGGCAGTGTTTGCTCAGAGCCCAGAAAGTCAATCATATCCTGGGTTGCACCAAAAGGGGGTTGGCCATCAGGTCAAGGGAGGGAATTCTGCCCCTCTACTCCACTCTTGTGGGACCCCACCTAAAGTACTGCTCTGGGGTTCCCAACTTAAAGGTGGTGAGATTCTGGCACAGGTTGTCCAGAGAACTTGAGGATGCCCCATCCCTGGAAATGTTAAAGGCCAAGACTGTGTGAGAAACCTGGTCTAGAGAAAGGTGTCTCTGTCCATGGCGGGGAAATTAGAAATTGATGGTCTGCAAGGTCCCTTCCAACACAAACTGTTCTATGATTCTATTCTATTCTGTGAGTCAGCACAAAGGCCAGAACACACGATCAATGTTATCAGTTGTTAGAAGATAAGAAGGAAAAGATAAGAAGGAAAAGATGCTGACATTCAGACACAGGTGTGAGTTGCTTGTATTTGGCAGCCACAGCTGTTGGCAATGGACAGAGCAGCTAATGTGACATATTTCCGTGCCAGGTGAGGATTGCTTCCCTTATCTAGAGCTTTGCTTCCATCTAGTTTTAACTTTCTTAATAAGCAAGGCTCTCCCAACTTCTATTGAAGGAAAAGGTTCCATAGTCTAAAACTGAGCTCACTGCTTTTCTTTTTTAATTTTTACAAATGTATCCCATTTTTTATATATACTGCTTTATTAACCATAGTGAATATACCTACTTTTTTTACAGTAAGCAATTTTCTGTTATTCATGGTTTCTTGGCTATAAGGAGAGAAATATTATTTTAAAGTAGGCCTGAATTGAATGATTCAGATTGAGAGAGAATCAACCTGTGAAACACAAATAATTGGAATTATCAATGTTAGCAAGGCTGACTCCTGCCAAGGTACTCACTGTTCCATACCACGAAGGCATATATAACAACACACATAGACTAGGAGAGAGCTCAGTACTTGTCCAAGGGTATTGGCTCTGCATGAGGGGGCAGCATCCAGGATGACACTGACCCTACCCAGAGGCAGTAAACATGATCCATTCATTGTGAATGGAAATCATCTAGACTAACAGGCCTTAAATGTTCAAATTCAGAAATTTAAAAGAACATCAAAGAAATACTGTTTTGAGAATCAATAGTGTTCCAGTAACTAAAGCTGTGGAGAGAAAGGGGCTAATGATTTTCCAGTGTGAGGTTCCAGGTATAGTCTAATGCCTGTCCTGCACACTTTTATTTATGACTGTTTTTGATTGGCTTTACTACCGTATAAATGTTAATTTTATTAAAAAGCTGATTTACTTATGTCTAATTATGTGTAAATATATAGAAGGGGAGATTTTCTTTCAGCATACCTATTTAATTTATCTCTTGTCATGGGACAAAGGTAACCATGTAAAATGAGAGGGGCATGGGGGAAGAAACCTATTTCTAATGACCATTTTTGTCACACATAATACTAAAACCAGAATACATATCATAATGCAAACCAAACTTATGTTTAGTTCATTTTTTAATTTCTATGATTGCAAAAATAAATTTGTCTGTAATTCATAAAGCTTAATGAGTTTCTGATAACACTCATTTTTATTCACTTGAATAGTGCAAAGAGAGCTGTTTATAAGATTTGATGAAATTGGCATCATATTTATGCACACTTATCTGAAAATCAAGCTTTAACAGACTGATTGCAGTAGTTTAAACTCCTTTGCCTTGCTATTTGTAGTAAGACTTCAGCACTCATTGGCACCTGGGCATTTTTATCAGTGAGCACATTGATCATTCTGCACTTCACCTTCCTTTAAGGGCAGATTTGTTTTCAGACTGCTGAGCTTTTGAATTTTTCCATGACTGTATCACTGTTCAATTTGGCTTGAACATCAAGAGCAAGTAGGAAGAATAAATGGGGAGCTGGTTAAGCAGTACAAGGTACAACAAAGCAGAAAAATCTCTCTTGACTATATACTTGCATTTGGATTCCCTCATCAAACAATGTGTTTCTAAAGAGATGTATTTTAAAAACTATTAGTTCTCAGCTTTCTCCAGCAGTCTTCATGCATTCCTGTTTATCTTTCAAGTACCACTCATTTCTGTTTTAAAAACCCAAATGCTCTCCTTGACTCAAGCTTAATTTTATGACAAATAGCCAACAGCAATAAGTTTACAAGATACTTTGCATTTAAATTATGTTTGTAGGGCTATCACAAGACTGGATGTATTAATTTCAGAGTCCCATGTCTCACAGAAGATTAGTATGGCCAGTGCTCTTACAGCACATGATAAAGGCAAATGCACTTCTGTGTAAAAGATAGATAGATAGATAGACAGACAGACACATAAATAGATATTAACTGAACAAAATTCATATCATCCTTTATAGAAGAGTGCTAAAGTAACTTTAACAATTTGAAAATATTACTTCAGCTATAATCATTAGTACTATCTTGATTTGTAAGCAGGACAAATCAGCTTCTTCAATAATTATTACCTTTCTGGATCTTAACCTGTATCTGTTTCATAAAACATGTTGTTTCCAAGACAATTAAGAACTGGATGTTAAGAATGAGCACAGAAATCTAGAACATTAAAATGAACTATTTCACAAACACAAAAGAAGAAACAGCAGAAAATCAGAGAATTTATTTAAATATTTATTTAGAGATGTCAGCCTAAGGACAAATGAACTTATTACATTTCAGTAAATTAACTTACTACATTTCAATAATTGTATTTTTCCTCTCCTTTTAATTGCATCTGGGAATACAAAACATGATGAGACTGCACCTGGCTGGATAGCAATGATGGACTGACTGGTGATAAAATTTTCCAAACGTTACCTTCCTTCTTCAACAGCCAGATTTACAGAAGTGCAGCCCAAGGAAACCACTATGATTTTTTAAATTTATTTTCCATCAGAGTATTTCTCTTTCCTGAGAAAACCAGCCAGAAAAGAAGAGAACACCAGTGGCACCTTTTTAAAAAGGACTGGCTCAATATCTTTGTAATGAACTGTTAGTTTTCTGTAGCTTTTTGTTGCTCTTTGTTCTTCAGAAGAGGAAAATGAGAACCACGGAGCTGAAGTATGCTTCCAGGCATAGTCTCCAATGAAATCCCCATGTGCTACCAGAGTGTCTAAGGTAGGATTCAACTTATTCTACAAGAGAGGGACTTTTCAGCAGAGCATTTGGTTGGAAACCTTAACTCATTGAATAATTTTCTCATGTAGCCTTTTACTGCTTTGGTCTGCTTGTCAGACTGGCCCATGCCAAACCCTGCTGTCTTAGTGGGGCTTCACAGAAGAGGATGAAGGGCCCAAACAACCCTTCTTCCTGAAATTTAAAGGTTATCTGTTTCCTCCTTCTTTTCCTTAGTTAACATGTGTGTACATGCAAGGAGTGTGGATGGAGAAAAATGTGATTTATTTTGATTCATTATTACTTTGGATTTTTATTTTAATTAATGTCAGGAAAACTTAAAATTTTAGAAATATATTCTTTCAAGATGCATTCAAACCAAAAGAAATAAACTGAAATTATTTTAATGGGTCTAGAATGTGAAAAAAAAAACCCAAACATTTTGTGATGACATCAAAATAGTTAAGAAGCAGGGGGAAAACAAGGCTATGTGTAATTTTTGTATTTTTCACTACTGACACAGATCAAGGCTGATTCCTAAAGAAAGCTTCTGGCAAGTTGTCCCAGCATGGCTGTAACAGAGATGAAAGACACTGAAGCAGATGTGGGGAAAGTAAGTCTTCACTGACAAAAAGTAGTCTGTAATTCCTGTTTAAACCCTGGAGCTGGAGGTCATCTTGCTCATGACTGTTTGGTCAAAGGCAATGAGGACAGTTACTCAGTTCACTTCAATTTTTCTAGGACTAGACTCATCATTAACTATTTTGACAAATGAGAGAGAAGTGTATTATGACAAGATCGAGGGTTAAACAGAATGGCTACAACTGCGAACAGCATAATCATTTATCTTAGCGACAGGAAAAGAGAGCTGTGGTAATTGCCAGGGAATAAATAGAGTGAGGGGTGTTCTTTAATATGGGATGAACTGTTATGTGCAATGAGAAAGGCAAGAAGTCACAGGAAGTAAGGAGGCAAGATAAATAAAGGGGTGCAGGTGATCAAGGAGATGGAAGTCAGTGGGACTTCTCTGCAGCCATGCAGAAGTAACCCAAGGAGAGAACTGATACCCAAAGGAAGAAAGGGCAAGGAGCAGCATGCTACATGGGCTGTCACTAGAGGCAACAAAAAGGCTAAGTGGGAGAAGCCAAACTGCATCCCTGTATCTGCACTCTCAAAGTGACAGTAGATAAAGAGCAAGGATACAAGTGTGATAAATTGATGTGATTCGTGTCAAGTTGTACTTATATCAATAATTTGGGAAAATAATTGGAAAAGTATATGTGATTAGTGTTATGAAGGAGATGGGTTTCTTCAAGAATACATGTGGAAAGCAGGATGCAGGAGTTGGATTCAGCCTTGGGAATGGAGGAAGTCAGGAACTGACTCCCAAACCAAAACTGGCATCAACTGAAGTTAGAAGACAACTCCCAGAGCAGGATCGATCTTGAATATGAATAAAATCGGGACCATTCTAGATAGGGAACATAAAATAATGGTGTTATTTATGAAATAATAAGGCTCAATTAGAGCATAATGCATCAAGCTCAATGTGCATACACAACCTGCCAGGTTATTCAGAGGACAGTGAGGAAGACCTTTAGCCTTCCTCCAAGAAGACCCCCAAAGAGACAAGAAGACTCCCATAGCAACAATGGGAGCATGACTGATGTACATTTCAAGAATCAAAAATGGAAGGAACTATTGATGAATATGTATTAGCATACAGTATAAAAGTTGTATTTGGATCCTTTGTCTTTTGTACAGGTGGCAGGGTGAAAAGCCCTCTGTGTACCCCAAACGGTTTTGCTTATGCTTTATCTGAACCATTGCCAAATACTCTTTGTAACCACTTCATTATATTTGACTGTATTATTATTTTATATCCCAATTAAAAATTGCTGCTAAATTTCAATCTTGTGATTTATGAAATGGGACATACGGGACCCTATTCATAACAGAAGTACAGCCTAGAGCCAGCACTTGTGAAGATCAGTGGCAGGAAAGCTTGAGTCTGGACAACCATCACAGGACCACAGCAGGACAGGAGGCTGAGCCGGCTGACAAAGTGCTAAATCCCAGAAGATTACAGGATAATGTGTATGTCTCTAACGATAGCTGGATGGCAGTGGAGCCAACCAAGGACCGTTTGCACTAACAGACGAGTATTGCTGGTATTAACATTTTGTGAGAAAGAGCAAGATGAGGCTGGAGGCGGAGGGCATGTGGGCGGAGGGCGGCACTCTTCCAGGACAAACAGCCTTGTTATGGTTACTGTAGATGGACTCAACACAGCATCACACAAGCTCAGCAAAGAGGGCACAGACTGTGGGAGGAGATCAGGACCACAGAAGCTCCTTGAAGCTCTCTGAGCTATTTCCCAAAACATCTGAAAGTACAGACTGTGCACAATAATTAATCTGCACAGAAAGCAAGAAACCTGTCCCTAAAAAAGTACCCCCCTCCAAGTCTGGGTAGCACCGCTTTTTTTTCTATTTCCTCTCCTTTATGTTCTTTTTTCTTTTCCTCTCTCTGACCCCTCACCCCCTCTAATTCATCTTTTCCCTTTCCTATCACCCTGCCCCCATATCCAAAACCCGCTGCCGTGTGATTACACAGCAGGTAAGGGACTAACAAACCAATTCCCACGCCAAGCGTGCAATATGCTCATAAAATTTCTGATTGTTTGCAGACCCTCTGACTTTCGAACACGAGCATCTAAACCACCCGGGCGGCTCCAACACAGCGCCGACGCGAAGCGCCCACAGCGCCCGAGGGGGCGGTGCCGCC